>OX422218.1:497981620-498581620 GCA_949130495.1 Sambucus nigra
TAATGAATCCCGACGATCAACATTGCCAGGTAGTGGTGTATCGAGGGGGGTTCCTTGTTTGGATTTCGCTTCGCGAGGAACCCCACGCACGAACGTAGAGCAAGGTTGGGAATTGGGAGAAGTTTATCCCTTAGTACTCGGGTATGAGGATTTTTAGAGGATGTTTGTATAGTTTAGTTAGGCAGGGTAGCTTAACTAGGTTGTTTAAAAGATATGCGATAGGTATGCACTACTAGAAGAGGGGTGAGGGGTATCTCATGGGAGTGCGATACCAATTTATATATGAGATAAATTCATATTTTTTAATATGGCATTTATGCACTTGCTAAACATTTTCAAAACTCGGGCTCTGACCCGTTTTCTCTATTTTCCCTCTCTTGCTATATATTATCTATATATAGGTGTCCAAACACAGGGACTCCTGGATGATGATCCCTTTCGAGTCAGATGTTGCTACAGCAGCTGTGGATGCATGCAGGTTTATTTTTAGACGCTTCTATTCTTGTGATCTAGATAGGAAGCATTGTAGTAACATTCATGTCGAAAGCCCAATTGTACTTATTTATTCTTTTACCTCCTTTTAGCGCGTCATTCGATTTGGTTGTATTATGTTGAGCCGAGTGTTCGGTTATTTTATTTCATTTCATTTATATATATATTAACTATGTGAATATTTTAATTGAATGGTTTGGTTAAAAACATTAGTTCAATAAAATTTTGACACCAGCCTAATAGGTAATTAGTAATTAAATTGGTTTTTGACAGTGATGCTAAGAATGAACCATATGAGACTCCTATTTTAATTTGGTATAGGATTGATCACTTGGTATTTTATTAGGCAGGGTGTCACAATTTTGTAATTCCTTAATTGTAACATTTCTGAAAAAAAGGGTTTTCTCAAAAGGGTTTTTTACTCATATCTCTTCTTATGGTTTGTTTGTTTGATTGATTAAATTTAGCTATAATATGATGGATGTTTAGTTTCATCTAATTGTTCAGGATAAAATTTGATGAAAATTTAATATGGCCTATTTGTGACATACTCTATGATTTTTACATTTAACCATATAATCGGGCCACTCTATATAGCACTTCTCATGTTTACTAAGATTACAAGAGATATAGATTATATCACAGAACTTTTTTTACTAAATGGATACCCAAGTGGGTAGGGGATACTTTCCTTATAAATTGTGGGCATGTGGAAATATGTTTGATTGCCTTGGGATTCATTATCTTTTGTAACACCTCGTATTTCAGAGTATTTAAATTTAAATTATTTCGGTTGTTTTAAATTACACGTGTGGCATAATTTAATTGAATTACTTATAATGTGTTTATTAAAATATTAATCGGGAGAGATAATGACTAATATTCATGTAGTATATTTACTAACTGACTTGTACAACATTTGTTTACGTAATAGCGAGTGATAGTGACGTGACAATGTTATATCTCAATTGGGAGTCATGTGTATACTATAGGAGATCGAGACAGGATATTTATGTAGAGCGAATCGGAAGTCCATTTCGAGGTCATGGTTGGTTCCAGATGGGTCAAGATAGTCAAAATAGTGTACCAGGGGGTTGTAATTGGGTCCTAGGGCCTTTTTCGACATAATCGGGCCCACACGGGAGTATTCGGGTAATTTGGGCTTGGCTCGTTAGCCTAATTTCTGTATTAGGTATATTAAACCTAAGTATTAGAGTTAGGGGCAGTCATAAATCAGATTCTAAACCCTACAAATTGAGAGAAGAAATAGGGCAGAAAACAAGGAAGTTTTTAGCCAAATTCAAAGAGGAATTGGGTGTGCTATTATCAAAGCCGTCTTCTTAAATGCGTAATCAGACCTTACGAACCTATAAAGGTGAGTAATTAACTTGCTTCTAATTTAATTTTGCAAAAACTCATGCTCACATCATGATAGGTGTACACAAATCCCTTTTTGGGGAGAGTTGTCACATGTAAAATTGGTTTTTCTGATTTGGGCATTAGATGTAGAATTTATGTTCAATTGTTGATGAATCACGATCTAATGTTCTTGGAATCTAATTTTTAATGGAAATCCAGTTGTTAATTTCTTTTAATTTGGATTGTAGAATTGAATTGAATAAAAGTTTTGAGAGAAATTGTGAAAATCCAATTAGTGAAATTAATCCAAAAAAAAATAGTGATGACTAATGGTTTATATTATAATTGGAACCTAATTATATGTGGAATAAACATTGGGTATGTTTGGTTTGAGTTTTTAGTAGAATACATGGACGATTTGATGAGAGATAATGGAGGAAATCGATTAGGGAAGAAGAGTTGCCAAAGCAACATCAATAGATTGATGATGCCTGATTTCGGGCACTTTTTCTTTTTTTTAGGCTATAATTTCTTTGGGATTTTTTCTATCTTTATTTATTTAGCGAAAAATAAATAGGGGGCACAATTACCTAGCGATCATGGGTGGATTTAATTGGGTTTAGGAAGTGAGATATGGTAAGGAAAGAAAAACGTGAGACAAATTCGTGAATATTTAAATATGGCCCGATTAGGTGAGTCCGAGTATTTTAGCAAGGTTAAGCTATGTGAATTATTTAATTGATGTGAATATTAAATAAAGCAAGTGTTCGGTAATAAACTCGAGGATTACAGGCTAGTGCTACGATTGTTAGGCACGATTTTATCTAGAATTGTTTTAATTACACACACACACACACACACACACATACACACACACACACACACACACACATATATATATATATATATATATATATATATATATATATATATATATATATATATATATATATATATATATATATATATATATATTTTGGTGGGTGGGGGGTACTTTATAAATATTGGTGTTCATAATGTTTTTGTCAAAACATACCCCTCTAGTGCTATCATAGGAGTTTGCGCGATGTGGGTGAATCCCCTGGTTGTAAATGCAGGGAGAGTATAATGCTAGGTCATAGCGTCCGGTATTTTATGTAGTGATTTGTTTTTTAGGTTAGATGTCTTGTGTATAATTTGATTTCACTCTTGGGAAAATATGACCGCCTCCACTATGCTTACGATTTTATTACCTAATTCGGTGTGAGTTAACCGTCTTATGGTATCCGACTTGTCTTGAGTATACTTGGGGTGATCGCATTTTAGAGAAAGCATCTAGTGACTTATTACTCGGAATGATGGTTATTATATGCGAAAAATGTGTGACTGTTATAGTATACTAGTACGTTTATAATAAGAGTAAATAAATATATCTAGGTTAAATACATAAAGTGTGAATGTATTTCATATATAACTAGATTTAATGTTATATAATCAATTAAAGTCAAAATGACTAAGTAAGTTAACAAGTAGAATAACTTATGAATCAAATTAATAAGTACTTGGGTTATAGTAGTGTGATAGAACATTTTTAACATGTGTAGTTAAGTGGGATAGTATAACTAGATGGGTTAGGAGGTAAGCATTAGATGTGCACAATAGTTGAGGGGTGAGTAATATCTTAAGAGAGTGGGACCCTCGTTTAAATATGAAAAGTGATAATGCATATTTAATTGTGGGATCTTAATTACTTGTGAGATATTTTTAAAAGGTTTTGGCTCTGACCCATGTCAAAATATTTTCCAAAACATTTTAGGTATCTAGCCACAGGGACGCCAAGCTTGAAGACTAATTCCAAGGATGCGTAGCAGCATTTGTGAAGGCTTGGAGGACTTTTTGTAGACGTTTCAGTTATTCATTCCTAGACTCGGATGTTGATTCAATAGTTTAATTTGGGCATGTTTTCCCTTTAGTTGATACACTTTTAGTTTTATTTTCTAGACGTTGTACTTAGATTTAGTTTTATTTCTGTAGACTTGTGATTTGCATTCTGTTTTGGGAACCAATGGTTTATTTGGTATTCATTATTTATCTATATATTGTGTGATGATTCAAATTCTTATATTTTTTGTGGATGAGTTATTATACTTATATTTTTCCTCATGTGGTTATGTTAGTGAATGATAAAATTGATGATGGCTTAATTTAACATGGTGGTTAGTAATTGAAAATGGTTTTCGACAATGATGCTAAGAATGAACCAAATGATATTCCTATTTGTTTTGATAAAGGTGTGATACCCCATATTTTTATGATTTAAATAATAATGGGATTAATTATTATTATTGTAGGATTAATTGAATTAAAATGTGAGAATTTAATTGTTGATTAATCCGGATTTAAAATAAATATTAACTAACGTGCCAGGGTTAATACTTATTGATTGAATATTACTGTGAGATATGCAATATGGAACTATACACTTCGAAAAATTATCAAGAATATGAAATACGACAGTTTAGTAATTTAAGTCAGACGCACGTGTGAGTCGTGTCGGGACTAAATTAATGGAATAAATATATTAATTGTTTTATTAACTCGTATGGTCATTTCCAGTGCACCGTTGTGTCCGGAAGGGTCGAGATAGTCAAAATAGTATACTCGGGTGTTTAGTTTGGGTCACGGGCAATTTTAGGCCTAACCGGCACCCCGAGAGGGCATTATGGTAAATTGTATTTTTGGGCTTAATTAATGGACGAAAATTAGGAGTTATTTTTATCATCCAAAAGAAGTCCATTAGGGCTAAGTGATACAGAAAGTAAGAACGCCCATAAAAAGTGTAAGGGAGAACCAATTTCCAAGAGGGAAGGCTCGATTAGCACCACCTTGCACAACCACCACCACCACCATGTAGATCGGGATGAGGGTAACACACCCATACCAACCACGTCAAGGAATCAGACGACTAATTTGATGAAAGTGTTTATTAATTGTTGTACCTTAGCATTTATCATACTCATGTTAGTATATGGATGTTATAAACATGTTTCGGTTCATAAAAGTGATGAAAATTGGAGAATTAGGATGTATAAATTGAATCTGAGATTTATCTAATTGAAACCCTCCATGTATGTAGAATAGAAATCACGTTTTGATGAACTTATGTGAAGAATGAATCTGGGAAATATTTGTTCTTCAATAAGAAATTAAAGAACTAGGGTTTTAGTGAATAATTTGGGGGATTTCATAATTCTATAATGATTCGTAATGATAAAATGATGTTAGGATGTTAGAATCCATGTATAATTGTTAGAATTCGATTTGGGTTTCATTGGTTGGAGTTTGGGATGTTAATTTAAGGTTTTAGTGTTAAAAATGGTGGGAAAATGCTGGAATTCTGGGTAGAAGACGAAACAGTAGGTCTCGAGCGATCTCGCGCGAAGTCGTTCAAGCGAGATTGCATCTCGCACAAAGTCGCTCAAGCAATATGTGGCAGTCGTTCGAACGACATGCCATCTGGTTCGAGCAACAGGGTGAATTTCTGAGAAATTTCTTAGGGGCAATTTTGGAATTTTCCAGTCTTTACGAGTGATAGAAATTATCAATTAACAAATTTGAAACAAGGCGGGTCCACGAGAATGTATGTGAGTTTTATACTTAAATTAATCCATAAGGAAGAGTTAATTTTGAAATTATTAAAGAATTGTCGTAGTTTAGACATACTATAAAATATGTAATAATGAGAATGAAATACGTATGGAATATGTACAAGAAGGTTGGAGAGAATACCTATAAATATTAATAGGATGTGTGAATATCTATTACTTATTTAATATTATTTGTATGACATACCTAGCTACTTGTTATCACGGGGGGTTGTGTAGAGACGGTTTTATCCTGGGTGACCTTCGGGGGGATATTTTACTCGTATCTTAGAACATAGTACTGTGAAAACTTATTTCTGAGTTGATAAGTAAGCTGACTATGGGAGCGTATGTATGTGCGTGAGCCATAGGTATGTGAACTATGTTCTCCGCCACTATGTGTGTTTTATGTATATGGTTCGTGGGAGACTTCCAAGTCGACAGTCCTTATTAGAGTGAAAGATGTACCGAAAAATGATAACAGAGTATGCAATGCACCACAGGTTTAGCCTTGGGGTGATGTATTAGTATATGTATATTATAGTGGTGAATGTATATACATACTCGTGTTATTCCTACTGTGAGATAATTGTAGGTCATTGGGATAGTATAGTCTTAAGTGACGTAAGCTATGAATACTTAACTTAGTGTAATAACACTTAAACGGATTAATAAATGATGTTATTAATAATGTGGAAAACTGGTAATCACGGGTCACTATTATGAGGTATAACGAGACGTATAAATAGTTATCTAGTTGGAAGTGTTACGGATTGCTAGGTGAGAATAGATGTACGTTAGGTGTGCACAATAGACGAGAGGTGAGAATCTCATGTGAGAGTTCGAACTAACATGTATTTGATACTTTCTTTATTACAAATTTTAAAAACCTGCTAAAATAAATATTTTTACACATCGGCCTCTGACCCGTTTCCTGCATCTCTTCTCTCTCTTGCTATATATATGTATTATATCAGGTGCTCAACCACAGAGACACCAGCCTTAGAGATTCGGATTGTTTGGCGTGCTGCAGCTGTTGTGGAAGTTGTAGGTCTTTGCATTAGACGCCTCCATCATTTCATTTCCGTTCTGTTTAGACTTTCTATTTAGGTCATGTGTCGCCCATTCCTTAGACAATTATTTGAGATTGTATTCGGTTTATTTTCTTTTCATTTTAGTTGGATTTATTGTTCCTACGGTACTTGATTTAGTGTTTTAAATATGGAATGTTTTTTCGAGTCTTATCTATTTCAGTTTGTGATTGAGATTTAGTATTTACATTAATTATTTATGGTGAATGATTGATGTTTATATTCTCGAATTAAAAATTGAAAGATTATTTTAAAAAGGAAAAATATTTTGACACTAGCTTAATTAATTATTAGGTGGTTAATAAGGTTAGTATGTTTTCGACAGTGATGTTAAGAATGAACCAACCAAATATTTTGTTTTAAATTTTATAAAGGACTGATCACCCGATATTTAATTGGGAGGGGTGTCACGGGTGGTATCAGAGCATCAGGTTCTAGAGTCCTCATCTTTGCGTCCTTTAAAATAGAGCCCTATTTTTAGGATTGTTGTGACCTTAATTTTTCCTATTAAGTCTTAAGCTATTTGAGATTTAGTAATAACTGTGGAATAATAAAATTCTTTCTCGTCTCAGATGCCTCCTCGACGTGCACCAGGAGACAGATAGACCTAGCCAGAGCAGCCGGCAGTACAGGCTCAGGGGACAATGAACACTGCAGAGGTTGTCGCGATAGTTGCATAAGCGGTGAACACAACCATAGCGGTGGTGCGGCAGGCCCCACCCCAAGTTCAGGCAGTAACACCGGTTCCAGTGCATCCGTTTACCACTCTATGGGAAAAAAGTGAGAGTGTCCTTTCAGAGGGCATGTCGCCCAGAGTTCAAGGGCAGTTCTGATGTGGTTGTTTCTAGTCAGTGGAAGAAGGACATATAGCGGCACCTTCGTATGTATGAGTACACTGAAGTTCAGAGGCAAGTTTTGGCTACTTTCAAGCCGAGAGGGGAATTCTTACAGTGGTGGGAATCCACTACTACTACTGAGGAACGAGATTTGATGACAATTAGTGATTTCTGGGTGCGGTTCGACCGCAAGTAATTTCCTTCCGTCGTCAAGACCGAGATGAGGCAGAAACTTTTAGACCTCAGCGAGGAAGGGAGAACAGTTGCGGAATATGAGGAGGAGTTCACACGATTGGCAAATATGGTACCGAATGAGGTGCCTAATGAGGAGTAGTGCATTCATATGTTCATAGATGGCCTCACCTGGAGGATCAAGTAGCATCTTCTGGGTAACCTCTCATTACAGACCTATTCTGATGTGCTTAATGCATCACTGCTGCATTACCAGGACCACCACTTCCATATGACTGGGGGCAAATGAGTGGGGGAGTCCAACCAGTCGGGTAGGATAGGAGGTGATAGTGCCAGCGGGGCACAACCAGCTCAGGGTCAGCAGAGGCAGGTTGATCAAAGTTCCCAGAAGGGGGATTCTAAGAGATTCAAGTCAGGGGGTTTCCATCAGGGTCAGGTAGGTTTTAGTCCTGGCCAGTAGGGTCAACATGGCCATCAGGGCCAATAGGGGCATTAGAGCCAGCAGCAGTTTAGGCAGGGCCAACAAGGCCAAGGGGGAGGTGGGAACGGCCAGTAGGGTCGAGGACAGCAGGGGCACCGAGGGGAAAACTTTGGTGGAAATTTTTTTATATGTGGAAAGACTGGCCATAAGATACACGACTGTCCTGAGAGGGGTAGGGCCCCACATCAGCAGCAGCAGGGTGCCCGATAGGAGCCCCAGAGACCGATTTTTCCCGCCGCCCTCCCAGCACCACCTCAGATGTCAGCGTTTCCAGCTATTCCAGCAGTTCCAATGCAGTAGGGGAAATTACAGTATGGACGTGTCTATAATGTCCACCAGGCCGCAGCTCCGTAGGCACCACCCGCAGTGGAGGGTAAGTTTTCTATCCATGGAGCTTTGGGTTGTATCTTATTTAGCACGGGGGCATCACATTCCTTTATAGCCACTAGATTTTCATGGGACACTGGGTTGTTAGGAACGACAGAGAGTAATCACCGTTGGGTAGGGGGTCGCTGATTTTCTTTATATGCCGAGGAGTAGGCATAGAGATTGGCCATTTGATTTTATCGACTAATATGCTAGTATTAGATATCTCTGAGTACGATGCCATTATTGGCATGGATTGGCTAATCGAGTATAGGGCCATGATTTATTGCTTCAGCAGGAGTATTGTGTTCGCCATTCTAGGCCAGGAGATGTTCTTAGTGGCGATGCCTCGTTCCGAGGGAGGGTCATCCACCCACTTATTTTATAGAGAGGATGAGACCTCTGTAGTAGTTGTCCCACTCGATTCAATTCCGTCCGTCTGCGAGTTTGCTGATGTATTTCAGGATAAATCGAGGTTACCTCCGAGTAGGGGGATAGAGTTTGTGATAGACTTAACATCGGGAACTCGTCTAATAGCACGTGCGCCTTACCGTATGGCTCCGATAGAGATGAGAGAGTTACGGGAGAAGATAGAACAGTTGTTGTTATAGGGTTTCATCCATAGGAGTACCTCGCCTTGGGGTGCCCCAGTTTTATTTGTGAAAAAGAGGGATGGGTCCCTATAACTTTGTATTGATTATTGGGAGCTTAACAAAGTCACGATATGGAATAAGTATCCGTTGCCTCGCATCGATGACTTGTTCGACCAGCTGAAAGGAGCAGCCCACTTCTCGAAGATAGACTTGAGATCCGGGTACCATCAATTACGCATTAGGGAGTATAACGTGGCTAAGACTGTTTTTCTGACGAGATATGGGTCGTATGAATTTAGGGTTATGCCATTTGGGCTAACTAACACCCCAGTGGTATTTCTTTACTTGATGAAAAGAGTATTTAGAGAGTTCCTAGATAAGTTTGTCATTGTCTTCATATATGACATACTGATTTATTCCCGCATCGAGGAGGAGCATGCCGAGCACTTACGTATGGTTCTGCAGACCTTATGAGAGAATGAGTTGTACACCAAGTATGAGAAGTGTGAATTTTGGCAGCGGGAAGTACAGTTTTTGGGTCACATTGTATCAGAGAGATGGATATATGTGGACCCTAGTAAAGTGTCAGCGGTGAGGGAGTGGGGACAGCCCACTACACTAACGGAGGTGAGGAGTTTTCTAGGATTAAACGGGTACTACAGACGGTTTATTCATGGATTCTCGAAGATTACGGGTCCAATGACGCATCTGACTCGTAAGGGTGTGCCATTGGTTTGGGATGATGCATGTCAGTTGGCGTTCGATGAGCTGAAGGAAAAGTTAACTTCAGCATCGGTACTAGCCATTCCCAGGGCAGGGGTTGAGTACCTGGTTTATACGGAAGCCTCCTTACAGGAGATTGGGGCAGTACTCCAGCAGGAGGAGCAGGCTATAGCTTTTGCTTCCCGTAAGCTTAAGCCTCATAAGAGTAAATACCCCACCCACAACTTGGAGTTAGCGGCAGTCATGTTTGCACTTCGGATATGGAGGCACTATCTCTTGGGGGAGAAATTTCTCTTATTCATATATCACAAGTCACTATAGTACCTCTTCACGTAAAAAGAACTGAATATGCGTCAACGTCGATGGCTCGAATTCGTGAAGGATTATCAGTTTGAAATCCAATACCACCCAGGAATGGCTAAAGTGGTAGCGGACGCGTTGAGTCGTAGGCCAGTGGAGGAGAGGGCCGAGGTGTGGAAAGAGAAGTGAAAGGAATTGGGACATCATGATGTCGTGGCCCGATCATTTATGTCTATGATGACGGTTACACCTCAGATTATTACGTGAATAGTACAGGCACAGGCAACGGATTCATTCTGCCAAGATCGGATTAGGCAGCTTTTAGCCGGTGGAGCTGAGTCTTATTTAGTGAGTTCTGAAGGTGGTCTGCACTTCAATGGGACACTTGTTGTTCCAGAGGGGGAGGACCTTCGACATGCAGTGATGACGGAGTCTCATGGGTCCCGATTTACGATACATCCCGGTGGGGACAAAATTTACCAGGATATGAGGCGACAGTATTGGTGGAGCGAAATGAAAAAGGATATTGCAGAGTTCGTATCAAAGTGTACCACTTTCCAGTTAGTGAAAGTGCACCATCAGAGACCACCAGTTTTGCTTCAACCGTTGGAGATTCCTACATGGAAATGGGAAGGAATTTCCATGGATTTTATTACCAGGTTGCCCACTTCGCAGAGGGGGCACGATTCAATATGGGTTATTATGGATCAGTTGACAAAAGTAACCCACTTTTTACCCGTCAGGACAGACAATACAGCGGATCAGTATGCTCAGCTATTTATTGCATAAATAGTGAGACTGGATGGTGTACCTCTTAATATCGTGTCGAATAGAAATAAGACGTTTGTATCTCATTTTTGGGAGAGCTTCCTGGAGTCTATGGGTAACGAGTTGTGGTTGAGTATAGCATATCACCCGTAGACCGATGGGCAGACCGAGTGCACTAATCAGATGCTCGAGGATATGTTACGCATGTGTGTCCTTGATTTTGGTGGAGGATGGGAGCAGTACTTTCCACTGGTGGAGTTTGCTTATAATAACTCCTATTAGTTTACAATTGGCATGACCCAGTTCGAGGCATTGTATGGTAGACCTTGTCGTTCTCTGGCTTGTTGGCTAGATGTGTGGGATAACAAACTACTCAAGCCAGAGGTGATTCAGGACACACCGAGCAGAATCGAGATGATTAGGGGTCGCACACGGGTAGCGTAGGACAGGCAGAAAAGTTATGCCAATGCTAAGAGATTCTTCCGAGAGTTCGCAGTGGGGGACCAGGTTTTGTTGAGAGTATCTTCAACAAAGGGGGTAATGAGATTTGGGGAAAAGGGTAAATTGGCTCCGAGATATGTAGGACCATTCCCTATTATCGAGAGGATTAGACCAGTAGCATATAGGCTTTGGTTTCCAGAACACTTGCATCGTATTCATGATGTGTTCCACATTTCATCACTGAGGCGGTATCTTTGGGATGAGTTGGCACACGCTCACATCACGATTGAGGAGATTGAGTTACAGCCCGACAGTTCATATGAGGAAAGATCGGTGGCTATCCTAGATCATAGTGAGAGGAGGCTGAGGTCCAAGGTAGTTCCACTTGTTTGGGTGCAGTGGCAGCATCACAATATAGAGGAGTCTACTTGGGAGCGAAAGGCAGATATGCGAGAGAAATATCCAGACTTATTCGCACCAGGTATACCTTATTTTTTTGAATTTTTGGACGAAATTCCGTTATTAAGGGGAAGTTTGTAATACCCCATATTTTTATGATTTAAATAATTATGGGATTAATTATTATTGTGGGATTAATTGAATTAAAATATGAGAATTTAATTATTGATTAATCCGAATTTAAAATAAATATTAACTAACGTGAGAGGGTTAATACTTATTGATTGAATATTACTGTGTGATATGTAATATGGAACTATACACTTCGTGAAATTGTCAAGAATATGAAATAGATAGTTTAGTATTTTAAGTCAGACGCGCGTGTGAGTCATGTCGGGACTAAATTAATGGAATAAATATATTAATTGTTTATTAACTCGTATGGTCATTTCGAGTGCACCGTTGAGTCCAGAAGGGTCGAGATAGTCAAAATAGTATACCCGGATGTTTAGTTTGGGTCCTAGGGTAATTTTAGGCCTAACCGACACCCCGAGAGGGCATTATGGTAAATTGTATTTTTGGGCTTAGTTAATGGACGACAATTAGGAGTTATTTTATCATCCAAAAGAAGTCGATTAGGGTTAAGTGATACAGAAAGTAAGAATGACCATAGAAAGTGTGAGGGGGAACCAATTTCCAAGAGGGAAGGCTCGATTAGCACCACCTTGCACAACCACCACCACCACCGTGTAGATTGGGACGAGGGGAATACACCCATACCAACAACGTTAAGAAATAAGATGACTAATTTGAGGCATGTTTTTATTACTTGCTGTACCTTAGCATTTATCATACTCATGTTAGTATAGGGATGTTATAAACATGTTTCGGTCCATAAAAGTGATGAAAATTGGAGAATTAGGATGTATAAATTGAATTTGATATTTATCTAATTGAAACTCTCCATGTATGTAGAATAGAAATCACGTTTGGATGAACTTATGTGAAGAACGAATCTGGCAAAATGTGTTCTTGAATAAGAAATTAAAAAACTATGGTTTTAGTGAATAATTTGGGGGATTTCATAATTCTATAATGATTCGTAATGATATATTGATGTTAGGATGTTAGAATCCATGTATAATTGTTAGAATTCGATTTGGGATTTATTGGTTGGAGTTTGGGATGTTAATTTAGAGGTTTTAGGGTTAAAATGGTGGGAAAACGCTGGAATTCTGGGTAAAGACGAAACAGTAGGTCTCGGGTGATCTCGCGTGAAGTCGTTCAAGTGAGATTGCATCTGTCGCAAAGTCGCTCGAGAAACACGTGGCAGTCGTTCGAACGACATGCCATCTGGTTCGAGCGATAGGGTGAATTTTTGGGAAATTTCTTAAGGGCATTTTTGGCATTTTCCAGTCTTTACAAGTGACAGAAATTACCAGTTAACAAAATTGAACAAGGCAGATCCACAAGAACGTATGTGAGTTTTATACTTAAATTAATCCGGAAAGAAGAGTTACTTTGGAAATTACTAAAGAATTGTGGTAATTTAGCAATACTATAAAATATGTAATAATTAGAATGAAATACATATGGAATATATATACATGAAGATTGGGGAGAATGCCGATAAATATTAATAGGATGTGTGAATACCTATTACTTTTTTAATATTTTTTGTATGACATACCTAGATGCTTGCTATCACGGGGGGTTGTGTAGAGACGGTCTTATCATGGGTGACCTTCGGGGGGATATTTGACTCATATCTCATAACATTGTACTGTGAAGACTTATTTGTGAGTTAATAAGTCAGCTGACTATAGGAGCGTAGGTATGTGCGTGACCCATAGGTATGTGAACTATGTTCGCCGCCACTATGTGTGTTTTGTGTCTATGGTTCGTGGGAGACTTTCGAACCGATAGTCCTTATTAGAGTATGAGATGTACCGGGTCATGATAGCAGAGTATGCAATGCACGACAGGTTTAGCCTTGGGGTGCTGTATTAGTAAATGTATATTATTGTTGTGAATGTATATATATACTTGTGTTATTCCTACTGTGATATAATTATAGGTCATTGAGATAGTATTGTCTTAAGTGACGTAATCTATGAATACTTAACTTAGTGTGATAACACTTAAACGGATTAATAAATGATGTTATTAATAATGTGGAAAACTGGGAATCACGGGTCAGTATTACGAGGTATAACGAGAAGTATAAATAGTTATCTAGTTAGAAGTGTTACGGATTGCTAGGTGAGAATATATGTACGTTAGGCGTGCACAATTGATGAGAGGTGAGAATTTCATGTGAGAGTTCGAACTAACATGCATTTGATACTTGCTTTATTACAAATTTTAAAAACCTGCTAAAACAAATATTTTTACACATCGGGCTCTGACCCGTTTCTTGCATCTCTTCTCTCTCTTGCTATATATAGGTATTATATCAGGTGCTCAGCTACAGGGACACCAGCCTTAGAGATTCAGATTGTTTGGTGTGCTGCAGCTGTTGTAGAAGCTGTAGGTCTTTGCATTAGACGCCTCCGTCATTTTATTTCCGTTCTATTTAGACTTTCTATTTAGGGCGTGTGTCGCCCATTCCTTAGACAATTATTTGAGATTGTATTCGGTTTATTTTCTTTTCATTTCAGTTGGATTTATTGTTCCTATGGTACTTGATTTAGAGTTTTAAATCTGGAATGCTTTATCCAGTCTTATCTATTTCAGTTTTTGATTCAGATTTAGTATTTACATTAATTAGTTGTGGTGAATGATTGATGTTTATATTCTCGGATTAAAAATTGAAAGATTATTTTAAAAAGGAAAAATATTTTGACACTAGCTTAATTAATTATTAGGTGATTAATAAGGTTATTATGTTTTTGACAATATTGATAAGAATGAACCAACCGAACATTCTATTTTAAATTTTATAAAGGGCTGATCACTCGATATTTAATTTGGAGGGGCGTTACAAAAGGACTAATCACACGTGACTAAAATAGGGGGTGTCACAGTTCTCTTTGTTTAGAAATGTGGTCTTATGAGTTTATCATTTAGCTATGAGTAATAGTTATATATTACACTCATATCGACTACTGGGGGTTGTCTTTTATGTGTCCTTTTTCAGTTATGGGATGTTTCTTATTATTATGCTTAGGATTGGGAGAAGACCTATCATGTACATGTATTTTAAATGTGAGTACATCAGAGGAGATGGCATTTTTTAGAGATGCTACTGGTAGTTTAAGTTTTTAGTCGTAGTTGTACATCTATCAATTTGTCACATAAACATGAGATTAGTTTTAGCATTAATGTTTGCATTAGTGTTAGACCCATTTCAAGGGGATGTCAGTTGGTTTGACATCGTTGTTGATGATAAAGTTCCATAGGGGAAGTCACTGCAGTTTGGAGCTAAAGAATTTATATTGAGTAGTATGTTATTTTAAAAAAAACTGTAGTTCTCTTCTTTCTAAAGGGGAACATGGATCCAGCAGGATCATTTCAGTCAGATTGACCAAGTTAACTAAGAGCTTTGAGTTAGCATGTTGTTGTAGGGGATTGTGTTTGGGATATCTCGGAACAAGAGCAGGCATAGGTGATTTTGAGACAAATGAATACATGGTTTTGGGTCCCAGGAGATAGGTCAGGCGCTTTTAAAGATCTCATTCAGGAGGGACATTTTGATGTTCGGATTCCAAGGGAAGGTTGTCATTTTAATCGATAGGTCCTTTTAACACTTGTGGATAAGGAGAGGTTGGTGTTATTTAACCTAACCTTATGTGTACATGATGTTTTTATAGGTACACGACGGACGGTGTTCCTAAGGAACAAGTTGAGGTTATAATGGTTAGACTAGTTGGTTGAGTATTAAATTTACATGATTTACCACGAGGGACCTTAGTTTGTTTTAGGACGTATTTGTAGTATATTACCTTATAGTAATGAGATAATGTAGCAACCCCCATTTTCTCATGTAAAAGTTGGCTAGGCACGATAAGCCTAAGGTGGGGCTTGTCAATCAATTAATACCAATCTTAGCATAACGAAATGTAAATATCATTATTTAAAAAAGGCCGATACTTTAAACTTTATGAATATTTTAGTGACAATAATTAAACTCAAACCGACACCAACTAAATAATAAATCCAATAGAAATTAAATCTCACAACTCCAGCATAATGTAAATAATTAAATAAATCTCGGGCATATGTCATTAAAAATGTTTGCAAATAAAATAACTAAGACTGGAAAAGCATCTAATCTAGAGTCAATAGATCTTGAAAGATGCTAAGCACGAGAGACCGCAAGGCTGGTAAAACAACAATCCTGTTATCCGTGTCTAGAAATAACCTCGGGGAGGCATTTAAATTTGGGTCAAAGCCCGAGGTGTGCAAAAATTAAATTAATTAATTTATGATGCAATAATGCAAACAATGCACTATAACTATTCCCCTTCATCACTCACATGCATATAACACATCACCCTTCATATATGTGGGATATGTTTCGCATCCCAATAGTTCCCAAATAATAACTACGACTGCGTGTCAATTTAATAAAATGGTTAAATGATTTAAGTGCACTGACTACATTTACTTATAAACACCCGTAATATCCCCATCTCATAATTTTCATATAAGAAGCATACATATGTATTCTGCATTAAAGAGACACAATTGTAATTTATGTCCAAATTCTTAGACATTTTAGTTCATTCACATGAATGTCAGGGTAATTATATATATGTCCTTTATACTTATGACACAAAAGGGCATCTACCATTGGTCTCTAATTCGTGCTCTACCGGCAAGTCCGAAGGAATCCCTTATCCTAGCCGGATATCACAAAACACACACAAGTTGGGGGCAGTCCCAACGCAGGACACCTGTACACAACCCATACCCAACGGTAACATAGGAACGGTTAGTGCCAACATCAACCTCTCATAAGCAATGCCTCCACGTAGTGCCTATGTGACCTAAACATCGTTAATCCCACCTGTGCTTATATGATGTACACGGTCCGAATGCACAAACCCCCGAGCCGATAGGACAGTCCACTAAAATCCCATATAATAATACATATTATTATCCCATATAATATGCATATGTAATTACTCCATAATTATAATAAAAATCCAACTAAAATCTGCAATATTTAATTTATTAATAATCTACCATGTCATAAATTATTAATTCTAGTCCATAAAATAATTACTTCTAACTAACTAGTTAATTGTAATTATCATTAATTTAAATGTGAGTGTAACATTATTCCATTAATTAATTAGCCCACAATTATAATTCCTTTACTTATTCATCTTTTGTTATTGTCCATTAGTTTGATGAAATTCATATATTAACTAAACTCGAACCCAAAGCAAAAAGGGATGAAAAGTTAAAAACTCTACCACGTCACTCGAACGATCATGGTGCTCGTCCGTGTAACAATGCATGTCGCTCGAGCGACCCACGACATCATTCGAACGACCCCAGCTTTCTTCCCCACTCCGCCTCTCCCTTTACACTTCTACTAAAATGTAGAATTTCAAACCTAGAACCGTACGCAACTTACAGCATATCAAACCCATAAAAATATATATATAACCCAAATTCCTCCATCCAAAAACCAACTCAACATTCATTTTTATTAAGGGTATTGATTGATTAAACCATCTCCATATCTCAGTCCTAGCTCACTCAAAATATGCACATTTATTATGAGATTCGTAACTAAGTTTTAGTCCAGTATAGCAACATAGATTTCCTCTACATGAATTTCAGATATCCCAAATTTAGATATTAAAATCCTATGATTTTCTACCATCAAATTCTCAGATTTACGATACCTAAATTATGGGAAAATTCTATATTAAAAATCAGTCCTCTACATGTATTGTTCATTATCAAATCAAACACATTAATCCCTAAATCCCATAAATCTAAAGGGGAAAAATATTATGCATTGAGAAATAAATTGGAAACACAAATTTATCAAGAGAATTCTTTCCTTAAAATCAGTAAAAGAATTTCTCTAGAAGCTCCCTTGATTATCCCCTTTGTTCTTCCTATTTTCTTCCCTTTTTGGTATTTCTCATTTTCTCTCGAGCAGCTTCTAATCTAGGTTTTTGTCTAATGATAGTGGAGAATTGTTTTACCCCCACTTATACACTTAATTAATTATTAATCCCGAGTTGGACATAAAATCCAACTTTTGGACCTCCAAATGAACCCGAATCCATAACCCAACTAGACCAAAAGCTCCCGAACTCATAGACCTATGACTCGAAACCAATTATAAATATTTAAAACACTAAACCAATGTATAACGCTCCCCAAAACTTGTCCCAATAATTTTTATTTCACTTAGGCATTTTATTATGTTAAAACAACATACGCCCATAAATTTATTTACGAGTGATTTATTTTTCACTTGTAAGACCATTATGTTTAGTTGAGTTTTTTATTTATATAATCATGAATAATCGTTTGTTTTAAATTTAAATTTTACCTATCTAGATTTAAATTCATATGATTTCATTTATGCCCAAATTAATATTAAATTATCAAATTTAAATTAGGCAAAATATTTTATTCCAAAATTACGAGGTATTACAGAGAACTCTACAGGCAAGATATTATATGACTTCCGAGTAAGAGTATAATGAATTCGAATTTCGAGGATGAAATTCCTTATTTAAGGGGAGGAATGTAATACCCCATATTTTCTGAGCGTTATTTAATTATGGAAATTAATTATATGTGTTTGCTCTAACATGTGATTTCAGTACTTATATTTATATGTTTTATATTATTCATGTATTAAATTGGACTTAATATATTGTAATTCATTAACTAAATTATTGGAAGTGACTTAGTATTATGGACGAATATGGAATATTCAAGGACTAGTTATCAAAGGTTTCCTTATTTGGATAATCCCATCGATTTCGAGTTCCGCCGATTGTGAAGTAGTTTCTAATGATATCAAGTCTCACAAAATTAATTAATAATTAGATTTTAATTAATTAGAATTTTATAGGTTTATAATTGAAGTATTTCCATATTTAGATTATCCCCTCGGTATCGATCTTCGCCGATTGTAAAGTAGTTTCTTATAATATCGAGTCCCATGTAATTAATTACTAATTAGATTTTAATTAATTAGACTTTTAGTGATTTACAATTTAAGTGAATGGTATAATTAATTTAATGGAATTAAGTATTATTCATGATGGCCTTTAGGATTTTGGAAATGTTCGTTTATGACTTAAAATGGTGGGATTATTCCCATTGGGTTGGCTCATAACTTGGGAAGAGTTTTAGACCATTTAGAAAGTTATTTTGGCTCATTAGGTTGGGTCCAAGGTCAATTTTGGGATAATTAGATTTATAAGGTTTGGAGGATGCTTTATTGGGGTTGACCAAATCTTTGAAGGATTCCCGTCAAAAGTATGACGAGGATAGGGCTGATTGGGAGAAGAAGTTGGCTGCAGTTGAGGCAGAGAAGGTGCAGCTCGTTGAAGTTTCCAAGGGTTTGGAAAATAAAGTGAAAGATTTGGAGAGAGAGAACAAGAAGTATGCCGAGAAGCTCACGAACTTTGGGGAGATTGAAAATAAGTTTAAATTGGCTGAGGAAGAGCTAACCCTTCTGCGAGAAGAAAATCGCCAGAAGGAGGAGGTGGAAGTTAAATTAAAAGCCACTGAGGATCTTCTATCTGAGAAGCTCTCCTCGGAGAAAATAAAAAGAAAGATGGCAGTAAAGAAGTCCTTCAACACTGGCTAGGACAAAGGATGGAACAAGGGGGTAGCAGCCATGATGTCCCAAGTGCAATATGGGAGTCTTAAATACTTCCGAGATGGTTGGGTAGCTGCATTGCAAGAATTGAAGGTTGACGAGGACTCTGAGCTGTTTCAACAGCATCTTCCTGGTCCCCCTCCTAAAATTGAAGATGAGGAAGAAGACGAAGCTGCCTCTGAGGAGTCTTCAATGGCAGTGGGTGATCAAGTCCTTGCCTCACAACCTACTCAGACAGTCACCGAGGAGCTTTCATCTTTGCCTGCTCCACCTGAATAAGTTCCAGCTCCTGCAATCCAAATTATTGTTCCCACCGAGCAACCAAGCTCCTCGTCCCAGCCTCCCGAGAAAGTCTTGGGAGACAAGGAAAAGGTGTGAAGTTGTTCGGTATTTGCTTTATTTTCTTTTGTCACTTGTACTCTATACTCTGAACACTGTACTCCTTTCTATGATGTAATAAAAAATCACCTTTTTTGTTCCTCTATGTTGTTGATGTTCTGTCTGCTTTTTTATTAACTCCTGCCTTCTCTTCTTTACTAATTTATGGCTAGAATGGAATTGTTGTCTGCCCATGACACAACTCTGCTTCGACAATGTAATGAATATTTTAAGGCTGGCCACACTGACTTGGACAAATCCCAGATTGTAGAGATCCTTGGTCGAGATGCTTCAGACCAAGCAGTGGAGGCATATCAGTACTTGAAATGTCTTCTTGATCGTGATGTAGCCAACAATGTGGCTTATTACGAAATGATTGAAGACTTGGAAGGTACTCTCGATGAACTTCAGCAGCAGTATAAAGAGTCTTCAGCTCTTTTGCACGAAGGGTATGAGAAGAAAATCAAACAACTTAGTACTGAAAAAGGCTATGACAAGATGCTTGCTGGCTATGAAGTGAGAGAGAGAACATTAAAAACAGATGTCGAAGAGCATAGGCAAATCGCTGAGCTATTGGAACAAAAGAACAATAATCTGTAAAAAGAACTAGCTCAGCTGAGGTTTGCTGCTTCATCTTCCACTGCCTTGGTACCTGTCACTGATGAAGGATTCTCATTTTTAGAAGTTGAAAATGCCAAGTTGCGAGAAGAGTTAGAGGCTTTGAGAAGAGTTGGCCCTTCTACTGCTGCTCGGGGACGAGGAAGAGGTCCTTGGGGACGACCAAGGGTTCTTCGTCCTACCATTGAAGAAGCTCGTACACAAGCAGCTTTGGAAAACCAAGCATTCCAATTGGTTGCAAAAGATCGAGCCTTGTCTGAACTGTCCAAGAAAGTCCAAACTCTGGAGGATCAACTTGCTGCGATGAAGTCTTCTTTGGATCATAAGGATATTTTTTCCAGGAACCTTCATGAGAAGTTAGAGAGACTAACTTTCCAATTCCATAAACAACCTCGTGAATTCTGGATGGCAGGCTACAATGAGGCCCTCTGTCACTTGGATGAACGTATTGAAAATGCTAATAATGAAGGCTACAAACAGGGATGGTTGAACGCCCTAGGTGTACTGAAACTAGAGCAAGGTCATTATTTATGGGATTACCATGCTCCTGGGCTGCTCGATCTACCAATTCCACCCTTCAAGCTTAATATGAGCTGGATCCCTGCTCGGGCCATTCCTCGTTGTTTGATCTCCAAGTATCTTGGTGACTATAACCTTCATTCACAGGTTGAATTATCTCGTCCTGAGCATTTACTGGATACACCTTCAATAATGAACGTCAGAATGCTTCGAGATCCTAACTTCATTAATTATCCCCTTTGCCTGGAAGATCCTCCTGCTGGCGAGGAGCCTATTTCAAAAGCAGAAGGGAAAAGACCAGTAGAATAGGAAATTCTGATGTAATAGTTAGTACACAATTTAATATCAATGTAATAAATTTGTATAATTTATTTTGAATTCAATGAAAGAGTTTCATTTTTGTTTGCAAATTTGTATTGCTATTGTCTCGTACTTGTCAAACACTTTATATTTGTGCTTGCATAACAATATTGTGTGGTTCATCGACCAACTTAGTAATAAAAAAGTTACAAGTATCAGTAATTTTTCTCAATCACTTAATAATAAAGTAGTGAGTATAAAAATGTTGAAAATTTTTCCAACCAACCAAGGTTGTTAAATTGTGCTTGTCGACCAACTATAGTTAGTGGGTTTTTATCCCCGACCAGCCATACTTGGTACAGTTTGAAATATTTTCTCCTCGTCGACCAACTACAGTTAGTGGGTTTTTATCCCCGACCAACCATACTTGGTACAGTTTGGAATATTTTGTTCTCGTCGACCAACTACAGTTAGTGGGTTTTTATCCTCGACCAACCATACTTGGTACAGTTTGGAATATTTTGTTCTACGAGGAACTTTTGTATTTTCTGGAATAATCTTACCTCCTGACCAACATAAGTTGGCATTTGAGAGCATATCTTGTTTCCTAACCAATCGAGATTGGCATTTTTAGGAGTATTTTGCTTCCTAACCAAACACGTTGGCATTTTTAGGAATGTTGTTCTCGCCCTTTTACCAACCGGAGTTGGTCTGAGTTCGAACTATCATGTCCACTTGCCCTTTTACCAAAATTGGTCTGAGCCAGTGTCAGCCTCCTAACCAAAGGAGTATGGTTTCCTAACTAACCGGAGATGGTATTTTTAGGAATGTCGTGTTCTCGCCCTTTGACCAACCGAAATTGGTCTGAGTTCGAACTATCATGTCCACTCGCCCTTTTACCAACCGGAGTTGGTCTGAGCTAGTGTACGCCTCCTGACCAAAGGAGTATGGTTTCCTAACCAATCGGAGCTGGCATTTTTAGGAATGTTGTTCTCACCCTTTTACCAACATAAGTTAGTCTGAGCTCGAACTGTCATGTCCACTCGCCCTTTTACCAACCGGAGTTGGTCTGAGCTAGTGTCATAGTTTGTATTGTGTAACACTAGTATTCCCGGAAAAACTTTCAATAAAAGGAGAGAAGATGGCGAAATATCATCGTTTTATTCATATTGATGGAACTGCTTTACATTTTACATCACTGATAATACTTGCGTAGGTGTTCAGCATTCCATGCATTCTTAAATTCCTCTCCTTCTAGAGTTGCTATTCGGTAAGTTCCTGGTCGAACAACTTCTGTAACTCGGTAAGGTCCATGCCAGTTTGCTTCCAACTTATTGTGCTTCTGAATGACCTTCTTTAGCACGTAATCTCCTTCTTTTAAGTCACAATTCTTCACCCTCTTGTTGTAGAACAGAGTTGTTCGTTGTTGGTAAGCAGCATTCCTAATGGCTGCCTCTTCTCTAACCTCCTCGAGCATGTCCAAATCTAATCTTCTCATTAAGTCGCTGACTGGGGAATTGAAATTCAGCACTCTGTGTGTTGGAAGACCCAAATCGGCAGGTATTGCGGTCTCACTTCCAAACGCCAGCATATATAGTGATTCTCCAGTTGCTGCTCGGGGAGTTGTTAGGTAAACCCACAATACTGACTGTAGCTCATTAATCCAATTAGCTTTAGCCTCACTTAGCCTCTTCTTCAAACCATTTAGTAATGTTATGTTCGTCACTTCAGTCTGTCCATTGCTTTGAGGATGGCCTGGCGCTGAATGAACCTTCAAAATGTTTGACTGATGACAATAGGCAGCAAACTCCTCGTTATCAAATTGTGTTCCATGGTCTATGATGAAGGCATGAGGGAGACCGTATCGGCAGATGATGTTCTTCCAAATGAATTTGTACACCTTCTCGTATGTCATATCAATAAGTGGCTCAACTTCTACCCACTTAGTAAAATAATCCACTGCGACGACGAGGTACTTGAATCTTCCTTGGGTCATTGGCAGTGGTCCAACAAAATCAATTCCCCACATGGAAAATGGCCAAGGGGAAGTTATGGGTGTCAACAATGCTTGTGGAGTTCGTCGGATGGAGGAAAAACGTTGGCATTTATCACATCTCTTAGCATAGGCTATACAATCATCCCTCATCATTGGCCAGTAGTATCCCTGCGTTATCACCCTTTGCAAAAGAGTCCGACCTGCTACATGGGCTCCACAGAACCCTTTATGGATCTCTTCAATCAATTCTTTCACCTCGGAGGGATGTACACATCTTTACAAACCTGCCACAATTCCTCGTCTATACAAAACACCATTAGTTAGTACATACCGAGCAGCTTTAAACTTCAATTTCTTGGCAGCGAGCTTATCCTCCGATAATTCTCCCTCCTCAATATATGCCCTGATGGGATCCATCCAAGATGATCCTAAATAAAGAGTAATAATATTCATCGTCAGGTCTTCATCTATGCTCCGACTTTCTAATACTTCAATTGGTATCGTTCTTCGCAGCTCGGTACGAGTAGCTGATGCTAGTCGGGCCAGTGCGTCTGCTCCTGCATTCTCCATTCTTGGTATTCTGATCAACTGAATGGCATCAAATTCTGCCAACAACTCCATCACCTTTGCATGATACTTGACCATTAATTCTCCTTTAACTGCATATGTTCCCATCATCTGATTCACAATTATTTGAGAATCACTGAATACCATCACTTGTTGCGCTTCCATAATCTTTGCTAAATCAAGACCTGCTATCATGGCCTCATACTCAGCCTCATTATTGGAGGCTTTGAATGGAATCGCAGGGCGTATTCCATGTCAATCTCGTCTGGGGTGTTCAAAATAATCCCTGCTCCACAACCTGTTGTGCAAGATGACCCATCTACATATAATCTCCATGTAGGTAACTCGTCTTCAAATTTCTTATCTGACAGAGTTCCTCGGTGAAATATTTGTTGTTTCCTTTCATCCTCCCCTGATATTTCTCGCTCCTCGTCGATCATCTCTTCTCGCCCTTTTACCAACCGGAGTTGGTCTGAGCTCGAATTTGATGATCCTTCAACATCCACAAGCCCTTTTACCAACCGGAGTTGGTCTGAGCTTATGTCTGTTGATTCTTTAACATCCACTCGCCCTTTTACCAACCGGAGTTGGTCTGAGAATGTGTTTGTTGATCTTGTAAAATCCACAGGTTGATCAGCGAGCCACTTTTGTTCCTCGGGGGTATCAGGATAAGTAAACTCTGCTATAAAATCTGCTACAGCCTACCCTTTTAGTGATGATCTGGGTTCATACACAATATCATATTCACCGAGCTCTATTGCCCAGTACATCAGTCTCCCTGATTTTTCTGGCTTATGAAGGGCTTGTCTCAATGGCATGTCGGTATACACGACGATGGTATGGGCCTGAAAATATGGCCTCATTCTTCTACTTGCCTCAATTAATGCCAATGCCAATTTTTCCATCTTTGGGTACCTGATCTCTGTACCTCGTAAAGCCTTACTTGTGTAATAAATTGTCTTCTGGACTCCATTCTCCATTCTGATCAATGCCGAGCTGACTGCATTCTCTGATACTGCCAGGTACAAGTAGAACTTTTCTCCCATTACTGGCCTGGACAACAGTGGAGGTGCTCCCAAATATTTCTTCAAGTCTTGAAAGGCTTTTTCACATTCATCATTCCACTCGAAAGTTTTTCGAAGTGTTTTGAAGAATGGGAGGCATCTATCAGTTGCTCGGGATACAAATCTGTTGAGCGCTGCAACTCGTCCTGTAAGACTCTGCACTTCTTTCTTCGTCGTTGGAGATCGCAACCCTAAAAGAGCTTTGATCTTTTCTGTATTCGCCTCAATGCCTCGCTGGTTGACGATGTACCCGAGGAACATTCCTTCTCGTACTCCAAATGTGCACTTCATCGGGTTGAGCTTCATTTGGTATTTATCCAGTTGATCAAAGGTCTGACCTAAGTCAACTAGATGATCAGCAGCTTTCTTGCTCTTTGTCAGCATATCATTGACATAGACTTCCATATTGCAATTGATTTGTTCGGCAAAAACCTTGTTCATCAGCCGCTGGTATGTCGCACCTGCATTTTTCAAACCAAAAGGCATAACATTATAACAATAAGTTCCCCTAGGGGTAATAAAAGAAGTACTTTCCCTGTCTTCAGGTTTCATTTTGATTTGGTTGTAGCCAGAGTAAGCGTCCATGAAGCTGAGCAGCTCGTGCCCCGAGGTAGCATCCACTAGCTGGTCAATTCTGGGCAATGGAAAGTGATCCTTTGGGCATGCCTTGTTGAGATCAGTGAAATCAACACACATTCTCCATTTATTATTTTTCTTCTTTACCATCACCACATTTGCTAACCAGTCTGGATATTTCACATCTTCAATGAATCGAGCTTTCTGGAGCTTCTCGACCTCCTCTTGTATAGCTTGATTCTTTTTGGGACTAAATACTCTTCTTCTCTGCTTTACAGGCTTGATCTCCTTATTCACATTGAGCTCATGACATAAGAAGTTTGGATCTATTCCTAGCATGTCTTCATGACTCCATGCAAAAGTTTTCTTTCTGTTTCTCAAGAAAGTTATCAACTCCTGTTTTATTGAAGCATCCAACGACGAACCTATCTGAGTTGTTCGTTCAGGGTGTTCGTCGTCCAGAATAATATTTTCTGTAGATTCCACCACCTGTCCTTTTACAAGTTGGGATTCATCTCTGGGATCCAGTGTTTCAATTTCTGTACCTTCATCCACCTGGTAGGTAGTAGTCTTTTTCCTTGACTCTTCAAGCTCCTCTTGCTCGGCAAATGAATAATAGCATTCCCGAGCTACTTTTTGATCACCTTTCACAACTCCTACTCTAAAATTTGTTGGGAATTTTAAGCACTGATGTACTGTAGATGGAACTGCTTCGAACTTCTTCAAACCAACTCTTCCCATGATGATGTTGTAAGCTGATTGCACATTCTTATCCATCACAAAGAAGCGTATTCTTTCTGTTCGACAAGCAGGCCAAGTTCCAATGAATATATCCAACTTGATCGTCCCAAGTGGAAAAACTTTCTCGCCAGCAAAACCCAGGAGAGGTCTGTGATAAGGCTCCAATTGAGATAATTTTAAATTTAAACTGTCAAATCATGAGTAGAACATGATGTCTGCCGAACTACCATTATCTACCAGAACCCTTGAAATCACTACTTCTTTCACCCTCATTTTGATCACCAAAGGGTCGTCGTGAGGGTAAAGAACACCTGCAAGGTCGTTTTTTAAAAAACCAATGACCTGCTTCTCTTTGTTTATCTTTCTCGGGCGATCCTCCTCAGCCAAAATTATCCATTGAATGTATGAGCAAGCCTGAGCCTCACCGAGGTAAGCTTTTCTTTCTGCAGTAAGATCTCCTCCTCCTGCATCTCCACCTGTAATAACATTACAATCAAATGTTCCAAAAAGTACTGAAAATACCTCGCCTTCTGGTTGCCTTGGCCTTTTGGGAAGATCGGGGTCATCCTCTGTATCATCTTCATGATCTCTTCCATTTCTACGATCAACATACTTTGACAACTTTCCTCGTCTAATGAGCGTTTCAATCTCATTCTGGAGGGCTATGCAATTTTTAGTCATATGACCATGATCCTTATGAAACTCGCAATATTTATCTCTATTTCTTTTGTCAGGGTCTGATTTCAGTTTCTTTGGCCACCTTACCTCCTCGTTATTCTTGATTTCTTCCAAGACATGATTAATACCCATTTTCAAAGCAGTATAATTATCGAATTTCTTCAGCACTTCCCATGACGACTTATTATTCTTGGAATGCTTGTCACCGCCATTGCCCTTATGCTCTTTCTTCTTAGATTTATCGACTTCCACCTTGGTTTCTTTATCCATATTCTTCTTCGCAGCCATAGCCTCCTCGGCATTCATGATTTTGGCCGCTTTTTCCATCAACTCTGACATAGTTGTAGGTGGATCTTTGGCCAAAGTGTAATACAACTTGTTAGGCAACAACCCACTCATCAAGGTGGTAATTGCTATCTTTTCTTCATAATCTATGACTTCCAGCTTCTCGTTATTGAAATGAGTTATGTAATCTCTAGTACTCTCACCAGATTTTTGTCTAACACTTAACAAGTGTGCTACTCGTTTTACTGGCTTTGCTCCAAAATAGAAATTACCAATGAACAACTCGGCCAATTGAAAGAAAGTTGAAATCTTACCCCGAGGAAGATTGTTGTACCATATCTGGGCAGATCCAGTAAGAGTTCCTGAGAATGCTCTGCATCTCATCTCGTCGGGGACAGCATAGATGTCGGCAGCAGCTTGATATTGCTCTATGTGAAGAACAGGATCTGTCTTTCCATCATATTTGGGGGTCACCACAGGTGCTTTAAATTTTGACGGTGTAGGAAAATCCACAATGCCCTGGATAAAAGGTGTCCCTTGAACAAAAGTTCGTTGTAGGGGATTCTTCGCCTTAGCCATTTCTCCCAATCTATCCTCCAACCGCTGAATGGAACCTTTCCACGCATCATTTCCTTCCTCGGGCCTATTAGTTCGAGCAATTGATTGATCTGACGTGGCCTCCTGAGATCTATCTTGACGAGCAACTGGTCGTGATTGTGCTGATCCTTTTCTTAGATCTGATGGTTGTCGAAAACTCCTCGACATGGTCTTAGGCGGACTCCTATTCCTCCTAGGGCCTAATCGACTGAAAGGAGACACCCTGCTCAGTCTTTCCAAGGCACTGGTCCTCTCTGGAGAGAGAGTAATACGTTGCTCAGTATCTGTGGCCCGTATTGATGAAGTTCGCCCAGGTTGATAAGAGAAATCATCAGATTCCTCATTACGATACGAATCTATACGCCTGGATCGTGAAGAAAGTAAATAGGTTTGCCTCTGACCATTTCGCTGTCCCGAATGTGCAGGTGCACCGCCATGAAGGGTTTGTATGAGTTGCCGTATTGTTTCTTGCATGGCGGTCTGTCCTTGAGCCAGATTCGTCATAATTCCAGCCAGATCTGGAGCAATTGATGGTGCAGAGGGATTTGGAAGATTTCCAGCATTTCCAGCGTTTCGATTGCTGGATTCCGGATTATCTGCCATTGATGATGAATGATTTTTGGTGAAAAACGATAACAACAGTCGTTTCCCACAGACGGCACCAATCTGTTGATGTAAAAAATTAGATTGCTTCTAATTATTTAATCACGGATAAATATAAATGAGACAAAGAATTTTAAAGTGGTTCAGCCTTATAAGAATGGCGTACGTCCAATGTTTCTGTTATTGCTCAGTGTTTTGGAGTTCTCGATATGTAATTCTATCAAGAAAATTCGGTCCCCTTGAATGAGGATGATACAATGTATTTATAGCCCTTAGGCTGTACATGTGAAAGGGTAAACAATTAATGCCCTTTAAGAGTATACGTCTATATGATAAGCATTCAATGAATAGTTGAACTGTTGATTATCTGGCAATCAATGTTGTGGCCGAGATGCAGCTCGGACCGCCTTAGTTGCTCGTCGTTCAGGAGTTCCTCGGAGCGTTGGAGTTCCTCGGAGTACACTTGTTGCTCGGAGTGTGTATGACTTGGTCGGGGAAATAAACCTCCTCGTTTCCTATTGTGCCACGTAGATCGACACGTGTCTTCTTATAATTCGTCTATATCAGCATATTAATTTTGGTATCATAACTTATAGCGTTTCAACATTAAATAAGAATTATTCGTATTTCTTAAATTAATACATGCTTAATGCTTTCATGTATAGTCGAATAAAAAAAATACATGTTTATTCGTTCTAGTCATAATTTCAGATTTTCAAGTGTCTGAAAGTCACATATAGATTACACAATCTATTTCATAAAAAATTATAATATACAATTTTTCATATATTATTTTTCACAATGTATAAGATAATATTTCGTATTAAAGTTTAAACCTCTATTTCAAATCATTCAACTGGAATATCTTTACCAAAGTAAAGATTCCATTTGCACCAAATTTAAATATGATAAAATCCTCCAATTATTATCATTTCAACATATGATTTATATTTACTCAATATAAAGTCTTACATGTGAGATCTTTGCTCGTAATATTAGACTCTACATGTCTAAATCCGTACATAGATCAAACAAGTTGTTAAAAGTATAACATGTTTGATTTCATATGTAAATACATAAGGTAAAATATATGTCTTTGAGTTTTGTACTCTATCCAAAATAAAACATACAATCAAAATAATTTTACCCAACTAAATTATTTCTACACACGTATGAAGCACACCAATTGATTCCAACATAGTAGAATAAATTTTTATTATATACCTTTTCCAAGTCATATAAATGAATAACACAAAGAATTATTCATATAAAATTCTAGCGGTTGCGCTTCAAACTCAAAAGTCGTATAAGTCCTTATACAATTTCTATGAAATTCATATTCCATAAATTAGAGTCCAATTTTTTCTAAGTAGTTCATAAATCCTTTAATAAGAGATTTATAAAGGTTTCAAAATATTTTGAATCCACTGGGAACACTACATGATACATTTTTCTAAGAAAATATTGTCCAAAATATTTGTTCAAACGGAAAAACTTCAAGTTTGAAATTTCATCACGAACAAACCGCTTATTGAAAATTTATGAAATTTTTCAGAATTCATCCTTTATGAGTCTAGTCTTATCCAAAATTAGAATCACTCAACATATTAAGTACAAGTTAAGATAAACTTGTTTTACTACAAGCTGTCTAAAAAATTCAGCATTTCGCATCACATTTGTAAAAATCATAATAAAAGATATACAACTCTTTTTTCATAAATTCTGAAGCCAAATATTCATACTCTCACCATACTACATGCGTGCCAAAATCCATGAAATTTCAGTCTATATATCATAAAAAAATTGAGATGATATTCCAACAAAATTCATAATAACAAATTCAGATTTTTTTTCATCGTCGATCACTTTAGTGTGGTTGAAAAATATCAACTACACTTCAAAAAATATTTGAACAGATTTTTTTGTAGTAAACATAGCGCAAGGAGCAAATGTTTATTAATTACCCTTCGAATCCATATAACAAATGTTCATTTGTTTTCATATAACAAATTTTCATTCGTTTCCAAATATCAAATTTTATTTGATTCCATATAACAAATTTTAATTTATTTTCTTAACCACAAGTGGCTCAAAATGAATTGTCTAAAAATGTATACAATTCCATTTCCATCAATAACATCTTATGTGAAATAATATTTCACATTCATAACTAAAAAATAGGATTGACCTATTTAAAAGTTTTCCATGAAGGGGTTCATTATTGTTCAAATTCAAGTTTCTCATGAAATTATTGATCGATTCCGAATTGACCAAAAATATTGAAATTTATATATCTACTTCGAAAAATGTAATATTTAGGAAGTTCGGGGGCTAAATGGTAATTTCTAGAGGTAAAAGGTCAAAACTATAATTTCTAGATATAGAAACTTTGTTGGCATTTTTTGTTTCTTTTAGGCATCACAAAAATAATCATATAAGCCCCAAACAAATTATTTTTCGATCTCCATAGTAGATATAATACGTCTTAAAATTGTTGGAACAATTTATATACTGTGATTAAAAATCACATCAAAGAGTTTTATGGAGAAATCGAAAAATATAATCATTATTTAATTTCAGTCTACTACTCAAAATTAAAGTGTTACCTCATATGATTATCGCAAATATGAACCACATGCGTTGAATTCAAATATTTACTGCACAATAAAAAATAAACAATATTACCTCAATTATTTATAAATTCGCGGCGATTCTTGGGTTGAGTCACGTACTAGGTCGCTCTCTTTAAGATGTTTCGCGGCTCTACCCTCTTTGTGCAGGTAGTATTCAGTCACGCCATCCCCAGGATAAAACAAGCCCAGAATCACCTATGTATCATATAACCATGCACAGCAGTTATATGTCTTCTAACACCCATTCCATATAGATAGCTTAATTCCACAATTTCAGTTTGGGTGGAACAAACTGTTCTAAAAATTAAAAAAAAAAATATGAGAGAGAGAGATTATATTTCTCTTCGATTTGTTCTCCTTTTTTTTTCTTGACATTCCAAAAACATAAACTCTCAAGCTCTATCAGCTCATTTTTAAAATTTTGGCCGGATGAAGAGAATTATACCACTAATTGTGGGTTGATTGTGGGTAAAACTTGTAGGTGATAGTGGGTGTCAAAGTGGGTTTATATCAGTCAAAACTTTTGCAAGTGGGTTATCATATTCCTTCATTTTAGCTGAAAGTTGAGACAAGTGGGAATAGTAGATGAATTATTTTTCCCAATTGTGTATTAAAATACACTCTGATAACATTTGGAGATCTATTTAATGATATATTCATTACTCGTAGCATGTTAATACCATTTAATGAAACACTCAAAGTGATTATAATAAATGTCTACTCCCATTAGTTTCTTAAGTGCACAAATACTAGGCCTCGGTAAAGATTTTACAACAGTCTCGCAACCCGCATTTGTCAAACTCTTGGCCATGTCATGTTGATTCATGCGTGCACTTCACCATGCAAACCTAAACTAGGGTGTGACACATAACTGAGAACTGTTACTTTAATTTGTATATATATAATTTTAAGAAATTTAGTCTTCTCCAATCCCATATATTTTTTTCCAAAGTATTGGTAGATTATTATAGTTCAAGCATTTTTAAAAAACTTTTGTTGCCTTGTTTTCTTTAGTTCTTTTTTAAATCTAGCCAATAATGTTTTATCTCATAGTCTAATTATTTTGTCCTCATCCGTAAATACAAAAAATATAGAAATATGAAATTATTTATTGCAGTAGAGAAGGAAGTTATTTCTTCCCCGTCCGTAAAGATGAGTGATACAACGCAAATATTGCATATTTCATCCCTCGAACCTATGCATTTTAGCCCCCTCGGGTATCTTATTCCCTAGATTTATGTTCGTTAACCAGACAACCTTGGATTTCTACATTAACATATTTTGCCGGGGTTAATTGAGCTTTTATAGGTATTTGGATGCTAAGTGTGAAGTTCGGATGCATTTCGCTCGATTTCCGTACGCAATCGCACGTTCAAGGGCATTTTATTCAATTCTCATTTTTGGCACCTAGCCCATCATCTTCATGTAAGTTGTAGTCCTCCTCGCAAGCTTCCCGTGGACGTGAACGGTGCGCAATTCCAAGTTCGTATGAAGAAGTTACGGTGATTTTAGCGGACGGGAAATGCAAACATGCAAAAACAACAATGCAGTGGCTCATACCTGCTTGATCGATCGATCGACCAAAGGGGATGATCGATCGATCCTTTGTTTTTCAGCCATCGTGGGGAGACAGTGGGCATCATTTTCAACCATCGATCGATCGACGGTTTGGGTCGATCGATCGATCCCCTGTTTCCAGGAGATATTTTGCCTTAAATTTTCTTTTTCCTTTTCTTTTCTTTACTTATTCCAACTTACTATAAATACCAATTTTGTTTTAATAATCAGATAATTAAGCTTTAAGATAGATTTTATCTTAGAATAGCTTAGGGTTTGAGGGTTTTAGAGAGTTCTTCTTCAATTGTTCTTGGTTTGACACCCCATTTGGGTTGAATGTTGCACTATTCATCATCCTCTCCATTAATATAGTGTGTATTTCCTTATTTCTTGCTTTGTTAATTAGGTTTACATGCTTTGTTAATTATTTTACATGCTTTGATTTACTTTCTTTGTAGTGTAGATTTATCGCGTTTATTTACCGCTTTCTTTTACCTCATTTTTAACTTGCTTTCTAGCTAATTTAAATTAGGTTGTGTTTGAATGGAATTCACTCGAGTTGATGCGTTGCTTGGCTTTGGTGATAGCATTTACGGGTATATTTTGGGTGCATTGTCCTAGTTATTGCACCTAGGAGATTTGATGGGGTATATCATGTATGTCCCGTGCTTATGACCTTTCGTGCGCAATTTTTGGGATATTTATTGATGCCAAAATCTTATTAGGCTTTTATGCGGATTTAGGGGCGTGACAACCCTTGATTCAATTAACTGGCAAAACGAGACGCATTCGTTATAACTCATCGACCCATGTAAACATTTTATACAAATTAACTCGGGTGAGGGATATTCTATGCAACCTATAGTTTTTACTCGCTTTATTAGTCTAACTTTGTTTTACCTTGCCCAGATTAATATTTCCCTTTTTCGTATCTTTTTCTTTTTAGTTCGTAATACACCTTTTTCACTTTTATTTAGGAATATTAAATCATATAAATTCTAGTAACTCCTCTCAGTGGATCTTTCGATACCCGACTTACCGCTAGACTTGCCCCGCAAGTGTAGTCATAATTTAGGTTTTTGTATTATCGCGGTGAAACGAAAACAACGACTGTGCCCTTAGACAAGCACACCTTTCATGCATAATCAAAATGGCGTCGTTGCCGGGATGAGTTTGTTTTAGACTTTATTTGATTTAGTATTTCATAGTATTTTCTTTCTATTTGTGTTGTTTGCTAATCTTTTTGCAGGACTTCCACATTTGAGCACTTAGAAACACTTGAATTTTTTCCGTGCGCATCTTCTTTGTGGAATTCGCCATTTTGAGCCATTTTTGGGGTAAGCATGTCTTATTCCAATTCTTTTTGTAATCATTGTTATAATTCTCAAAATGCTCGTAACCCTATGACTTTCTGTGAATACTTAGAATCCCAAATAATTTCAAATTCAAATATGACTTTGGGCGAGTATAACGAAAGTCAAAACTTGGGTTATTGGAATTTTGATGATGATGATAATGATTTTGGGCTTTTACCTCCTTATAATAGGAATTTTTAAACGAATTGCAATAGTTTTCAAAATTCCTATAATAATGAGTTTTCGTTTAAGTCCGATGGTAATTTTTAAAGTTCCCACTTTCATGGATCCGCACCTCAGCCTATGACATTCAGTGAGGGCTTGCGTATGTATGAAAATGAGAAAATTGAAAATCGTTACCGGGAAGAAAATCATTGTTGGGAACATGGCTTGGATTTATTATTTGAGTCCGACGACGATTTTGCTTCCGAGACTTTCGTAGTCGAAGAATGTTTTAAACCAAATGAAGTACTTTTACCTACTTTGAAACAAACCATTCTAGACTTTTCCCATTACATAATAGATATTGAAAGTGAGGATGAAAATGACGTAATATCTATTTGCAATGAAATGATTTCTTCTTTGACCCCCAAAGAAGAACATTTCATTGAAAATGATATTATTTCATTCGAAACTCAATCGTCATGCGATAATGATTCATCTCATGAGTTTGAATTTCTTTCATCCCCATCTCCATTCTTTATTATCACACCGTCACAAGTACGCGAGGATTCGGTTTCAAACTTTAATATTTTAAACCTTTTCGCCGATGAGGAGTACTTGCTCGAGTCGCCTTCCACAATCGCATCTTTGCCTTTATGTGCGTCACCTCCCATTTCAATTTCAAAATCCTGGGAAGGATATTCGGCTTTTCTCAGTCCCCACATTTTTTTTGTCACCCCTTCAATCCAAACCGCCCATCGTCACTCCAAAACTTTTAATTGGCGATGGTTCCTTTCTTACGCCTTACACATGCCTTCCGTTGTTAAAACAAAATTCATATTTTTCAGAAGGCATGCTTGTATGTGAGGGTACACCGGTTATCCTCCATAGTCAAATCATTTTTGCGTTGGACCCTCAGCTATTTAGACTTCTAGTGTAGAGTTAGTGTGAAGCCTAAATAGTAGGTTGGATATAGTTAGCTTTTTATTTATTTCTTCCTTTTTATCTTTCCTTTTTATTTTAGTCTAATGTAATTAGTTAATTTTTTGTTATTTATTTTTGCTATGCTCGGTACTAACTTGTTTTGTAGATTTTTTGGACTTGTTCTTATGGAGATCGCTCCATTTTGGGTAATATCGCTCTTTTCCTCTCTTTAACTTGGTTCTTAATTAACATTGAGGACAATGTCAAGTTTTAAGTTAGGGGGTGTGGGATATTCTATCAATTTCTTTATTTAGTCCATGTTTTTTCTCACATGTTAGTTACTTAGTATGCTTTTCTTAGAAAAATTGAAAATTTTAAAAATATTTTCTTTCTTTTTTCTCCTTTTTGGGCATTTTGCCTTTGTTTCCGATGATAAATTTCAATAATTGTCTGATCCAATAGACAGCCCAATGAGGCATGTTTTCGATTTTAGAAGTTATTAAACTTTAGTCTTAATTATTGATATTATGAATAACTTCATGAATTAAACTTTAATCCCGTGAGCACATGCCCATTTATTGTTCCATTGATTTGGTTTAAGATTTTTATAACTCGGTAATATTTTGTTGTATTGTATATACTTACACCGAGTAATCTTTGTACCTTTCGTCGTTTGTGAGTGTATACACTATTATTTTCCCATTGAAAATGTTGAATTCATCGGTAATCTCACTATTCTTTCATTGATCATTCATTAATTGAGTTCATACTTGAAATGTGTTACTTGATCATGATTTTCATGTATTGTTTTGACTCGAGAATTGCGCAAACTTTGTAAAATGATCATAGGCCGTCCTTATTATATCACCCATATTAGCCTTGACCTCACCCTTATATGTTTACCCTCGTTAACCCGTTTGAGCCGAAGTATAGCCTTTAGTTTCATAACCCAAAATCCCATAACAACCTCCAAATTGGAGTTTTATATCATACATACACTTTCCATACCTTTATTTGGAATGTTACTTGGGATTGAATGTTGTTGTTATAATGTCGGTTGCAATTTAAGCATATGAGAGTTTGAAAAGTAACGAAAAGAAAGTAGTGAAAAAGAGATGAAAAACAGAAAGCAAAAAGCAAAAGAAAACAAAAGAAAACATGAGAAAAAGAAGAAAAGAAAGAGAAAGAGAAAGTTATAAATGTTGTGTATAGTGTTCAATAAGCTTTGATTACTCTCCCCGATGAAATATCTAATGTCATTTTGGAACTTATTTTCCAATTTTGATATTGCCCGCAGTTTCTCATTATCCCAAGTTTTCATTCCGAACACTTTGAATCCGTATATGCATATCCTTCATTTCATACCCTACCCTAGCCTACATTACAACCCTATACAAGTCCTATGTGATCTTAGGTTGATGTAATTCAAAAGTTTAAATAGTTTTGATAATCTGTGAAAATGCATTTCGCCTCTTTTAGTGTGCGGTATCCTTTCATTGAGATTACAGTTTTTAAGTTTATATATAGCGTTGTTCATTTGTGACATGTGTGCGGCCTAGTTTTCATTTACATTTACTCTTTATGCCCGCATGTTTCGTGTGTTAACTCCCTGTTTCGAGTGAATTCACCTGATGAGTGTAATGCTCATGAGGATTGAATATATGCCTCCTTTAATGTTTATCCGGTTTATATAATTTTTTCACCAAATCACACTTTGCGTGTACTTTCTCCCCCTCCCACATTTTAAGGTTTCAATTCTATGAGGTGCATTCTATAATGTTAATGATTTCGGACTTTTGTTTGAATTCGTTCAATGTGCTAATAGTGCATATGAAATCTTGTTCGCTATTGTTGGACTTGTCGCATGTTGGTTTGGGCTTATTTTGAGGAAACCATGTGATGTTTGTGGGTATCATCCCTGAAAACCCTCACGAGATGACACTCGTCTACTAGGGTGACCTAGGGGTTTAACGGCTTATTGCATAAGCTAAATGCAATCAAATAGCCTGCGAAAGTGGCCTTTTTCTTTTATACCATACTTTTGTACTTATCCTATTTTTGGTTTTCTTGTAGTTATTGTTTCATCCTATTTCATTGCTAGGGACTAGCAATGTGTAAATTAGGGGGTGTGATACGACGCAAATATTGCGTATTTCAACCCTCGAACCTACACATTTTAGCATGTTAACATCTTATTCTCTATATTTATTCTCGTTAACGATATAACCTCGGATTTCTATGTTAACGTGTTTTACAGGGGTTAATTGAGCTTTTATAGGTATTTGGACGCTAAGTGTGAACTTCGGACGCATTTCGCTCGATTTCCGTACGCGATCGCACGTTCAAGGGCATTTTATTCAATTCACATTTTGGTCACCTGGCCCATCATCTTCACGGAAGTTTTATCCCTCCTTGCAAGCTTCGCGTGGCTATGAATGGTGAACGATTTCAAGTTCGTATGAAGAAGTTACGGCGATTTCAGCGGACGGGAAATGCAAACATGCAAAGACAGCAATGCAGTGGCTCATACCAGCTTGATCGATCGATCGACCAAAGGGGTCGATCAATCGATCCTTAATTTTTTGGCCATCGTGGGGAGACAGTGGGCATTATTTTCAACCATCGATCGATCGACGATTTGGGTCGATCGATCGATCCCCTGTTTCCAGGAGATATTTTGCCTTATATTTTCTTTTTCCTTTTCTTTTCTTTACTTATTCCAACTTACTATAAATACCAATTTTGTTGTAATAATCAGATAATTAATCTTTAGGATAGATTTTAGCTTATAATAGCTTAGGGTTTGAGATTTTTGTAGAGTTCTTCTTCAATTGTTTTTGGTTTGGCACCCCATTTGGGTTGAATGTTGCACTATTCATCATCATCTCCATTAATATAGTGTGTATTTCCTTATTTCTTGCTTTGTTAATTAGGTTTACATGATTTGTTAATTAGTTTACATGCTTTGATTTACTTGATTTGTAGTGTATATTTATCGCGTTTATTTACCGCTTTCTTTTATCGTGTTTTTAACATGCTTTCTAGCTAATATAAATTAGGTGTGTTTGAATGGAACTCACTCGAGTTGACGCGTTGCTTGGCTTTGGTGATAGAGTTTATGGGTCTATTTCGGATGTGTTATCCTAGTTATTGCGCCTACGAGATTTGACGGGGCATATCATGTATGTCCCGTGCTTACGACCTTTCGTGCGCAATTTCCGAGATATTTGTTGACGCCAAAATCTTATTAGGCTTTTATGCGAATTTAGGGGCGTGAGAACCGTTGATTCAATTAACTGTCAAAACAAGACGCATTCATAATAACTCGTTGACCCATGTAACCATTTTATACAAATTAACTCGGGTGAGGGATATTCGACGCAACCTAAAGTTTTTACTCGTTTTATTAGTCTAGCTTTATTTTCCCTCGCCTAGATTAATATTTTCCTTTTTCGCATCTTTTCCTTTTTAGTTTGTAATACACCTTTTTCAATTTTATTTAGTAATATTAAATCATATAAATTCTAGCAACTCGTATCAGTGGATTTTTCGATACCCGACTTACCACTAGACTTGCCCCGCAAGTGTAGTCGTAATTTAGGTTTTTGTATTATCGCGGTGAAACGAAAACAACAACTGTGCCCTTACACGAGCACACCTTTCACGCGTAATCAATGAGAAGTTGAAAAATAAAACATTAAGTACTTGGAATAGGGTCACCATGCAAGTCTACGCTTGACATGAACGATCTTACATCTTCATTTTATAAAATTGTCATCAAACCTAAAAAGTTGATGGCAAATGTTGTAAAATGACTTTTCAAATCTTGGACTTCATATCACTCAAAGACTCGTAAATTAGTCCAAGCATGACTAGTTAGTTTCAACACCAAATCACAGTCATTTATCCTATAAATCACTTAGGCCCAGTTTGGTTGCGCAAATTGTTTGATTATGTAAATTGATTCATTATAAATGAATGAATTTGAAATGAGTTAAAACTAATTTTACACAGTGTTTGGTAATTTGAAATTTATGTTAAGGTTCTATGAAAAAAGATAAAAACAAATCAAGAGAGAGGGGGGGAGGGAACGAGAGGGGGGAGGGAGATGGGACATGCACTTTATGTGACTCCTATTTTGAACAAATTCATTTCACATTTTTTGTGAAATAATCCAATTTTAGATTTTTCATATGAGATAAAATGGGACAATTAATGAATCTGTTCATTAATGAAACCAAACACAATTAATGGATCAATTTGTAAATGGATCAATTTATTAATGATCCAATTTATAATTTTGGGACAACCAAACGGGGCCTTAGAGTTCACTATTCATTTTATCCACACGACCTAATTCATTTTAGCATTTCACTTGTTATGTCTTTCCATGGGCTTCTTATGTTACAAATAGTCGTCTATGAACATAAATCTTCAATATATATACACTCACACACGGGAAGACTGTATACGAATTGCATACTGACCATTGCCATCCTTTATATTTCTGATAGACATAAGGAGAAATCTGCAACACTATTATTTAGGAACTTTAGCTGATTTTAAACATTGACCTACAAAATAGGGAGTGGGGGTTGTTTGTAGGTGTATACTACACAAACGAACCTTTTATCTCATCTTTCCTTAAATCACGGATATTAACCAATTACAAATCCCACAACTGAAGTCCAGCGAAAACTCCATAAGAGAAAGTATACACACACACACACACAGAGGGGGGGAAGGTACCTTAGTGCGATAAAAAAGCCCTCCCCCAAGCTATAGTTAGTCTCGAGTTCGAGACATGGGATCAACCTTTCCATTTATGGGGGTAAGGTCAACCTACATCTACCTCTCCGAGACCTTGCAATTAAGTAAGAGCCTTGTGCACTCAATACGGACTTCATATATATATTTACACACACATATATGCATATGATCCTAATGTGGCAAAATTAATAATTTTACTGATAGCTTGATATGTAGTGAATTATATCCATGCATGTTCCCAACCATGCCATGGCCTACAATATTGTTGTCTTAAAATCGACGTCCTTTCTTTTATAGCCAAACTACCTTTTTTAGAACAATCGTTTCCATGTCAAATGTCTTATGAGATTTTTTTATTCTAACTTTGTAACTGAAAACAACTAGAGAACAACAAATATTGTGATGTAATTTTCAATTTTTGAATTGGGAGGATCTATCAATTCGCATCTTAGACACTACAACAAGAAGATGAATTAGTCAAATTAGTTAAATATATTTTCAAGATCATAAGTAAAATCGTCACAGGGATTACCATATAATTATTTTACTGAGAATTACATGAGTTAGTTCCAATTGTCCAATTTCATTTTGTTGTGCGTATAGCTCATGTTGGTATAGAAAGGAAAGTCGAAAGCTTGAAAGAAGAAGTGAGAAGGGAACTAATTGCCACATCTCACAAATCATCGACACAATTGAGTCTTATTGACGCGGTTCAATATTTCAGTGTGGCATACCAATTTGAAAGAGAAATCGAAGAAATATTAGAACATATATATAGTACTCATGATTATATCGATGATGATCTCAATAGTGTTTCTCTTCTATTTCGTTTATTATGACAACAAGGATTCAATATTACATGTGGTAAGCTTGATCAATGAAATGATTTTTCCATATGTCATATGTACTTTGATGGCCTGTAGTTTGATATTTATTTTATTGCGTTAAAAACAGACATATTCAATAAGTTTGTAGATGAGAAGGGAAACTTTAGTGAATCCTTAGGAACTGATGTGGAGGGTATGCTTGGGTTGTATGAAGTTGCACATCTCCGCAAGTACGAAAAAGATATACTTGACGAATCCCTAGCTTTCACCACCGTCAATGTTAAGTCCTCAATGGATCATTTAAGCAATCCATTGTTAGCCAAAGTATCTAATGCACTAGAGCAACCCCTGCACAAAGGTTTGCGTAGACTTGAAGCCAAGCGATATATTTGTACCTACTAAGAAGAGGCATCACGTAATGCGACGTTGCTTAACCTCGCTAAGTTGAATTTCAACTTAATCCAGTCATTTCACAAGAAGGAGCTACGTGATTTTAGTAGGTACGTTTAATAACACACAAATATCATTCTGTGGACTTTAAAATTAAAACTATCTTTCCGAGAAGCCACGAGTGGTTACTAGCCTGTAAATTTTGAAGAAAATAAAATTCCAAATATTTTTCTATTAAGTTTTACAAAAATGGTGTGTCTGTAAGTTTTATTGAACTAATAATTGATATATTCCAGGTGGTTGGAAGAGTTGGATTTTGCCACTAAGCTTCCTTTTACGAGAGATAGAGTTGTGGAACTTTACTTTTGGATAGTAAGAGTGTACTCTAAACCCAAGTACTCACTTACAAGAAAAATACTTAACAAAGTAATTTCTTTAACATCCATTATTGACGATATCTACGATGTGTATGGAACTCTTGAAGAAATCCATCTCTTTATTGATGCAATTGAGAGGTATGACATATTTGGTACCCATTTTTTTAATCTAAAATCGATAAGAAATCAACTGCATGTATTTGTATTCATGTCTATCATATAAAGTTGTCGACCATCAACACACCTTGGGTGCTCCCTTAAGGCATTTTCATCCACCCCTTGGTGGCACGTTTCAATGTGGAGAGCTACTCTCACTTTGTGTGTGTATGGGTGGAGACACTTTAGACCTCCATCTTTTATGAAGAAAAAAAAGGATATCAACCCTATTAAGGATAGAGTTACAGTGACACCTACAATTGATTTCTTCATCCATATAAGTAATTAAAACATATTCTTTGTGGATATTGTTTATTTTAATACATAAACTCATCAGGTCATTATGATCTTACCCTAAATTTGTCCAAAAATTTGAATTTTTACAAATATTTCATGCAGTTAGGTGAAAATTGTCAAGAATAATAATTATTACTATGAAGAAATGATGATTTTATAAGTTTTATCATGACTTAGTCATCAAAGCTTCTACTAAAATCCTCCACTATTTTAATAAAAAAAATTTGAGTAAAAATAACAAGGAAAGTAAAAAAAAAGTAATAAGTAATATATATTTTATATTTCATAACAGTTTTTATACAAAATCGACTTTTATATGGGACATCAGTAGCATGGATGAACTTCCGGAATACATGAAACTATGTTATGAGGTTCTTTTGGATGTTTTTAAATAGATTGAACAAGAGATGGTCAAGGAGGAAAGATTCTACAAAGTTAATAGTGGATCTTGAACATTCCCCCATAGAAGGCACGGTGAAACCGCTCAGACAATCGCTCTCGTGTAGTTAATAGTGGATCTTGAACATTCCCCCATAGAAGAATATAATTCCACATTGAGCTCCATGATGCAAATGTTAAACTTCAATCTTCTCCTTGGAATCATTGCCTCACTTCAACTCTTTTAATGAATCAAATTGCCTCCAATTTTAGATCTAGTAGTATTATATCATCCAATTCAAAAGTAGATGTTTGAATTGAATAGGCTAATGATGATCTGAACAAAATCATTCTTGAGTCACACACAAAAACATAGAGATCACAAAAGAGATGTATGTTTAAATAGTTTTTGAATAACAAGTGATAATTTGTGTAAAATATATGCAACAATATCTCTCAACTACGAAAATAACTCAGAGAGATTTTTCAATTGTGTATTTTTAGAATCTTATGAAATTGGAGGGAAAATGACATATTTAAAGAAAACTTTCAAAATTCTACCCCGCCATGTGTATGGTTCACTTTTTTCATGCGCAAACATGCAGACAGTGATGACATTGATGCACAAGCGTGCGCACAGGGCTAAATGCAAGTCGTCCAAATAAGGCCATGTGCATAGGTCCAATAAAGGGTCGTGCGAACGATTAAAAGTAAAAAGGACAACGAAATGCCTTTAACTAGACCAAGTAAAAATGATTAACTCCCAAAATATTTTTTGAAAACCTTTGAGTCAAAAATACGCTTGTCCATACTATTTTTAAAACAAACTCATGCATTTTTAAGAGCATCACGAACGACTGTGGTTATAAGTACCTAAAAGTGTTATTTTATCCCCAAAATAAATGCATTTTAATTGTTAGCTCTCGTTAATGTTGGTCTTTTGTGTTTATTTGTTTATCTTGTAGGTCAATACAGAGTTGCAATTTGAAAAAGCATAATACGAGTCAATTGCAGCAAAAGTGTTATCAAAAGTGCTAAAGTTAGATTTTATGTGACCCGAGACAGCCAACTACCCATTAAAATTCGTCTCAAACCATGTCCCTAGCCGTTCCCAACCTCCTATGGATTGTGTGTATTTTATTATATGTGTGTGCGTGTGTGTGTGTGTGTGTGTGTGTGTGTGTGTGTGTGTGTGTGTATATATATATATATATATATATATATAGTATATTATTATATTCGTTGTTATTGTTATTATTAGTAGTAGTAGTAATATATACATGTATATGAGTGTCTCGTTTCTATTTTTATTAATTTGTATATTACTTTTTTGTGTGTTAAAGAATAATGAGTTGAGTCTCAATTAAATGTCACAAGTCATCTCCCAAATGAGTTAAGACTACATTAAAATATTGTACCTTTTGACGCTAATGACATAGTACAATATTTTGAGGGTGTGTCAATTGAATTGGTGGTGATTTGGGCTAATTATTGGGACACATAATAGTACTTTTGAGTGTTTTTTATATATGTGAATATATTTTATATTATACGACAACACATACACAAACACACACGCATATATATATATATACAGACACACACACACACACACACACACACACACACATATTGTTAATATACATTTATATACATATACTAGCGCACACATAGACGCACATCACCCTACAAAACCCACCAAGACTAACACATATCCCACATCCCTAAACATCTCCACCCTATTTAACCCCACCCAAGACAATAACCCAACATACCCATTTAGCCCCATACATGATGCTTCCCATGCCACCTATAAAAAGTACCCAATCAGTCCCATTTTTTTTTTTAAATAAACTTTTTATTAATAGGAAGGAAAAAAAGCCTCTCCTAGGGCACTTACCAACGCTAAACTCTTGAATGAGAACCACCTGACCTTAAGTTACGTTTAAGAGTCGCTTTCTCCTCAGCAGATAAATACGAAAAGGAATCCTTGAATCTTATATCGCTTTTGATATATTCCAGCTACCTCATGTTGATTATTTGGGTCTTCAATGTTCCCTAAAATCTGAAAAGAGTTGTTAATTGGAGTATTTGACATTCAATTTACACATTTTCTCTCACTCAATTTACAATAAATGCCCGAGCTTTCGAATATTAGGAGATATTCCAAGATCAAACTTAGGAATCTCCTTATCTTTTTTTTCCTGCTGAGAAGTCATCCAATTGAATTCCTACCGGTTCTTTTGGGGTAGTCTCCATATTATTAGGAGAAGATATTGAAGTCAACAAAATTATTTTGGAAGCCAAGTTGTTAAAACAACTTTTTTCCATATTCACAATAAGTTGGGAACCCTACTGATTTTTTGGGATACATTTATTATTTTGAAAAGCATGTTTCTTTGGTTCACCGGCTACCTGAGCTCCGGTGCCAGTTTTAATCCCGTTCTTTTCCAAAAAGCGAACACGATTTGGGGGCAAATCAATATGCACTCCTGCGTAAATGTCCTTCTCAAGCTTGTTAACTTCTATACCTATGCAGTCCTTTATTTGCACAACTAATTATCCTCTGTCAGGAGCTATTATATCTGTTGTAGTATCAGACACGCTGGATTGAGTTGTGGGAGCTATAAAGCTCTTGCATAAGTAATTTCAGCCAAGCTGTTATCCGTATGCAAGCTACCTATTTTTTTAGAAGGTACTAGAGGACATACAACTGTTCTAATATCATTGTCTGAACCTGATTTATCAGCCTTTATAAATATAGTTGGATTATTAACAGTTAGATTGGACTTTGTAGGGAAAATTTTGGACACATTAGATCTAGATTTGGCAACCTTTTTTTCAAGCTTCCAATAAGTCGTACAACAAGGGACTCCTAACTCAAGAAGGGGAGAAATAGTGGAGGAAAATAAGGTGTGATCAAAGGAGTTTGATCTTGGGAAGAATTCTTACCAAGAATTTTTGCAAAAATTTGTGGATGAGATTGTTCATCATGAAAAAATCCAGTTCTACTATTTTATTTTTTTTATAAAATTCTACATAGTATCAGAGCAGTAAAGCTCTCGCAAGTAATCTCGAGCCTGGTAGTCCGTTTCTACGGCGGTGGTAGCCGCCATTCATTGCTACCGTCCGCCGGGTACAAAACTTTAGCCTATTCATCTTTCCCACCTCTCCACTCGGCAATACTCAATATTGCATCCTCCGCTCTTGTTCTACTACCAAAACATTTTATTGTCCTTCAGCAAACACCATTTTCTTGAGTTCCTTTTTGTTCACATTCCTTGTGGCATTGCAAGGCAATGAATCCCATAAGAAATGGTGAGTTGGTATCTTATATGGTGCAACTTTCTCTTTCAAACAGGTGGAAAGTTCTTCTTCCAAGCATAGAGCAGCCTTCAGTTCTTCATTATGCGAGTGAAACCCGATTTTTTCAAAACAAAAATCTTTCTAAAGACTTTCATGCTTAATTGTTGGGAATACATCCATCTGTCCATATCTAGAATTATAAAAAAAATAAAATCCAGACTAGCCGAGAGTTAGCCCACAATGAATTAAAAAAAAATCATGTACCGTGTTTACATGATCTAAAATCTCTATGGTCCCTGAATCCATCGTGGTCAAGCCCAGGAAGATAAGAGCCTCTAAATCCATTGTGATCAAGCTCATTTTGGCCCAAGAGGTCCATTACAGGTATCAGTCAAGCCAAAACCGTTTATCGAGCCTCTAAATTAATTTTGATCAAGCTCATTACGGTTTAAGATACCTTTTTTTATTTATTTTACGAAGCTGAGGATCGCGCCCTTGCGTCTGTCGTGGCGGAAATCATTGGGTTTTGTTTATTCTCATGGTTTTTGGTGACAGTGGAGATCTTCTCACTCGGTTCGATCGCACTCGTAACCAAATCTTTCTCAACTCAACAATTTCAGTTTCTTCGTGCCAAGCTTAGTGCGTGCATTGCACCGCACCTTCGCTTGCGGGGGAGTATTAAGGATAATTAACAACCTGCCATTGAACTCATTTAAAATAGTTCACAACATATTTTTAGCACATGTGATATCAACTCCTATTCCTTTGGAATGTCATCAACAATTTCCTTGTTTGCAGCTAGTTGTTATTTTCTCTTTCTTATCAACATCATGTATTTATTTGTACTTCGAATAAGTCTACCTTCCATTTTTTTATCCGTGTCCACTTTTCTCAAATTAATAAAAAGTCCGGTTCTACTAAAAAAAAGATTGTTCATCATGGAAGGTTGACTTATTGGTTGGTTTTTTATGCAATCATTTAATTATAAAAAAAATGGAATGTAGACTTATTCGAAGTTGAAACACAAAGTGGATGGCAATGTTCATCATTGAAGCACTCAACCCTATTGTCTTTTATTTTTATCTAAAAAATAGTTCATCTAAAAATCAACCCTCACACCTCCTATGATATAAAAAGATAATATGCATTCAAAAAGGGGAGTTCGACTAGTGTAGGAGAGGTTTCACAACACAATGTTTGGAGCATAGTTGTAGTGTCATTTTAGGAGTAGTGTAAAAGTGATTTTTTTAGTAATTTTTTTAGGGACTCGAGTGTGAGATAGAATATTGTTCTAAGGAAAAATATTGAGTGATTAAATTTTAGAATGTTGTTGGTGTAACTCATATTTGTGAGGTGTAATTTTGTGAAGATGTAAAAGTGAATCCAACGAGACTTGGTGTATTTTATTTATTTCTACAAGATTTTGTATGGAATTATGTTTACACTTTTTGTGTGATTTAACCCATATGGAAGACAAATCTCCCATTCAATGGGAGAGATGAAGCCTCCATGGTCTTGTTTTATTTCTTTTAGTCTTGTAATTTCTCATTTATTATGCTCTTTTGAAAAGAAGTATTGAACTTTTACATCTTAAAATGCATTTCGAGATAAGCATTAGGTTCTAGTCATACTTCGATAGAAGGTGATTTATGTTTAACTAATTAAAAAATTCCCCTCCCATGAGAGATGGGGTGATCTTATCATTGAGAAAGAACATGAAATTTTTGTCACGTTATTTTCTTAAGAATCAAACAAGAGATAGGTTTTTTTTAAGTTAAATATTATTTTAGAAATTTCAAACTTTAAAACTAACTTTTAAAGAGTTAAATAATTTTAATAAATGATCCCTAGTGGATAGTTTATTAGAAAAGTTTTAGTCTTATTTTTTAGAGTTTTGGGAATGTCTAAAATTAATTTTAAAAAATAAAAAGATTTTATTTTTATCACATTTGGGAGGAGAGTCAATGTTTGGATTAAATAAATCTCGGAGGATTCTAAAACTAAAAACTATTTAATTAAAAGAAATATTTAAGCCATTTAGGTGGATTATCAAACCTTGATTTTTCTCAATCTTGTTTTCTCACATACCAGGCAATTTTATCACTTTACTTCTTTTTACTTTGGTAGTAGTTAACATAAATATCCCTTGAAAATTTGTTTTAAAAATCATACTTGTTTTAATTTTGATCTTTGCCTCATTAACAAGTTGGATTGATACCTTTTACTTGCCATATACACGTTTTAGTGTATTTTGTAGGTCAAAAGGGATTTTTGATTGGTGAGTCTTTGCAACAGTGACATATACAAAAAGAAGAGTTATTAAATGGCGTCATTTTTAGGCTTTTTAAGCATTGAAACCTAACCCAATTTTTGGCATTAGCGTTTTCACCTAGTTCCCTTACCGAATTTTCGAGTGGAGGGGCATTTTGAAGACTTATACATTTGTTTCAATTGTATATATTTCGACTACGTGATAGTTAGGATTTTCCCTTGCTTGTTTACATGTTTAATTCAAATCCTTTGGTAGTCGATTTTTTGTGCTCTGTTCTTTTGCATTTCAAAGAGAGTCCATTGATAACCCCTTGTTGAAAAATCCCCCAAAAAATATTTCCCTTTCCTTTTTCTTATATTCAAAAAAATCCCAATGACATTTTCATTATTTTTCAAAAAAATTAAAAAAAAGCAAAAATATTTTCTTTCTTTTTCATATTTTAAAAATATAAAAAATATTATTTGGAGATAAAATATTTTTCCTTTCATTTTCTTATATTCAAAAAATCCTAAGAATATTTTCAATCTTTTTTAAAAATATTAAAATAAAAACAAAAGTTTTTCGAGTAAAAAAAATTTTCTTTGAAGAATTCTTTTTCTCCCACCATCCATTCTCCCATGGCCGAAGTACGTGCTTTACAAGATTACCTTGGTTATTTCCCATCCTATGGAAGCATGTTTGAGGTTGAGCCTGAGTCCAAGCCTCACACTTTACTTATCACCTTCAACAATCTCACACTCACCTTTGATTTTCTTCATTCGTCTAGTAACACCCCATATTTTTTTAATAATTATTTGTACAGTTTTAATTACACGCGTGCATGTAACAATATTGCTTAAGTGATAAATATTAATCAGTGAAAATGAAATTAATATTTATGTGGAAATTAAATTTACTAAGTGTGAGTAATAAATTAAATTAGGTAAAATGTTTGTACGTCATAGTGGGTAATAACGAAGGGAATGGAGAGTATCTCAAACGGGGGATTCAGGTAGCCTATTTTTAGGATGTCATAGAATATTGATGGTTAGGGAATCATATGGTGATTACGAGTGCATGGTTAGTCCGAAATGGGTTGAAATAGAAAAAATAAGTACCCGGGGGAAGAGATTGGTTATCGTGAGCTTTTTAGTTTAGTCGGGGATCATTGGAGGGAATTTAAGTCATTTTGTATAAAGGGGTTAACCTAAATTCGGGATTAAGAGGTTTAAACGAAAGTTCAGGGCTAGGAGGCAGCCACTTTAGACATAAAAAACTCCGAGAGTTCTTTTAGGGATAAAAACACAAGGGAGATTGAAGGAGGCTTGATGGGAGGCCAATCAGTGGAGTTCTTGACTCGATCCACCCTACAAAGAAGAAGATCCGTGTATATTCTAAATAAAAAGGCAAGTGTGTAAAATTATTTTTTTTTTGTTGGGTATTATGATCCATATAAAAAGAGGTAGACAAATAAAAAAAATTGGGGGTGAGATTTATATGAACAATAAAGGGGATTTTAGAATGATAAATATGATTGTGTTCTTCTGATCTTATTGCATGAAAAATTGTTAATGTTTAGAGAAAACCATGAATAAATGTTAAATATATTGCACTTGATTGGAAATAAACTATCTTGAATTAAAAAGATGAAATCTTGATCGTGAAGTTAGGATTTTTATTAGAAATTGTGACATAAGTGATGTTGGACTAAGAATGACATAAATCCCATAAATTAATCTAGTTTTAATGAATTTGGAACGATTAATACATATATTCATGTTAGTTAGTTTTTTTGTTTTTTTTTAATAATTTTTTTTACGAAACTCATGCCTAGGAAGTGCCTAAGGGGAGGATTTTATTAAAAATAAAGAAGATTTAGAGGGTGAGGGAATCCGTCTACAAAGCACAAATAACATGCAAATATTAATCCAAATAAGAAAACAAATCATAAGGCTAATTCCTGAATCTATAATTAGGACGATGCAAGGCTTCTTTTTGCACAATGGCAGAAATTTCTGGAGGGGAGGACCACCACCATTTAAGGCTATGATTTTGAATGCCCATCTTAGATAGTTTTTCAGCAACCATGTTACCTTCTCTGAAAATGTGAGAGATTCTATAAGATCTATTGGATAATCGGTATAAACAATTGTTCCATCTAGTCCGTAGATTGGAACAAAGCTTAAAAGAATATGCACTAAGGGAATCAACCACAAGAGTGGAATCACACTTTATCCAAATGTTGTTGCAATTGTATTTCATGTCCATTTCTATCCTTGTGACAAGAGCCATAAGTTTTGCATAACCTGCTGAATGACTGGCAATATTAAAGCATAAAGCACCTCTGACAAATCCTCTTTTAAGTTTGAGCCACCCTTAAACAGGTTGCTCCCAATGCACAGGCACTATAGATGGTGCTTTTCTAAGCTTGCCATGAGTTCCCAGATTATAGAGAATAGAGAGGTTTAAAGTTGAGTTGTTCATTGCATCATGAATGAAAGAATGAAGGGATTGAATCCAGACTTTAATGTAAGTAATACAATGATGAGAAGAAGGAGATTTGGCATGAAATACAACTTGATTTATACTTTTCCAGATGGAGTCCACACATCCAATAAAGCCAACAATCCACAAATTTTTAGCTAAAAATTGAAAAGAACTTTGATAATTTCCTTCCATGTCTGCAGGGGTGAGTCTTTGAGATAAGAAAAGGAATTAAATGCATTAAGGAACCAATTCTAAATAATATATGTTTTGCATCTTCCAAGGTATTTTTACATGGAGAACAATTTTAAGGAAATCTCATTCCTTTTCTTTGAAGCTGGTCATGCGTTGGAAGCCTATTATGGAATAGCCTCCAACAAATTATAGAAATTCTAGGGGTGGAGGTGAATGAATTCCATTACTCTTTGAAATGGGAATAAGATCTAGTATTGGTTTTAAGAACATGATAAGCATTTTTTGAAGTCAAACTTCCATTACTAGAAAGAGTCCACTTGAGAGTGTCTTGAGCTGTATGATTTGGTAGATTAATAGAAGAGATTCTATTTATTAAAGATGGCAATAGATTTGAAAATGATGATGGGATATTCAATTTACCCTCATGAATGAAAGAGATAAAAAGTGTATTAAGATTATGAGGGTCAGTGTTATTATAATTCAGCATCTCAATGATAGGTTAGCCAAGACAATTAACCTGCCATAAACGAATAAGAGGATGGGTAGGAATGAGGAGGGGGTGAGGTGTGGAGATAGTGTGGTATAATTAGTGTCATATGAAATTACGGATCATATCGTGGAATGTTAGGGGGTTGAATGATAATTCTAAGAGAGGGGTGGTAGGGGGCAATAACTAGGTGGAAGCCCGATATTTTGTGTCTGCAGGAGACTAAAATGAGAAAAATGGACGATAGTTGCATTACATCCATCTGGGGGGGCCAGGGAGTTAAGTTGGTTAGTTTGGATGTGGAGGGAGACTTGGGTGGGATGGTTATTCTGTGGAAGTCAGGGGTAGTCGACTTTATAGGGAGTATGAAGGGGGGATGGTCCATGTCCTGTCTGTTACAAAATTTGGAGGCTGGGTTCACTTTGTGTTTCTCGTGGATTTACGGACAAGTGGAGGATGCTAGTAGATGGAATTATGGGAGGAGTTGGCAAGAGTGAGTAGGGTCTGGGACGTCCCCTTATGCTTTGGGGGGGACTTCAATGTGGTTCGGTTCGCAACGAAGAAAAGTAATGGAGGTAGAGTCAATAGATATATGAAGCACTTTTCGGAGTTTATCATAGAGATGGAGTTAATGGATCTTCCGTTGAAGGGCGGATTATTTACGTGGTCTAGTTTTCGTGATAGTCTGACCATGTCTCGGCTGGACCGATTTCTTATTTCTAAAGGGTGGGAGGAGCACTTTCCCAAGGTGGCTCAGTCCTGCTTGCCCAGAGTTACCTCAGATCATTGCCCGATTCTTTTAGAGTGTGGGGGTGGAAGGAGGGGTGCACCCCTTTTAGGTTTGATAACATTTGGCTCAAGGAAGATGATTTTGTGGAGAGAGTTGGATCCTAGTGGACAGCTTATGAGATGGAGGGTAACTTCAGGTTTACCGCAAAACTGGGATTACTTAAGGTGGATATCAAATAATGGAATAGAGAGGTTTTTGGGAACGTGCGGATGACTACCACTAGATACTTGGAGGAGATCAGGATTCTCGATGAGAACGAAGGGAGAGTCGGGCTCTCTGAGGAGGAGAAGAGGGTAAGAGAGGTCGAGAAGGGTGAGATCAGTGTCAAGCTCATTGAGGAAGAGATTAGCTGGAGACAAAGTCGAGGGCGTTGTGGCTGAGTGAGGGTGTGGCTGAGTGAGGGTGATTCGAATACCAAATTTTTTCAGGCGATGGCAAGTTTTCACAGGCGCAGTAATCATATCGGGAAAATCGAAGTGGGGGGAGTGGTGTATGAAGAGGATAGAGAGGTGAGGGGGGCCATCTCTCTGTTTTATGAGGATCTTTTTAGGGAAGAGGAGATGTGGCATCCCACTCTCGATGGGGATGAATTCGGATGTATATCCAATTTAGAGGCGGCCGATATTGAGGGAATTTTCACTGAAGAAGAGGTTGTGCAGGTCCTAAAGTCGATGAATGGGGATAAGGCACCCGGGCCGGATGGTTTTTCGATGGCGTTCTTTCAGCATTGTTGGGCCATTGTCAAGAATGATATTGATATACCCAGATATATCCTCCAGGATCTAGACAACCCCTGAGGGGGCCGAACCTGCACCAGGCTCCCGACGATCCCTCAGGGGGCCGACCCTTCACCAGGCTCCGGACGACCCCCCAGGGGGCCGACCCTTCACCAAGCTCCGGACGAACCTCCGAGGGTACGACAGTACGAGGCCAAAATTGGTCCAGACTCACTGTCGGAAGGAACTTTGCCCTCGGCCTCGGCTCATAGGCCGAGGGTGACATCATCACAGCGCGTGGTTTGGAGACGCGTGTAACAGTGCACGTAAGGCTCACATGGCACGTGGGAGACCGTTATAACAAAATCACACCCTCACGTGAGGGAATATTATGTCATCATTTGGCATCTATAGTTGTCAACAGGGGATTGGCTAGATCATCATTCACATGCACCATGCATACTTGGGGGGTACACTACACCCCCCAAGACCTATATATACTTGTCACCTACAACCCTACAAGGGATGGATCAATTGATTGTAACCCTAACTAAAATTCTGCTTGTACATACAGTAGAGAGAGGAAGTGAGCTTATGTGCATTGTATCCAAGGCCATTAGTGCCCATACTTAGAGGATCACACACTCACAGTGGATGTAGGACAAATTGGCTGAACCACTATACATCATTGTCTTATTTCCTCTTATACTCATCTCCTTCTACATATACACTTATGCATCTCTATGGCTTCCATGGTTACTACTGTTTGAGCTCATTATCACTTATCCGGTGGTGCTGAATCTCAGCATCATCAGTTTGGCGCCGTCTGTGGGAACGAGAAGACATCTCTTCCTTTGAACAGCTTGACCTCACTGGGCACTCTGGTGGTGAACTAACACTCCCCCTGAGAGGAGGTGTTTCACCATTGAAAGAGCCCACTACGGTTCCCAAGCTCACCAGTCATTTCTTCAGTTCAAATTTTCATAGCTCAAGCACATGGCACCTGAGATGCCACCACCACCACTTCCCCCGCCGGATGAGGGGGGAAGACCCAGTTCTAGTCAGCCGCCGCCTCAGTCTGAGATGGCTGATGTGGTGGCAGCCCTAAAGTCTTTGGCAGCAAGCCAGCGGATGATGCAGGAGCAGTTCACGGCTCTAAGCCAGAAAATACTGAGACCACCAGGGGTTTCACCTGAGATGATTACTCCAGTAGCAACTCCAGGACAGCATGAGGCCAGGGGACCACCCCAGGCACCATGCAAAGACCTGCCACCCCCTCAGCGGCGTAGGGATGTTGCTGACCCCCAGCGTCTATGTCTGGGGAGGCAAGGAAACCCTTGCCCTGAGGACAGGTATGACAATCTGGAGGGAGAGGAGGCCCTAATAGAATGCTGGGAACCGTTTGAGGTCTCCAACAATACTGTACGACCTCTCCAGGATAGTAGAGGAAAGTGCGGGAGACCAAACCCTGATGATCGCCCGAGAGGCTCTGCTTTTGATCGCTTGAGCAGGGGGTCAGCCTTTGAGAGGCTAGGCCCAGTAAATGACCTGCGGGATAAATTGTCCAGGTCAAGAAGTGCGACGAGATCCATGAGGGAGGTAGCAGATGGCCGACCCCAAGGACGGGATGACGGCCAAAGGGAAGTAAATAGCCGACACGGGCCTGCCGCAGCAGAACCCTCCGTGCACCTCAAAGAGGCGGCAGGGGATAACATCGGCCAAGCCGACCCTGTGAGGCCCTGGAATGACTGAATCCAGTGATTAGAGGATAAGATTGGCAACATACTGAAGAGCCGAGACCCTCTTTAGAGGGGATACACCATAGGCTCACCCTTTGTGGCAAAGATAGTCAACTTCCCCACGCCATCAAAGTTCAAGCCACCTGTAATCACCCCAAGATACGACGGGAGCACCAACCCCGTCCACCACGTGGAGATGTATCAATCAGCAGCAGACATATACTCTATCTCAGATGAGATGAGGTGTCGTGCCTTTTCTGGTACCCTGACAGGGGCTGCACATGTCTAGTACACCTCTCTTCCAAAAAATTCCATTGAAAACTTTAAGCAGTTGGCAGACCTGTTCATCCACAACTTTTGATTTGGGGTGAGGCCACAGAAGAAGACCACCCACCTGCTCTATGTTAAGCAGGGGAAGAATGAGAGTCTGAGGGACTACATATCCAGATTCAATAAAGAGAAGCTGGAGGTGGAAGACTATGAGGAGAGCATAGCTATGACAGCCCTGATTGGAGGACTCCAAAAGGGGAAGCTGTTATGGAAGCTTGCTGAAGACCCTCCGAGGACGATGGCTGAGCTGCTGTCGACAGCAGGAAAGGTGATGAACGTCGAAGAGGCGATGGCCGCAAAATATGAAGACGAAAAAGGATGTGCTAGTGGGGGTAAATACCCTAAGAAGACCAAAGAGGGGAAGAAGAGGTCCACGGATGACAAGTTCGCTGCTTAAACCCCTCTAACGGTCAGCTGTGAATAGATTCTCAATGAGATAAAGAGTGATCGGTCCCTGAAGTGGCCTGAGAAGCTGAGGGCAGCCCCAGCAAGAGGAATAAGAACCTGTGGTGTGAATTCCACCAAGACCACGGCCACATAACAGACAAATGCTTTTCTCTGAAAGACGAGATTGAGAAGATGGTGAAAGAAGGGAAGCTCAGAAAGTACGTGGACAAAGGTGCCTTCAAGAGGGGCCGAGGGGACGACCCCAGAAAGAAGCGAGGCGATGCATGTAGAGAAGGTCCTCAAAAAAGAGGGGACGACCCTTCTGATGAGGAGGACGACCCTGACCTCCCACCGAGAGACGACCACGGCACTGTCAAGAGGCTTAATATGATCTCGCTCGGTGTGGGAATGATCTCCGGGGGTCTAGCAGGAGGAGGGTCTGAGATCGCCGACAGGAAGGCCCATGTGGCTGAGGCCAAGGCAGTGACGAAGACGATACACCCAACCTCTCTGGAGGTCAAGTCAGAAAAGAGGAAGAAGGTTGATATGGACACTCTGATAGTGGGATTTTTAAGAATGGACTTCAAAGGCCTCTTAGCCCCATATGATGACCCTCTCATCATCACTAACAGGGTGCACGGGTGCGAGGTGCCGAGGATCCTGGTAGATGGGGGATCATCTGCAGATGTGATGTTTTGGCCATGCTTCAAAGCCTTAGGCCTCAGTCGTGCCAGACTTGTCCCATACCATCATCCATTGATTGGGTTCAGTGGGGAAAAGGTTCATCCCCTTGTAGTATATGAGGCTGATGTCAGGATGGGGGACGAATGGCCGAGATGGCTCACTAAGAAGGTCAGTTTCTTTGTGATGGATGAGCATGTGTTTTCGGCCTACAACATCATACTGGGGCGTGTGGCCCTCAAGGGGTTTGAAGCTATGCCGTCTACGGTCCATCAGATGATCAAATTTCTTACCCCTTACGGGGTGGGGGAAGTTCAGGGAGACCAGACGATAGCGCGAGAATGTTACTATAACTCCGCTGAAGAAAGCGAGACACACAAGAGGGCTACGACCACTTACAATATTGATACCCTAGACCCCAGGGATGAGACGAAGCTAAAGAAAGGAGAGGCCGCGAAAGAGATAGAATCCATCATCCTCGATGAGGATGACACGGAAAAAACCGTCCAAGTTGGCAAGTCTCTGAAGCCCAACATCAAGGAAGACCTCATTAAACTGTTGAGGAGAAGACGAAGCGTCTTCGCATGGAGTCATATAGATATGCCGGGGATTGACCCTGAAATCATGTGCCACGAGCTCAATGTGGTAGAGGGAGTGAAGCCGATAAAGCAGAAGAGGAGAATTTACTCTAGATAGAAGTATGAGGTCAAAAAATTAGAAAATGCTGAATTTATCAAAGAGGTCATCTACCCTGAATGGTTGTCCAATGCAGTCATCGTCCCAAAGGCCAACGGGAAGTGGAGAATGTGTGTGGACTTTACAGACCTCAACAAGCACTGTCCCAAAGACAGCTTCCCTCTCCCCCGCATTGACCAGATGGTAGACTCTACCGCAGGCCATGAGCTCATGAGCTTCATGGATGCCTATTCAGGGTATAACCAGATCTTCATAAACCCTGAGTACTCGGAGAGGACAGCCTTCATCACTGACAAGGGGACATACTGTTATAGGGTCATGCCCTTTGGCCTAAAAAATGCGGGGGCTACGTACCAGCGCCTCGTAAATAAAATGTTCGAAGACCAAATTGGAAAGTCTATGGAGGTCTATGTAGATGACATGCTGACTAAGAGTCTGAAGGCAGAGGATCATGTGGCAGACCTGGAGAGGACCTTTAATACGATGGACAAATACAAGATAAAGCTTAATCCGGCCAAGTGTGTCTTCGGGGTCGGAGCAGGGAAGTTCTTGGGGTTCATTGTCAATCAAAGAGGCATCGAGGCCAATCCTGAAAAGATAAAGGCCCTTATTGAAATGAAGACCCCCAAGTCCATTAAAGATGTTCAGAGGCTCACAGGGAGAGTTACTGCCTTGAACAGGTTCGTGTCTAGGGCCACAGACAAGTGTTTGCCATTCTTTAAGATCCTTAGTAAGGCCTTCGAATGGAGTGAAGAGTGTGATGAGGCTTTCAGGGACCTAAAGTCATACTTAGGGTCTCCCTTGCTGCTGTCACGACCCGTGCAGGGTGAACGACTTTATGTATACCTCACCGTCTCAGAGTCGGCCATCACTGCAGCCATTGTGAGAGACGAAGACGGGATACAGAAGCCTGTGTATTTTAACAGCAAGGCACTCCAGGGGGCAGAACAAAGATACCCGAGGATGGAGAAGTTAGCCTACGCCTTGATCCATGCCTTAAGGAAGATGAAGCCGTACTTACAGTCCCATACAATGGTCATCCTCACCGACTCTCCTCTCAGGAAGGTCCTACACAAGCCAGAAAAATAAGGCAGGCTAATGGCCTGGGCTATAGAGCTGGGGGAGTTTGACATAGTGTATCAGCCTAGGATGGCCATTAAGGGGCAGGCGCTGGCAGATTTCGTGGCTGAGTTTACTTGGGAAGGTGATGAAGCCGAGGGTGAGACCATCGGGAAGATAGATACACAACAAGACAGGCCCACCGACACACCCGCAGATAGGGTTGAGACAAGCACTGCCAGAAGGAAAGCGACTGAAAACGAAGAGGGAAGATACATCTTTAGACAGGGATCCCTCTCCGAGGGAAGTTTCTCAGAAGAACGCACCGTGTGGAGTCTCTTCGTCGACGGGTCCTCTTGAGAAAGCGGGAGCGGAGCTGGGTTAATAGTATCAGCACCCGACGGCACAGACATTGAGTACGCCCTGAGGTTAAATTTCAAAGCCTCCAACAACGAGGCTGAATATGAGGCCTTGGTAGCAGGCCTCTCCTTGGCCAAGTCTCTTAGTGTCGGCCAGATTTTGGTCCATAGTGATTCAAGGCTAGTAGTGAATCAGATACTAGGAGCCTACGAGGCTAAGGATGAGAGGATGGCTATGTACCTTGAGAAAGTGAGGTCATTACTGAAAGGCTTCAGAGAAGTAAAATTAATGAGGATACCTAGGCTTGACAATGGCCGTGCTGATGCCCTTGCGAGGTTGGCCTCGGCAACTAGGACAGACATCAGGAGGACGGTCCCAGTAGAAATTTTGCTTCAGCCAACTATTGAAGACGCCGAGGGAACACTTGGCAATTGCCTAAATGTTTCTCAAGAAGCCTCATGGATGGACCCTCTGATCAGATACATTAAAGAGGGTGAGATGCCAGAGGCAAGGCAAGAAAAGAAGAAGCTGAGGTACAGGGCTGCAAAATTCACTGTCATCGGAGACACCTTGTACAAAAAGGGGTTTTTGCTCCCCTTGCTTAGGTGTGTGCATCCCTCAGAAGTCCCTTCCATTTTGCAAGATGTGCACGAAGGATCGTGCTCAAGCCACATCGGGGGCAGATCCTTAGCGAAGAGGGTGATCACCCAGGGATACTGGTGGCCGGCCTTGGGGAAAGATGCAGCGGCATATGTAAAAAAGTGTGACAAATGTCAAAGATTTGCCACCATCCCTCACCATCCCCATCAGCCTCTTACCTCCATTACATCCCCATGGCCATTCGCAGTGTGGGTAATTGACCTAATAGGACCCTTGCCTAGGGCCATCAATAACTATCGGTTCCTCATCATAGCCATTGACTATTTTTCAAAATGGGTGGAAGCGGAGCCGATGGTGACGATCACGGAGCAGAAGACCTTTCAGTTCATCTGAAAAAATATTATATGCAGATATGGTCTCCCCAACACCCTCATCTCGGATAATGGGACTCAGTTCAAGAATACCTCTCTACAGAAATACTGTGAAAGGGTGAGTATCAAACAATTTTTCTCCACCCCAGGCCGACCTCAGGCCAATAGGCAAACAGAAGTTACAAACAGGACAATACTAGATGGAATCAAGAAGAGGCTTGAGGAGGCAAAAGAAAGATGGGTCGAGGAGTTATATGCCGTGTTGTGGGCGTACAGGACGACAGTGAGGACCTCTACCGGAGAGACCCCATTCATGCTAGCTTATGGCTCAGAAGCCGTCATCCCCACCGAAATTGAGTTTCCTACGCAAAGAGTCCAAATGTATGACCCCCAGAAAAATGCGGAAGAGAGGAGACTCGACTTAGACCTGATTGAGGAAAGGAGGGAGGATGTTGAGATAAGGCAGGCTTCTTACCAGCAGAGGACCGCAAGGTTTTACAATCAGAGGGTGAAACAGAGGCCTATCGCAGTGGGGGACTTGGTCCTCAAGAATACTTGGCAAAAGCCCAACAAGTTCCATCCTAATTGGCATGGCCCATGTAGGGTCATCGATGAAGACGTCCCTGGGACCTATAGACTAGAAAACCTAGAAGTGGAACCTTTTTCCAACCCCTGGAATACAGATCATCTGAAGAAATACTATCAGTAGTGTTGTAAGGTCTTGATAGACCATAATTGTAATAAGAGTTGCTCCAACAGAACACTTTGGAAAATTAATGAGAAATATCAGTGTTTCCCCTCATCCTGTGGTTATCAGTTCTAGTACGCATGGAAAAATCTACAGAGAACCACCCTCGGCTATAATGAGGGCTAGTGGAGGGGACGACCCCACCACTGTCCTCAAGCAAGACGAGGGAAAACTTTATTAAAAACCATTAATTTGGTAAGTTGATCCCTCGGCTATAATGAGGGCCAGTGGAGGGGACGACCCCACCACTGTCCTCAAGAAAGACGAGGGAAAACTTTATTAAAAACCATTAATTTGGTAAGTTGATCCCTCGGATATAATGAGGGCCAGTGGAGGGGACGACCCCACCACTGTCCTCAAGAAAGACGAGGGAAAACTTTATTAAAAAACATTAATTTGGTAAGTTGATCCCTCGGCTATAATGAGGGCCAGTGGAGGGGACGACCCCACCACTGTCCCCAAGAAAGACGAGGGAAAACTTTATTAAAAACCATTAATTTGGTAAGTTGATCCCTCGGCTATAATGAGGGCCAGTGGAGGGGACGACCCCACCACTGTCCTCAAGAAAGACGAGGGAAAACTTTATTAAAAAACATTAATTTGGTAAGTTGATCCCTCAGCTATAATGAGGGCCAGTGGAGGGGACGACCCCACCACTGTCCTCAAGAAAGACGAGGGAAAACTTTATTAAAAACCATTAATTTGGTAAGTTGATCCCTCGGCTATAATGAGGGCCAGTGGAGGGGACGACCCCACCACTGTCCTCAAGAAAGATGAGGGAAAACTTTATTAAAAACCATTAATTTGGTAAGTTGATCCCTCGGCTATAATGAGGGCCAGTGGAGGAGACGACCCCACCACTGTCCTCAAGAAAGACGAGGGAAAACTTTATTAAAAACCATTAATTTGGTAAGTTGATCCCTCGGCTATAATGAGGGCCAGTGGAGGGGACGACCCCACCACTGTCCTCAAGAAAGACGAGGGAAAACTTTATTAAAAACCATTAATTTGGTAAGTTGATCCCTCGGCTATAATGAGGGCCAGTGGAGGGGACGACCCCACCACTGTCCTCAAGAAAGACGAGGGAAAACTTTATTAAAAACCATTAATTTGGTAAGTTGATCCCTCGGCTATAATGAGGGCCAGTGGAGGGGACGACCCCACCACTGTCCTCAAGAAAGACAAGGGAAAACTTTATTAAAAAAATTAATTTGGTAAGTTGATCCGTCGGCTATAATGAGGACCAGTGGAGGGGACGACCCCACCACTGTCCTCAAGAAAGACGAGGGAAAACTTTATTAAAAAACATTAGTTTGGTAACTTGATCCCTCGGCTATAATGAGGGCCAGTGGAGGGGACGACCCCACCACTGTCCTCAAGAAAGACGAGGGAAAACTTTATTAAAAACCATTAATTTGCTAAGTTGATCCCTCGGCTATAATGAGGGCCAGTTGAGGGGACGACCCCACCACTGTCCTCAAAAAAGACGAGGGAAAGGTTAGTGGCATTAACAAAGACAAAGCGAACCATACAAGAAGCAAATATGCACTACACCAAATCCTGCGAATGGTCACGCCCAGTTGGTCACGGCCCAAGTCCGCGACCAGCTGGTCGCGGACTTGGGCCGTGACCAACTCAATTTTTGGCGTGACCATTTTAATTTTTACACTGAGTCATGGATGCTTTGGAAGTGGTCACGGCCAAAGTCCCTGACCACTGTGGGTCACGGACTTTGGCCGTGACCCAAGGTGTGACCATGTTGGCGCCAAAACCCCGCCAAAATTCCCTCCAACTTGGTCGCGGATGGGTCACGGACTTGGACTGTGACCACCTCGGAAAAAAAAAATTGGTCGCGCAAATGGGGTCACGGCTAGGGGCCGAAACCAAATTTTGAAGTGGGTCACGGCTTGGGGCCGTGACCATACCTCATTTGAAGGGCTGTTAGTCGCGCATGGTGGTCAGGGCTGGAGGCCGAAACCAATTTCTGAAGTGAGTCACGGCTTGGGACCGTGACCATACCTCATCCGAAGGGAGTTTGGTCGCTCATGGTGGTCTGTTGGTTGAGCATGGTGGGTCACGGCCTAGGGCCGTGACCAGTGGTCAGGGGATAACTAATTGGTCGCGGAGGTTGGGTCACGGCTCTAGGCCGTGACCAGGTCCACATATTTAAAGATGATTTACTTACAACGCTACTCAAATTTCTGCCATTCGCGGTTAAGTTTGGACGATTTGGGCGATTTGGGATTTCGTCTATTTGGGTTTTTTGTTGATTTCATCTGACAATCGTGAAAGGTATGTGTGTATATGTGTGTGCATTTTGATTGGTTTTGATTTGTGGCAGCTATGTGTGTATGCGAGTGTATGTGTGTGTGTGTATGTATATGTGGGTGTATGTGTGTGTGTGAATTTCGATTTGTTATGATTTGTGGCAGCTATTTGTGTGTATATGTGTGTGTGTATAGATTACGAAAATAAACCCTAGATTGTATGTGTGTGTGTATAGATTACGACAATAAACCCTAGATTGTATGTGTGTGTATTTTTTTTACAAAATAGTATTCAAAACTCTAGACATTATGTGTGTGTATGTATGTGTGTATGTATAGATTATGTCAATAAACCCTAGATTGTATATGTGTATTTTTTTTGACAAAATATTATTCAAAACTCTAGACATTATATTTTTTTGACAAAATATAATTAAATGTTTATATAATAAGTAAAAAAAATTACAACCGCCTTATTGTTGGTTATATGTATGCATAGATTTATGTCAAAAAAAGTTAGGGTTTAAGTAAACCCTAGATTGTATGTGTGTGTATGTATAGATTATGTCAATAAACCCTAGATTGTATGTGTGTGTATTTTTTTGACAAAATATGCTTGTCTTGTTTTTTTTTGACAAAATATAATTAAATGAAATTTTTTTGACATAAGAGTCGCAAACACGTGTGCACATTACTATAGTGAGATATTGTTGGCTTGGTTGTTGGATACTATGTTGTATTTATTGAATTTATACTAGTGTCGATAAATGTACATGTTATTAAATTTGTTGGGTGTGTTCTTGATTTACCTATGAAAAAGTATATCATATATCTTGCGATTAATGTGCATTTTTTTACGTTTACGTCAAGATATTATGAGGCTACAACTTGACATGGAACAATACAACTTAATTCCGTTCATTCATATTTTAACTTGACATGTATGCTATAGTTATGTTGATTTTATACAGTTCTGTTTTAGTTTGAAATTTTTTGTGATCAACTTGATTGAATATGTATTTTAAAACCTTCAAATGGCGGCGTAATAATCATAACTACATTGTTTACGTATTGCAGACCTAACCAATTAGATACCACTTCTTCATTACATACCAGCTCTTCATTACACACCAGGTACTCTTTACTTTAACTAAAGTAGTTATATAATTGATATGCATTATTTATTAAATCTTTTAGATGATAGAAGGAGTACGGGATAATTATTGGTTGTTGGCTTGTTGTTGGATAGTATGTTTAAAGGAATATGTGATAATTAGAAGGAGTACGGGATAATTATTGGTTTGATTGTTGGATAATATGTTGAAAATATTTTAGACTCCCTGTTTCAGAATACGACGATAATTTGCTAATGTCTAGATATAAGCTTAAAAACATGGCGTTAGAGGGGAGAAACCCAAAACATCCCACAAGCGGCCCTGTGATAGGTAAAAATACGAAACAGTCCTCGTACGGTCCTGTGAGCGGCACCAACACCTCGCACGGGACCAATGTAACTCGTAGGAACTGACTGCGCTATCACGGGATCCCCGGTTTGAGAATACGACGATAATTTGCATATTTCTAAACTTAGGCAAACCATGGCGTTAGTGGGGGAAAACCCGAAACAGCCCCCGAACGGTTTCGTGGGAGGCACCAACACCTCCCACAAAATATATGTAACTCGTAGGAACTGACCGCACGATCACGGGACTCCCGATTTGAGAATACGGCGATAATTGAAAAATATCAGGACTTAGGCTTAAAAACATGGCGTTAGAGGGTGAAAATCCAAAACAACTCCCGAACAGCCCCCGAACGGCCCCGTGGGTGGTACCAACACTTCCCACGGGACCAATGTAACATATAGGAACTGACCCCACAGCCGCGGGACTCCCGGTTTGAGAATAGGAGAGATGTGAAAATGGGAATAAAAATTAGTCCGAGATGAATAGGAGAGAGGTGAGAATGGGAATAAAAATTAGTCATGGTTCGAAAGTTATTCTTGGGTTTGCAATTTGTGACCGTTCATCTTATTCACTTGTCGCGCAGGACCAATGTGACTCGTAGGAACCGACCGCGTAGTCACGGGGCTCCCGGTTTGAGTGTACGATGTAAATTTGTAAAAAATTAGACTTAAGCATAAAAAACATGTCATCGAAGGGTGAAAATGTAAAACAACCTTAAAACGGTCCCGTAAGAGTCACGAACACCTCGCACGGGACCAATGTAACTCGTAGGAACTGACCGTGTAGTCACGGCGCTCCCAGTTTGAGTGTGCGACGTAAATTTGTAAAAAATTAGACTTAAGCATAAAAACATGCCATCGAATGGTGAAAATGTAAAACAGTCACAAAACGGTCCCGTAAGAGTCGCGAACACCTCGCACGGGATCAATGTAAATCGTAGGAACAGACCGTGTAGTCACGGGGCTCCCGGTTTGAGTGTACGACGTAAATTTGCAAAAAGTTAGACTTAAGCATAAAAACATGCCCTCGAAGGATGAAAACCTAAAACAAACACCAAACGGTCCCGTAAGAGTCACGAACACCTCGCACGGGACCAATGCGACTCATAGGAACAGACCGCGTAGTTACGGGACTCGCGATTTGAGTGTACGACGTAACATGGCGTTAGAGGGTGAATACTCGAAACAGCCCCCGAACGGCCCCGTGGGTGGCACTAACACCTCCCACGGGACCAACGTAACTCGTGGGAACGGACGCCGCAGTCGCGGGTGTCCCGGTTTGAGAGTACGACGGTAATTTGCTTATTTCCACACTTAGGCTTAAAAACATGGCGTTAGAGGGTGAGAACTCGAAACAGCCCCCGAACGGCCCCGTGGGTGGCACCAACACCTCCCACGGGACCAACGTAACTCGTAGGAACTGACCCCGCAGCCGCGGGTGTCCCGATTTGAGAGTACGACGGTAATTTGCTTATTTCTACACTTAGGCTTAACATGGCGTTAGAGGGTGAATACTCGAAACAGCCCCCGAACGGCCCCGTGGGTGGCACTAACACCTCCCACGGGACCAACGTAACTCGTGGGAACGGACGCCGCAGCCGCGGGTGTCCCGGTTTGAGAGTACGACGGTAATTTGCTTATTTCCACACTTAGGCTTAAAAACATGGCGTTAGAGGGTGAGAACTCGAAACAGCCCCCGAACGGCCCCGTGGGTGGCACCAACACCTCCCACGTGACCAACGTAACTCGTGGGAACGGACCCCGCAGCCGCGGGTCTCCCGGTTTGAGAGTACGACGATAATTTGCTTATTTCCACACTTAGGCTTAAAAACATGGCGTTAGAGGGTGAGAACTCGAAACAGCCTCCGAACGGCCCCGTGGGAGGCACCAACACCTCCCACGGGACCAACGTAACTCGTGGGAACGGACCCCGCAGCCGCGGGAGTCCCGGTTTGAGAGTACGATGGTAATTTGCTTATTTCCACACTTAGGCTTAAAAACATGGCGTTAGAGGGTGAGAACTCGAAACAGCCTCGGAACGGCCCCGTGGGTGGCACCAACACCTCCCACGGGACCAACGTAACTCGTGGGAACTGACCCCGCAGCCGCGGGTGTCCCGGTTTGAGAGTACGATGATAATTTGCTTATTTCCACACTTAGGCTTAAAAACATGGCGTTAGAGGGTGAGAACGCGAAACAGCCCCCGAACGTCCCCGTGGGTGGCACCAACACCTCCCACGGGACCAACGTAACTCGTGGGAACGGACCCCGCAGCCGCGGGTGTCCCGGTTTGAGAGTACGACGGTAATTTGCTTATTTCCACACTTAGGCTTAAAAACATGGCGTTAGAGGGTGAGAACTCGAAACAGCCCCCGAACGGCCCCGTGGGTGGCACCAACACCTCCCACGGGACCAACGTAACTCGTAGGAACTGACCCCGCAGCCGCGGGTGTCCCGGTTTGAGAGTACGATGATAATTTGCTTATTTCCACACTTAGGCTTAAAAACATAGCGTTAGAGGGAGAGAACGCGAAACAGCCCCCGAACGGCCCCGTGGGTGGCACCAACACCTCCCACGGGACCAACGTAACTCGTGGGAACAGACCCCGCAGCCGCGGGTGTCCCGGTTTGAGAGTACGACGGTAATTTGCTTATTTCCACACTTAGGCTTAAAAACATGGCGTTAGAGGGTGAGAACTCGAAACAGCCCCCGAACGGCCCCGTGGGTGGCACCAACACCTCCCACGGGACCAACGTAACTCGTAGGAACTGACCCCGCAGCCGCGGGTGTCCCGGTTTGAGAGTACGATGATAATTTGCTTATTTCCACACTTAGGCTTAAAAACATGGCGTTAGAGGGTGAGAACTCGAAACAGCCCCCGAACGGCCCCGTGGGTGGCACCAACACCTCCCACGGGACCAACGTAACTCGTGGGAACTGACCCCGCAGCCGCGGGTGTCCCGGTTTGAGAGTACGACGGTAATTTGCTTATTTCTACACTTAGGCTTAACATGGCGTTAGAGGGTGAAAACTCGAAACAGCCCCCGAACGGCCCCGTGGGTGGTACTAACACCTCCCACGGGACCAACGTAACTCGTGGGAACGGACGCCGCAGCCGCGGGTGTCCCGGTTTGAGTGTACGACGGTAATTTGCTTATTTCCACACTTAGGCTTAAAAACATGGCGTTAGAGGGTGAGAACTCGAAACAGCCCCCGAACGGCCCCGTGGGTGGCACCAACACCTCCCACGGGACCAACGTAACTCGTAGGAACTGACCCCGCAGCCGCGGGTGTCCCGATTTGAGAGTACGACGGTAATTTGCTTATTTCTACACTTAGGCTTAACATGGCGTTAGAGGGTGAATACTCGAAACAGCCCCCGAACGGCCCCGTGGGTGGCACTAACACCTCCCACGGGACCAACGTAACTCGTGGGAACGGACGCTGCAGCCGCGGGTGTCCCGGTTTGAGAGTACGACGGTAATTTGCTTATTTCCACACTTAGGCTTAAAAACATGGCGTTAGAGGGTGAGAACTCGAAACAGCCCCCGAACGGCCCCGTGGGTGGCACCAACACCTCCCACGGGACCAACGTAACTCGTGGGAACGGACCCCGTAGCCGCGGGTCTCCCGGTTTGAGAGTACGACGGTAATTTGCTTATTTCCACACTTAGGCTTAAAAACATGGCGTTAGAGGGTGAGAACTCGAAACAGCCTCCGAACAGCCCCGTGGGTGGTACCAACACCTCCCACGGGACCAACGTAACTCGTCGGAACTGACCCCGCAGCCGCGGGTGTCCCAGTTTGAGAGTACGATGATAATTTGCTTATTTCCACACTTAGGCTTAAAAACATGGCGTTAGAGGGTGAGAACTCGAAACAGCCTCCGAACGGCCCCGTGGGTGGCACCAACACCTCCCACCGGACCAACGTAACTCGTGGGAACTGACCCCGCAGCCGCGGGTGTCCCGGTTTGAGAGTACGACGGTAATTTGCTTATTTCTACACTCAGGCTTAACATGGCGTTAGAGGGTGAAAACTCGAAACAGCCCCCGAACGGCCCCGTGGGTGGCACCAACACCTCCCACGGGACCAACGTAACTCGTGGGAACGGACCCCGCAGCCGCGGGTCTCCCGGTTTGAGAGTACGACGGTAATTTGCTTATTTCCACACTTAGGCTTAAAAACATGGCGTTAGAGGGTGAGAACTCGAAACAGCCTCCGAACGGCCCAGTGGGTGGCACCAACACCTCCCACGGGACCAACGTAACTCGTGGTAACTGACCCCGCAGCCGCGGGTGTCCCGGTTTGAGAGTACGACGGTAATTTGCTTATTTCTACACTTAGGCTTAACATGGTGTTAGAGGGTGAAAACTCGAAACAGCCCCCGAACGGTCCCGTGGGTGGCACTAACACCTCCCACGGGACCAACGTAACTCGTGGGAACGGACGCCGCAGCCGCGGGTGTCCCGGTTTGAGTGTACGACGGTAATTTGCTTATTTCCACACTTAGGCTTAAAAACATGGCGTTAGAGGGTGAGAACTCGAAACAGCCCCCGAACGGCCCCGTGGGTGGCACCAACACCTCCCACGGGACCAACGTAACTCGTAGGAACTGACCCCGCAGCCGCGGGTGTCCCGATTTGAGAGTACGACGGTAATTTGCTTATTTCTACACTTAGGCTTAAAAACATGGCGTTAGAGGGTGAGAACGCAAAACAGCCCCCGAACGGCCCCGTGGGTGGCACTAACACCTCCCACGGGACCAACGTAACTCGTGGGAACGGACGCCGCAGCCGCGGGTGTCCCGGTTTGAGAGTACGACGGTAATTTGCTTATTTCCACACTTAGGCTTAAAAACATGGCGTTAGAGGGTGAGAACTCGAAACAGCACCCGAACGGCCCCGTGGGTGGCACCAACACCTCCCACGTGACCAACGTAACTCGTGGGAACGGACCCCGCAGCCGCGGGTCTCCCGGTTTGAGAGTACGACGATAATTTGCTTATTTCCACACTTAGGCTTAAAAACATGGCGTTAGAGGGTGAGAACTCGAAACAGCCTCCGAACGGCCCCGTGGGTTGCACCAACACCTCCCACGGGACCAACGTAACTCGTCGGAACTGACCCCGCAGCCGCGGGTCTCCCGGTTTGAGAGTACGATGATAATTTGCTTATTTCCACACTTAGGCTTAAAAACATGGCGTTAGAGGGTGAGAACTCGAAACAGCCCCCGAACGGCCCCGTGGATGGCACCAACACCTCCCACGGGACCAACGTAACTCGTGGGAACTGACCCCGCAGCCGCGGGTGTCCCGGTTTGAGAGTACGACGGTAATTTGCTTATTTCTACACTCAGGCCTAACATGGCGTTAGAGGGTGAAAACTCGAAACAGCCCCCGAACGGCCCCGTGGGTGTCACCAACACCTCCCACGGGACCAACGTAACTCGTGGGAACGGACCCCGCAGCCGCGGGTCTCCCGGTTTGAGAGTACGACGGTAATTTGCTTATTTCCACACTTAGGCTTAAAAACATGGCGTTAGAGGGTGAGAACTCGAAACAGCCTCCGAACGGCCCCGTGGGTGGCACCAACACCTCCCACGGGACCAACGTAACTCGTGGGAACTGACCCCGCAGCCGCGGGTGTCCCGGTTTGAGAGTACGATGATAATTTGCTTATTTCCACACTTAGGCTTAAAAACATGGCGTTAGAGGGTGAGAACTCGAAACAGCCCCCGAACGGCCCCGTGGGTGGCACCAACACCTCCCACGGGACCAACGTAACTCGTGGGAACTGACCCCGCAGCCGCGGGTGTCCCGGTTTGAGAGTACGACGGTAATTTGCTTATTTCTACACTCAGGCCTAACATGGCGTTAGAGGGTGAAAACTCGAAACAGCCCCCGAACGGCCCCGTGGGTGTCACCAACACCTCCCACGGGACCAACGTAACTCGTGGGAACGGACCCCGCAGCCGCGGGTCTCCCGGTTTGAGAGTACGACGGTAATTTGCTTATTTCCACACTTAGGCTTAAAAACATGGCGTTAGAGGGTGAGAACTCGAAACAGCCTCCGAACGGCCCCGTGGGTGGCACCAACACCTCCCACGGGACCAACGTAACTCGTGGGAACTGACCCCGCAGCCGCGGGTGTCCCGGTTTGAGAGTACGATGATAATTTGCTTATTTCCACACTTAGGCTTAAAAACATGGCGTTAGAGGGTGAGAACGCGAAACAGCCCCCGAACGTCCCCGTGGGTGGCACCAACACCTCCCACGGGACCAACGTAACTCGTGGGAACGGACCCCGCAGCCGCGGGTGTCCCGGTTTGAGTGTACGACGGTAATTTGCTTATTTCCACACTTAGGCTTAAAAACATGGCGTTAGAGGGTGAGAACTCGAAACAGCCCCCGAACGGCCCCGTGGGTGGCACCAACACCTCCCACGGGACCAACGTAACTCGTAGGAACTGACCCCGCAGCCGCGGGTGTCCCGGTTTGAGAGTACGATGATAATTTGCTTATTTCCACACTTAGGCTTAAAAACATGGCGTTAGAGGGTGAGAACGCGAAACAGCCCCCGAACGGCCCCGTGGGTGGCACCAACACCTCCCACGGGACCAACGTAACTCGTGGGAACAGACCCCGCAGCCGCGGGTGTCCCGGTTTGAGAGTACGACGGTAATTTGCTTATTTCCACACTTAGGCTTAAAAACATGGCGTTAGAGGGTGAGAACTCGAAACAGCCCCCGAACGGCCCCGTGGGTGGCACCAACACCTCCCACGGGACCAACGTAACTCGTAGGAACTGACCCCGCAGCCGCGGGTGTCCCGGTTTGAGAGTACGATGATAATTTGCTTATTTCCACACTTAGGCTTAAAAACATGGCGTTAGAGGGTGAGAACGCGAAACAGCCCCCGAACGGCCCCGTGGGTGGCACTAACACCTCCCACGGGACCAACGTAACTCGTGGGAACGGACGCCGCAGCCGCGGGTGTCCCGGTTTGAGAGTACGACGGTAATTTGCTTATTTCCACACTTAGGCTTAAAAACATGGCGTTAGAGGGTGAGAACTCGAAACAGCCCCCGAACGGCCCCGTGGGTGGCACCAACACCTCCCACGTGACCAACGTAACTCGTGGGAACGGACCCCGCAGCCGCGGGTCTCCCGGTTTGAGAGTACGACGATAATTTGCTTATTTCCACACTTAGGCTTAAAAACATGGCGTTAGAGGGTGAGAACGCGAAACAGCCCCCGAACGGCCCCGTGGGTGGCACTAACACCTCCCACGGGACCAACGTAACTCGTGGGAACGGACGCCGCAGCCGCGGGTGTCCCGGTTTGAGAGTACGACGGTAATTTGCTTATTTCCACACTTAGGCTTAAAAACATGGCGTTAGAGGGTGAGAACTCGAAACAGCCCCCGAACGGCCCCGTGGGTGGCACCAACACCTCCCACGTGACCAACGTAACTCGTGGGAACGGACCCCGCAGCCGCGGGTCTCCCGGTTTGAGAGTACGACGATAATTTGCTTATTTCCACACTTAGGCTTAAAAACATGGCGTTAGAGGGTGAGAACTCGAAACAGCCTCCGAACGGCCCCGTGGGTTGCACCAACACCTCCCATGGGACCAACGTAACTCGTCGGAACTGACACCGCAGCCGCGGGTGTCCCGGTTTGAGAGTACGATGATAATTTGCTTATTTCCACACTTAGGCTTAAAAACATGGCGTTAGAGGGTGAGAACTCGAAACAGCCCCCGAACGGCCCCGTGGGTGGCACCAACACCTCCCACGGGACCAACGTAACTCGTGGGAACTGACCCCGCAGCCGCGGGTGTCCCGGTTTGAGAGTACGACGGTAATTTGCTTATTTCTACACTCAGGCTTAACATGGCGTTAGAGGGTGAAAACTCGAAACAGCCCCCGAACGGCCCCGTGGGTGTCACCAACACCTCCCACGGGACCAACGTAACTCGTGGGAACGGACCCCGCAGCCGCGGGTCTCCCGGTTTGAGAGTACGACGGTAATTTGCTTATTTCCACACTTAGGCTTAAAAACATGGCGTTAGAGGGTGAGAACTCGAAACAGCCTCCGAACGGCCCCGTGGGTGGCACCAACACCTCCCACGGGACCAACGTAACTCGTGGGAACTGACCCCGCAGCCGCGGGTGTCCCGGTTTGAGAGTACGATGATAATTTGCTTATTTCCACACTTAGGCATAAAAACATGGCGTTAGAGGGTGAGAACGCGAAACAGCCCCCGAACGTCCCCGTGGGTGGCACCAACACCTCCCACGGGACCAACGTAACTCGTGGGAACGGACCCCGCAGCCGCGGGTGTCCCGGTTTGAGTGTACGACGGTAATTTGCTTATTTCCACACTTAGGCTTAAAAACATGGCGTTAGAGGGTGAGAACTCGAAACAGCCCCCGAACGGCCCTGTGGGTGGCACCAACACCTCCCACGGGACCAACGTAACTCGTAGGAACTGACCCCGCAGCCGCGGGTGTCCCGGTTTGAGAGTACGATGATAATTTGCTTATTTCCACACTTAGGCTTAAAAACATGGCGTTAGAGGGTGAGAACGCGAAACAGCCCCCGAACGGCCCCGTGGGTGGCACCAACACCTCCCACGGGTGTCCCGGTTTGAGAGTACGACGGTAATTTGCTTATTTCCACACTTAGGCTTAAAAACATGGCGTTAGAGGGTGAGAACTCGAAACAGCCCCCGAACGGCCCCGTGGGTGGCACCAACACCTCCCACGGGACCAACGTAACTCGTAGGAACTGACCCCGCAGCCGCGGGTGTCCCGGTTTGAGAGTACGATGATAATTTGCTTATTTCCACACTTAGGCTTAAAAACATGGCGTTAGAGGGTGAGAACTCGAAACAGCCCCCGAACGGCCCCGTGGGTGGCACCAACACCTCCCACGGGACCAATGTAACTCGTGGGAACTGACCCCGCAGCCGCGGGTGTCCCGGTTTGAGAGTACGACAGTAATTTGCTTATTTCTACACTTAGGCCTAACATGGCGTTAGAGGGTGAAAACTCGAAACAGCCCCCGAACGGCCCCGTGGGTGGCACTAACACCTCCCACGGGACCAACGTAACTCGTGGGAACGGACGCCGCAGCCGCGGGTGTCCCGGTTTGAGTGTACGACGGCAATTTGCTTATTTCCACACTTAGGCTTAAAAACATGGCGTTAGAGGGTGAGAACTCGAAACAGCCCCCGAACGGCCCCGTGGGTGGCACCAACACCTCCCACGGGACCAACGTAACTCGTAGGTACTGACCCCGCAGCCGCGGGTGTCCCGATTTGAGAGTACGACGGTAATTTGCTTATTTCTACACTTAGGCTTAACATGGCGTTAGAGGGTGAATACTCGAAACAGCCCCCGAACGGCCCCGTGGGTGGCACTAACACCTCCCACGGGACCAACGTAACTCGTGGGAACGGACGCCGCAGCCGCGGGTGTCCCGGTTTGAGAGTACGACGGTAATTTGCTTATTTCCACACTTAGGCTTAAAAACATGGCGTTAGAGGGTGAGAACTCGAAACAGCCCCCGAACGGCCCCGTGGGTGGCACCAACACCTCCCACGTGACCAACGTAACTCGTGGGAACGGACCCCGCAGCCGCGGGTCTCCCGGTTTGAGAGTACGACGATAATTTGCTTATTTCCACACTTAGGCTTAAAAACATGGCGTTAGAGGGTGAGAACTCGAAACAGCCTCCGAACGGCCCCGTGGGTGGCACCAACACCTCCCACGGGACCAACGTAACTCGTGGGAACGGACCCCGCAGCCGCGGGTCTCCCGGTTTGAGAGTACGACGGTAATTTGCTTATTTCCACACTTAGGCTTAAAAACATGGCGTTAGAGGGTGAGAACTCGAAACAGCCCCCGAACGGCCCCGTGGGTGGCACCAACACCTCCCACGTGACCAACGTAACTCGTCGGAACTGACCCCGCAGCCGCGGGTGTCCCGGTTTGAGAGTACGATGATAATTTGCTTATTTCCACACTTAGGCTTAAAAACATGGCGTTAGAGGGTGAGAACTCGAAACAGCCCCCGAACGGCCCCGTGGGTGGCACCAACACCTCCCACGGGACCAACGTAACTCGTGGGAACTGACCCCGCAGCCGCGGGTGTCCCGGTTTGAGAGTACGACGGTAATTTGCTTATTTCTACACTTAGGCTTAACATGGCGTTAGAGGGTGAAAACTCGAAACAGCCCCCGAACGGCCCCGTGGGTGGCACCAACACCTCCCACGGGACCAACGTAACTCGTGGGAACGGACCCCGCAGCCGCGGGTCTCCCGGTTTGAGAGTACGACGGTAAATTGCTTATTTCCACACTTAGGCTTAAAAACATGGCGTTAGAGGGTGAGAACTCGAAACAGCCTCCGAACGGCCCCGTGGGTGGCACCAACACCTCCCACGGGACCAACGTAACTCGTGGGAACGGACCCCGCAGCCGCGGGTCTCCCGGTTTGAGAGTACGACGGTAATTTGGTTATTTCCACACTTAGGCTTAAAAACATGGCGTTAGAGGGTGAGAACTCGAAACAGCCTCCGAACGGCCCCGTGGGTGGCACCAACACCTCTCACGGGACCAACGTAACTCGTGGGAACTGACCCCGCAGCCGCGGGTGTCCCGGTTTGAGAGTACGATGATAATTTGCTTATTTCCACACTTAGGCTTAAAAACATGTCGTTAGAGGGTGAGAACGCGAAACAGCCCCCGAACGGCCCCGTGGGTGGCACCAACACCTCCCACGGGACCAACGTAACTCGTGGGAACGGACCCCGCAGCCGCGGGTGTCCCGGTTTGAGTGTACGACGGTAATTTGCTTATTTCCACACTTAGGCTTAAAAACATGGCGTTAGAGGGTGAGAACTCGAAACAACCCCCGAACGGCCCCGTGGGTGGCACCAACACCTCCCACGGGACCAACGTAACTCGTAGGAACTGACCCCGCAGCCGCGGGTCTCCCGGTTTGAGAGTACGGCAGTAATTTGCTTATTTCCACACTTAATTTTTATATTTCTACTTGGTTACTGATAATTTTAACTCATATATGCAATTTTTCAGCTTGATTAGTTTTTTTGTAAAATTACTTGGTTACTGATACTTTTATTTTTTGTATCCTATCATTTGTAGGATTTTTGCGCGTGGATAAAATGAAGGAGGCAATGTTTTACAACATGATGATTATTTATATGTTGTGGACATTCAGGATAATGTTTTTTATGTGTTATAGCCGTGCAGGCTTTTATTGTTTAGTTTTGTGGCCGTGCGGGCTTTTATAATTTGATTGTTGAATTTTATAGCCGTGCGGGCTTTATAATAAGCAGGTTTTTCATTTACAGGTTTTGGAATGTCAAGAAAATAGAGGAAACTCTGCCCAATTTTTTTTTGGTCTGTGAATTATTAAGACGTGTAATATTTTTATGTTTGTATATATATTTGTTTATTAACAACATTCTCAATTCGCAATTTGTGATTTTTTTTTATTGTTTTGCCTATAATAAATATTTGCAACACCTCGTAGCAACCGATGATGCACTCACAGGAACCCCAATTTTAGGATTGGGCAAAAAAAAATACATTTTTTTTAAATTACAGATAAATATGGTCATGGACTTTGTCCATGACCATTTTTACTTTTTTTTGTCGCGCTTAAAAATGGTCGCGGCCAAAGTCCGCGACCATTTTTTTTATTTTTTGTCACGGTAATGGGTCGCGGACTAGGGCCGCGACCAATTTTTTTTAAATTTTTTTTGTCACACACATGGGTCGCGGCCAAAGTCCGCGACCAATTTGTCACGGTCGTGGGTCATGGACAAGGACCGTGACCAATTTTTTTAATTTTTTTTTGTCACGCACATGGGTCGCGGACTTTGGCCGCGACCAATTTGTCACGGTTGTGGGTCATGGACAAGGGCCGCGACCAATTTTTTTAATTTTTTTTTGTCACGCACATGGGTCGCGGACTTTGGCCGCGACCAATTTGTCACGGTTATGGGTCACGGATTAGAGCCGCGACCCATCACGGCATGGGTCACGGCCTAAGTCCGCGACCATCTGCCGTGACCCCTCTCGGCCGTGACCATTTTTTGGTCACGGACTTGGGCCGCGACCCACGAAAATGGTCACGCCCGAAATGGTCACGGCCCAAGTCCGCGACCCACAGGTTTGGTCAGGGATTTTGGCCGTGACCAATCGCCAGTTTTGGTGTAGTGATGGAAGACAGTAAAGAAGAAGATAGTATTAATGAAATTCCAGTTATACAAAATATCAAGTTTTCTGCCAGTAAAGTACAAAAATGTTGATTACATTAAGAGGGTATGGGCTACAGACAGCCACCCTATGGGACAATATCGGAGGGCAGAGCCTCCACATCCACCAGAGGGGTTTCCTCAATGACCATAACCGGTTGATCCTCAGATTTTTCGACCCCCTCAACCTGCACTTGTGATTCTACATAAGTCAGAGCCTCGACAATCATAGGGTCGTCCAGTTTGACTGCTTCAATCGAAGGGCGGACCGAGGAGACGACATCACCAAACCTGAGGACGACCCACCGGTAGGCAGTCCTGATTCCTCTCTCCAAATATTCAAGGTCGAAGCCTTGAAACTCGTCAGAAATCTTATAAGCCTCAACAGCATCAGCCTCGGCTTTCTTGATGGCTGCTTCAATATCAGTCTTGTACTTGGCCTACATGTTGGTCAAGGCCTCGTCCTTTTCCTTGATAAGAAAGTCCTTGGCCTTAATGTCCTCGTCGTGCTGCCTCGTCAGCTGGTCCAGGATCCTTGCATGCTCAGTCCTAGTACTTTCCAACTCGGCCCTTGCAGTATCAAGCTCCGATTGAAGATCTGCCTCATGTTGGATAGCCCTCTCGGCTTCATGGAACTTTTCTTGGTTCTCAGCCATCCATTTTGTTGCCGAGGTAAAGGCACACACAAACTGCACAAGAAAAATAAACACATGTCAAGAGGCCGAGGAAACAGTTGGTGAAAGAATGAAATTAAAAGAAGTGGGTCAAGACCAATACCTGTGCAAGGGCGTGCAGACCATAATCATACACTTTGGCAGGAGGCATCTTTGACAGGAACTCGTAGTCAGAGGCCGAGGGTGCAGAAAACATTGAGGCCTTAGATGCCCTCAAGTTTGCAATGAGTGATGAGGGCTCGTCCCTCAGATGTGCCAGGTTTTGAGACCAAAAGGCCCCCATGCTGGATGAAGAGGCCATCCCCTCAGATGCTTCGACCCTGGCCCTCATCCGAGAATCCGACCGAGGGTCAACAGGGGCCTCAGGCTCCTTTCTTTTATGGCTATCGGCGGTCGGCTCCACCACCGTCGGCCCAGCGAACCTCTTTTTCCTCGGAGCCTGTTGAGGCTCCTTTCCTTTCTTCTTGGCCAAGCCTGATAATAAGCTGGGAGCAGTCACTTCCTAAAGATAGTCTGATAAACCTGCAGGATGACCTGATAAGAGGACGACACGTCAGAAAAATGCAGAGATAAAGAGGAAACACTTCAAAAATAAGTAAAGAATATAAAATGTTCAGTATAACTCACATAGTTCTGTCAGAGGGCCGACCCTCAGACCAGCTTCTTTAAGGAACCGGGGGTTTGGAAGTTCACCCTCTCTCCCTCGTCCTCTCAGATATTCGACGATGTCCTTCTCCTCCAGACTAAGTCCAGGGTCTGACCTGGCCTTCATGGAAGGGTTAGACCATCTTCTGGGGACCCTCGAACCATCGACGGTGAACTCCCACTCCCCAGAGATAAAGAAGAATCTCTTTTTCCAATCGTGGTTGGAAGTTTGCGCCACGTGGAGGAGTTTCTTCTCAGACCTCCTCGCCCCCAGATGATAGTATCCAGGCTGTTTGGACGAGGAGGTGATATTGTAGCAGGCCAAGAATAGGTCGGTCGAGGGCTCGTCAGTGAAAGAATTCTTCCACATGGAGATGTAGCCCAGGATCGTCCTCCAAGACTTGGGAGGAGGTTGAGAGGGGGCAACACCAAGGGCAGACAGGATATCTACGATGGCAGGATGCGGAGGGAATCTGACTCCAACCTTGAACATTTGTTCATAAACTACAACCTCTCCATCTTCACAATCAAAAACCCTCTTAGTCTCAGAGGGAACCCTCATAGTTATGCTGGGGGGCACTCCATAGGCATGCCTCCATATCAAGAGGTCGCGATCCCTGACAGAGGAGATATAGGACGAGGCATGGGAGGTATCAACCTGGTCATCTGTATCATCGTCCTCATCCTCAGTACCCTCTCCCTCGATCTCGTCATCTGCCAGACGACCATGGGGAAAGGCCATCTGGAAGGCATGGGGAGATAGGATTGTCACAGGGACAGCCTCGGATCGGACCATACCCTCGGCCTCTCGGCCTGGGCTTAGGTCAGATGTCTCTCTCCTACCGTAAGTTCCAGCGCCAGTTGGCGAGGATGCTCTCTCGTCCATCTCACTTGAATGACTCTTGACTGGACGAGAGGACGACCCACAAGACTCAGACGGTTCAAATGGTTTTATTGTGGCAAGAGGAATGGGAAAGATGGGTCGTACCAAGTTAGGGTCGTCCCCTCGTCTCCTCTCTTTCTCTTACTCTATTCGTCTGATCTCTGCAAAGAGCTTCTCTCTCAAGGATGGGAATTTAGATACTAAACTATAAAGCCTCCTAAGCATTAAAGGGAGGACTCTACACTTAGAGATTTTAACTAAACTTAGCTACAAACAAGTTGGCAGTAGACCAGATTGGACTTTTGGATTGAAACAAAGGAATTCAAGGGTTTTGATCAAGAACATTCAAGAACCAGTTGCCGGAGAAGACACCGGAAAAAGTTATGGGACAACCCAAAGAAAATGCAGCCCTACGAGACTAAAAAGCAAACAGAAATGAAGGTAAAAGAAAGCACTGGGGGAAAGGGATTACCTGATAAAGAGAGAGCAAGAACTACCCAAGTTGCTAAGCTTGAAGGATTGAAGGCTGCAGAAATGGCAATGAAAACTGGTAAAAGGCTAGAGAGAGAAGGCTTGGGCACGAAGGAGAAGAAGAAGAGAGAGAGTTCGAAAATCTCTTAAATACCTTAGTAATGAGTGGGCCCGTTAACCAAGAAGGGTATCATTAGGGCACAAAGCCCCAGGCAAAGTGTGCAGTCGCCATACCTAGGAAACTGAAGTGGCAATGAATGCCCATCCAGGTGTCACTCACCTAACTGACCATACACATCTCAATTACAACACTATCCCTCAGCCATCTCAACAGCACCTATGGCTAAAGGCTGGGGGGTGATTGATATACCCAGATATATCCTCCAGGCTCCAGACGACCCCTCAGGGGGATGACCCTTCACCAGGCTCCAGACGACCCCTCAGGGGGCCGACCCTTCACCAGGCTCCGGACGACCCTCCGAGGGTACGACAGTACGAGGCCAAAATTAGGCCAGACTCACTGCCAGAAGGAACTTTTCCCTCGGCCTCGGCTCATAGGCTGATGGTGACATCATCACAGCGCGTGATTTAGAAGACGCGTGTAACAGTGCGCGTAAGGCTCACATGGCACGTAGGAGACCGTTATAGGGAATATTATGTCATCATTTGGCATCTACAGGTGTCAACAGGGGATTGGCTAGATCATCATTCACATGCACCATGCATACTTGGGGGGCACACTACACCCCTCAAGACCTATATATACTTGTCACCTACAACCCTATAAGGGATGGATCAATTGATTGTAACCCTAACTAAAATTCTGCTTGTACACACAGTAGAGAGAGGAAGTGAGCTTATGTGCATTGTATCCAAGGCCATTAGTGCCCATACTTAGAGGATCACACACTCACAGTGGATGTAGGCCAAATTGGCTGAACCACTATACATCATTATCTATTTCCTCTTATACTCATCTCCTTCTACATATACACTTATGCATCTCTATGGCTTCCATGGTTACTAATGTTTGAGCTCATTATCACTTATCCGGTGGTGCTGAATCTCAGCATCATCAGATATGATGGCTGTCTTCGACGAGTTCCACGACAGGGGCTATTTTGTGCCTAGATTGAATGTGACATTCATCACTTTGATTTCCAAGAAGGGGGTTCTTACAATATCAGAGACTTCAGACCTATTAGCTTGATCAGTAGTGTCTACAAGCTTCTCACTAAGGTGTTATTGGTTAGATTGAGAAAGGTCATTGATCCTATGATTTTTGATTCCTAAAACGCTTTTGTTTGTGGCAAGCAGATTGTTGACGCAGTCTTGGTGGCCAATGAGTGTTGGGACTTTAGGTCGAGGAGCGGGGAGCCAGGTACTGCTTGTAAGATTGATATTGAGAAGGCATACGATCATGTTAATTGGAATTTTCTTCTGTACTTGTTAAGGAGGATGGGTTTTGGCGAAAGGTGTTGTCGGTGGATGAAGAGATGTATTTCGATGGCCAGATTTTCATTGTTGATTAATGGGGTGCCTGAAGGTTTCTTTCCTAACTCTCGTGGTCTTCGCCAGGGGGACCCTTTATCCCCTTTCCTTTTCATCTTGGTCATGGAAGCGTTTAGTAGGATGATGTGGAGGGTGGTCGAGGCAGGGTGGATCACGGGGTTCTCTCTTGGAAATTCGGGTACTAATATGGTTACAGTCTTTCACCTTCTATTTGCAGATGATGCGATTATATTCTATGGTGAAAATCGGAGGCAGGTATATTCTCTTAAGGTCCTTCTTATTTGTTTTGAGGCGGTGTCAGGGCTTAGAATCAATGCGAGTAAGTGTTAGTTGATCCCGGTTGGGGGAGAGGGTGATGTGGAGGATTTATCCGATACACTGGGTGGCAGAGTGGGTTCTTTACCTAGTACTTATCCCGGCCTTCCTCTTGGAGCCAAGTATCAGGTTGTGGATAGCTGGGACTCGATCTTGGAGAGAATGCGTAGGAAGTTGGCCGGTTGGAAAAATGGGTTCCTCTCGAAAGGGGGGAGATTGGCTTTGATTAATAGCACGCGGTCTAGCTTGCCTACATATTTCATGTCCATTCTTCCCCTACCTAGGACAGTTCGTTTGAAGATGGAGAAAATTATGAGGTATTTCTTATGGAAAGGCATAGAGGCGAGCTTTAAGTATTGCCTTGTAGGATGGGAAGAAGTGTGTAATCCCCTCAAAATGGGGGGGGGGGGGGGGGGGTGCAGAACTTGGCTATATTTAATAAAGCTCTTTTAGGGAAGTGGTTGTGGAGGTTCCCTTGGGAGGAACCTAGGTTTTGGAGGAGAGTTGTGGTTGCGGGGGGGGGGGGGGGGGGAGTTCTCAATGGGGATGGGGGGACGGTGGTGGGGAGTTTTTCTCATGGTATAGGTCTGTGGAAACATATAGCTAAGGAGTGGGAAGAGTTTTTCAGACATACGAGTATTTCTTTGGGGAGAGGGGACATGATCAGATTCTAGAAGGATAGATGGGGCGATCAGGGATCCATTCAGGATCCATTTTCGGGGATCTTCAACATCGGAGAGAACCAAGATGGGCTAGTGGCAGACCATTGGGATTTCAACGGGGAGGGTGTGAGATGGAATCCGCAGTTCAGAAGAAGACTTTGGGACTGGGAGCTTCAGGAGGAGGATATGTTCTTTGAATGGTTGAACTCAGCCCTGCGCCCGTCAGATAGGGAGGACTGCATGTGCTGGAAAGGTGGGTGGTAGGGGTGTTCTCGGTCAGGAGCTACTATAGGATTATGTGCGGTAACGGGGACTTCTTGGTTCTCTTCCCTTGGAAGAATATTTGGAAGGTGAAAGTGCCACCGAAGATCAGATTTTTTGTGTGGACGATAGCTAGGCAGACCATCTTGACGCTCGAAGGGTTGTTGGTTATGTAAGGAGGAGGAAGAGCAGACCAACCACATTCTTTTACATTGCAAGGTGGCAACTGGTTTGTGGGATATTTTCTTTACCATTACTAGGATTTCTTAGGTTATGCCCGGGTCAGTGAGGTCTCTCTTAGAGGGTTGGAGACCTCCGGCGGGGAGGCCAGGAATCACGTGTGTATGGCGGTTAGTTCCTCATTGTATTTTTTGGACGATTTGGAAGGAGAGAAATTCGAGATGTTTTGAAGGCAATGAGAATGCGCCACCGAGACTTCATTATCTATTTCTGAGTATGATTATGTGTTTGTATAAGGAGAGCTTGGCAGCCTCGACTATGGAGGTTCTCGAGTTTGTAGACGGGATACAATCTATTTAGTAGCATGTGAGTTCTGTGATGGGGTTTATTTATGTTCTTCATTTTGATTTTTCTTATTCTCCAGCATGTTTAGTTGATTGGTATACTCCCTGTATACGGGTTCACACCCTTTGCGAGTTTTTTAATGGCATTTAATTAATAAAAAAAATCTAGCTTGGATGAAATTTCCACAAGAAGATGGCTTGAATATAAGATTCCAAGGTTAATTCAGAAGAATGACCCTATTAAGAACTGGAAAGTTTTTAATACCAATGCCTCCATCCATCTTCTCAGTGCAAGTTAATCCCCAAGAGACTATAACTAGGTTGCAATTAGATATGTTCCCAGGTCATAAGAAATTTCTTGACCATTGATTAATTATTTTCAATAAATAAGAGGGGAATGTATAGATTTCAAAAGAATGAAGCAACATAGGAGTAGTGACTCAGCCAACCATCCAATTTAGATTTATTATGTCAGCTTTTTCTTGGAGATGAATAGATTTAGGCTTCCCTCTGAATATGAGGACTTTAATATAATTAAAAGAATTTCCTCCTTCTTTGATGCCAAGAATAGAAGATATGTGACCTTTTCTAGAAGAAGCTCCTTTGACAATGAAGACGTAGCATTCTTATTTATTAATTTCATGTTCAGGAGAGAAAGCATATTCTGCAAATGCAATATTAATAGAGGTTAAAGAAGAGAAATCTCCTCCTCAGAAAACCATGATATCATCAGTATAAATACGGTGTGAGGGAGAAGTGAATCTTCTAGGAAAAGAAATGGGGTTGATGAGCCCTTCAGCCACATAAGATTGAATATTTCTTCTTACGACATCAGTAGCTATGCAATATAGCAAGGGAGATACGGGATCCCCTTTCCCTACTCCTCTTAGCAGAGTGAAGGATAACTTCAATCTATTTTACAAAAATGGAGCTGAATCCAAAGGCAGATAAGGTTTTGAGGATGAAATCCCAACTAATTATGTGAAAAGATTTCGAAACATCAAATTTGATTGCTACGTTAACCCCAAACATATACAGTCCAGCAAGTTGAAGCACTCAGAAGCAACAATGATACTTTGAGAAATATTTCTATATTTGATGAAGCTATATTGGTTAGAGGTAAGGATTAGAGAGGTGATTTTACTGAGCCTATTAGCAAGGATTTTAGTTATAACTTTGAAGCTAAAGTTGGTCAGAGAAATATGTCTGAATTTGGAAATGCAATCAGCATTAGGAGATTTGGGGTTTAGCACTATTTGATTGGCATTAAATCTAAGAAGAATCCAACTTTTGTTAAAGAAACTAAGCACAACTTTTGATAGGTCTTCATGCCCAATAGGTGAGAAAGCGTCCGCTACCGGTCTCTTACAAACGCTAGAGAAAAAATTAGATAGAAAAAGAGGGAAAAGTACCAAAAATTAAAAATATGAAAATTTATAAATAACCCCATTACAATGATAAAGGATTAACTTAGGACTAAAAAAATTTACGAGAACTTTTGGGTTTGAGTAACCACTATTTTGCCTTTTTGACTCTGTTTTGCCGAGTTATGTTTTGTTTGTTCTTTTACTCCTTTTACATAAATAAACCAAAAAAGAAAATAGAGTACAAATTCCTCAAAACTGAAAGTACGTCTATATTGGTACGCTTAAAAAGGGCTCAAAGGTGTCTTAGGTAGTATTTAGTCCAAGTTACAAAAAATGAATTGGAATTTTGACTTATAGAGCAAGTCACAAAAAATGAGTTGGAATTTTGAGTTGGTTTAATATTACTCATCTATGAAGCGAAGCTTCAAATGTGTGGTAAACATGGTATCTTAACTAAAAACAAAGTAAATGAATTTCCTAACCAACTAATAATATTGGTTATTTTAAAAAATTCAATGAAATTTTAAAGAAGGTAAATATTTATAGGTTAATTGTAAATATGCACAATATAATACAACCATTATAATTAAAGTTCATGTTTAAATTTATAAACATGCTCTTATTATTTTAAAATTATGAAATATTAAAAATGGTCATAGATAGCCGATATACATACGCATACCTTGAAAATGAGGAAAGATACGATAACACAACACGAACCGAAAACAATGATACTTATTCTAAACAGTTGCTACAATAGTGGAAGAGTTGATATGTACATAGTACTTATTCTGGTACTTTCTTCATATCTCTTCTATTTGAGAAATATGGTGTTTTCTTGCAGTTATGTTATTCAAGATAAGACGTGATTTTTTTTTATTTTTTTTTTTTGCTTTGTATAATTCGTTATAGTCACACTAAAAAAGCATCTATAGATATAGACTAAATTAGAAATTAATAATCTCCATCTAATAAAAAGGATGTAGCATACAATAAGAGATGTTTTACAAATTATCGGTTCATATAATTATTTTTTATCAAAAAATAATACAAGTGATAAATGTATCTGCCAAATTATCTCGCAAATAATGTATCATTATAAAATGTGTTTTACATTGTATTATAATGATGCAGTAAATGCAAGTTTATTAATTTGATACATCATTTGGAGATTTATTTGATGATATATTCATTACTCATATCATGTTAATACCTTTTAATGAAATACTCAAAGTGATTATAATAAATGTCTAATCCAATTAGTTTCATAAGCGCATGAACACTAGGCCTCGATAAAGATTTTACAACAGTCTTCCAACCCACATTTGTCAAACTCTTGACCATCTCATGCTGAGTCATGCGTGCACTTCCCCATGCAAACCTAAACTAGGGTGTGACACATAACTGAGAACTATTACTTTAATTTGTAGATATATAATTTTTAAGAAATTTAGTCTTCTCCAATCCTATATATTTTTTTCCAAAGTATTGGTAAATTATTATAGTTCAAGCATTTTTAAAAAACTTTTTTTGCCAAATGGTCTCATTTATTCTTGTTGTTTTCTTTAGTTCTTTTTTAAATCTAGCCAATACTGTTTTATCTCCTAGTCTAATCATTTTGTCCTCACAAAGTATTGTAGAATTTAATTGTCCCTTCATAGGCCAAAAACAACAGCTAAATTCTCCACATGAAACATAAGTATATTGAATTAATCCTGCTTTTGGAGAGGAAATTTTAATGCACTCGCATGCAGGGACGGAGGTATGTGAGGACCAGTGGGGGCTGTAGCCCCCAGTGAATTATTGCTTTTTTGAAATCTTTTTTTTTTATAGTTATATAAAGTTTTGGGTATAAATTTACAAAGTTAGAAATATATTGGGCAGGGATGTAATTTTGGGAACCTTTTATAACTTAACCTAACTAAACATTTTATCCAACAACACATTTTATCCCTCGGCTGCTATCCCTCCGCCTCCTCCCTCGGCTGTCCATCCTCCGCCTCCCTCCCTCCTTAAAGGTATGTAAACCATCTCCATCCCCTGTTTTGTATTTTGGAAATGTATTAATATTTTTTTGGGATAAACTATTTGTATTGGTATTTTTTTGAGGTAAACCATTTGTATTGTATTGGTGCAGTGGTGGTGGTGTGTTTTGAAATAAAATGGGATTTTAAATTAGGGTTTGAATTGATAGTTTAAATTTTAATTGTAGGATTGAATCATGGAGAAGTATTTTAAATCACGAATGATAATAGATAATGAGATTATCATTCAACTCTTTCAAAACATAAAAGGTCGTCGAGGACAATTGTAATTGTAACCGTGCAAAAAAATTTCAATCGAATATTATATCTTTTTTTGTGTTATGCTCATTTAAATATTTGTTTCTCTTTCCATTAGATTAAATAAATTTCATTATTTTTGGTAAATAGTAAAAAATAAACTAAAAAAATATATTTCGGGAGCTCCCGCCCCCAAACCCCCGGAATTTAGCCCCCACTGCCTCATATTCCTGACTACGTCCCTGCTCGCATGGAATAAGGAAATATAAAATTATTGTTTAAGGAGCAGAGAAGGAAGTTACTTCTTCCCCATCCGGAAAGATGAGAAGTTGAAAAATAAAACATTAAATAGTGGGAATAGGGTCACCATGCAAGTCTACGCATGACATGAACGATCTTGAATTTATATAGCTGTCACCAAACCTAAAAAGTTGATGGAAAATGTTGTAAAATGACTTTTCAAATCTTGAACTTTCATATCAGTCAAAAACTCCACTCGTAAACTTCTCCAAGCATGACTAGTTAGTTTCAATGCCAAATAACAATCATTTATCCCATAAATCACTTAGAGTTCACCATTCATTTTATACACACCACCTGATTCATTTTAGCATTCCACTTGTTCTGTCATTCTAAGGTCTGCTCATAGTACAAGTAGTCGTCTACCAACATAAAATCTTCAACGTATATATATATATATATATATATATATATATATATATATATATATTGCCATTCCTCACATTTCTGATAGACATAAGGAGAAAACTGCAACTATTATTGAGGAACTTTAGCTGATTTTAAACAATGACCTACAGAATAGGGAGTGGGGGTTGTTTGTAGGTATATACTACACAAGCGAACCTTTTATCTCCTCTTTCTTTAAATCATGGGTTATTAACCAATTACAAATCCCACAACTGAAGTCCTGTCCATGCTGTTGTGTGTGAAAACTGCATAAGAGCAATTATATATATATATATATATATATATATATATATATATATATATATATATATATATATATATATATATATATATATAATGCTCTTGTACGGACTAGTCCACATTTTAAGAATGCGGACCGGACATGTGTCATCTAACGGTGCCGCTAGAAATTATCACCTAAATTATAGGCACACTCTCTCTCTTTTCTGGGCTCACCGCCAGGTGACACATGTCCGGTCCGCATTCTTAAAATGCGGACTAGTCCGCACAAGAGCAAGACTGTATATATATATATATTAAGAAAATATTTTATAAATAGATGGAGAAAAAGCCTCTCCAATGGCACTTACAAGCACTAAAGCATAACTCTTGCAAAAAAGAAACAATAATCTAAAGACAATTTAAAAACATTTAATTCCTACGATTTCTAAACCGCGTTCGCTTATGGAGGACGTTTTAATTGCCCAATTCCGTAGTATAATTTAAATCATTTGAAATATGATCAGAATCCACCGCAGATGCATACTCAAGTTTGGAGAGATCCACGAATAAGTTAATGTCGCGGCCATCGTGAATTTGTACACTAATAGGATTAAATTGGGATAACTCATCACTTGTTACAGGAGTTCTGTCTTCTTCACTTTTAGAGTCTACATCAGAAGATGAAGTCTCAAATAGATCATTGCGCAAAACAAGTTTACCTCATATTAAAACGATGGAATCGCGTTGGATTAAGTGATGAATATTGCTTTGATTTTTATTTCCCAAATTTCCACTTCTATTATCCAACTTTTTTTTCGGAATATTTGATGTATCATAATTAAAAGTGACATTATCCTTAGTTGACTTTTCCAAATTTTTAAAATTATCCCCATGAGCTTAAGCTGCCTCTCTCTCATTAGGAATATTCTCATAGATTTTTACTATCTCATTTAACACATTTTCTTAATTAGTAAGGATAACTTGTGCCTTATTAATAGGACTTGACTTTTGACCCTTCAGTTTTATTGTTGGGTGATTTATCACGTGTTGGTCTTTATGAAAATACCTGCTTGCAAGTGTATATCTCCACATATTTCGTGGAGCTTAGAATTCTGTTTTGAAGACTCTTGAATTTTCTCATCACCGGAGTTTTCATCTTCCCTGGGTTCTGGGATGTTTATACCTGAGATATTATCTAGCGTTTTTAATTCTTTGGACTTAGGCTGCACTTCCTGGTCTGCTGCGATCACTTCTTCACTTTCATGGTGAGCTTCTTGCATGATTTCATTTTCTCTTTCTTGAATGAAAATCGGAGATTCTTGGTTTTGTATTTCTGGGTTTGACTTGGGAATAAATCTTGTGATTGTTTTAGGTTTAGGTTTAGTTTGATTTAAAAAGGAGTTGTTATTATTGAAAATACATTATCAACTAAGTGGCCTTTCTTTCTGCAATGAACACAAAATTGAGGGTAATCTTCATATGAGACTTCCATCCAAAAACCTCCTACCCACACCCTATCCATACTCTCTTAGGTTTATTGAAAAGTAGGTTTAGATCCACACATACTCTTGCAAGGTTTGGTCTGTTAATTGGAACTATTGAGGCATCAATCTTTAATAGTTTTGCAATTAATAAGGCTATTGAGAAAAGAGTTGTTTTATCAACAAAATGGATCATTAGATTTGGTATTTAATGGGGCTTTTTTCATCAACCCAAAAGTCAGTTGTCCACTTAAAAACTCTCATATGATATTTCCCAATATTCCACAATTCTCTTAACCATAGTCTTGTGAAATCTTCCTCACTAAGTAATCTAATGAGGTTGTGTTTTTTGTTAAGTAATCTAAGAGAAAGACATAAAAATCTTACGAATGATCTCCATTGATGGCCTTCTATGAGAAAATTTTCCCACCAGAGAAAACTTGAATGGTTTAACCAGTTTCTTGATATCATCTTTTGAGAATAGTACTGCAGGTTCACCCTTGTATAAAAAAGGAACTTTAAGGATGGTCTCCATGTTTGATTGGCCAGCTAAAATACTTGAAAATGATTTACTCCAAGGATTTGGATCTGGAGGCTTTGTTTTCCTAGGGTTTTCATGAGAGTTTACGAAAATGGCGTCCATATTCAGAACATATCTTTAGTGTTATTTTATCTCTCTCTCTCTCTTAGTCTCGCGTCCAGGACATGGGATCATCCTCTCCATTTATGGGGGTAAGGTCAACCTACATTTACCTCTCTGAAATCATGCAATTAAGCATGAGCCTTCTGCACTCGATAGGGTCTTTATATATATATATATACACACACACACATATATACATATGTTCCTAATGTGGTAAAATTAACAATTTTAGTGATAGCTTGATATGTGGTGAAATATATCCACGCATGTTCCCAACCACGCCATGTACTACAATATTGTTGTCTTAGAATTGAGGTCCTTTATTTTATATTAAAACTTCTTTTTTTTAGAACAATTATTTCCATGTCAAATGTCTTATGAGATTTTTTTATTCTAACTTTGTAACTAAAAACAACTAGGGGACGACAAATATCGTGATGTAATTTTCAATTGTTTAATTGTGAGGGTCTATCAATTCGTATCATAGACACAATAACCCGATGATAAATTAGTCAAATTAGTTAAATATATTGTCAATATCACAAGTAAAATCATCAAAACGATTACCATATAATTGTTTTACTAAGAAGTACATGTGTACTTCCAATTGTCCAATTGCATTTTGTGGTGCAGATATATTCGACATATTGGTTTAGAAAGGAGAATCGAAATCTTGAAAGAAGAAGTCAGAAGGGAGCTAATTGCCACATTACACAACTCATCAAAACAATTGTGTCTTATTAACGCGGTTCAACATCTCGGTGTGGCATACCACTTTCACAGAGAAATTGAAGAAATATTAGACCATATATATAGTACTCATGATTATATTGATGATGATATCAATAATGTTTCTCTTCAATTTCGTTTATTAAGGCAACAAGGATTCAATATTACATGTGGTAAGCTTGATCAATGAAATAATTTTTCCATACGTCATTTGTACTATGATGGCATGTATTTTGATATTTATTTTATTATTTTAAAAACAGACATACTCAATAAATTTGTAGATGAGAAGGGAAAATTTAGTGAATCCTTCGGCACTGATGTGGAGGGTATGCTTGAGTTGTATGAATATGCACATCTCCGCAAGCACGGAGACGATATACTTGACGAAGCCCTAGCTTTCACCACCGTCAATCTTAAGTACTCAATGGCTCATTTAAGAAATCCATTATTAGCCAAAGTATCTAATGCACTAGAGCAACCCCTGCACAATGGTTTGCGTAGACTTGAAACCAAGCGATATATTTGTACCTGCCAATAAGAGGCATCACGTAATGAGACGTTGCTCATCCTCGCTAAGTTGGATTTCAACTTAGTCCAGTCATTGCACAAGAAGGATCTACATGATATTAGTAGGTACGTTTAATAATACACGAATATCGCTATGTGGACATTAAAATTAAGACTATCTTCCGGAGCATCCACAAGTGGTTACCAGCCTATAAATTTTGAAGAAGATAAATTCAAACTATTTTTCTTTTTAGTTTTACAAAAATAGTGTGTCCATAAGTTTTATTAAACTAATAATTGATATATTCCAGGTGGTTGAAATAGTTGGATTTTTCCACTAAGCTTCCATTTGCGAGAGATAGAGTGGTGGAACTTTACTTTTGGATAGAGTGGTGGAACTTTACTTTTGGATATATATATATATATCCCTTTTCAAATTAAAGAAAATACTAACTATTTATTTATCCATGTATGCAGTGTGAACAAAAGAGAGGGCGTTGCGCTCCGACAATTGAGTGATATATGGAACAATATGGTGCCTCAGAGAAACATGCACAGGATGATTTTAACAAGCAACTTGTGAATGCCTGGAAGGATATAAATGAAGAATACCTCCAGCCTACTGCTATCCCAACGCCTCTACTCTCTTGCGTTCTTAACCTTTCTTATGCCATAGATGTCATTTACAAAAAGGAGGATGGGTACACCAATGTTGGGGAAAATATGAGAAACAATATTGCATCATTACTCATTGATCCAATGCCAATATGATTATGACAATGTGGAGTTGATACATATATTATTCCTTTAGTACTAAGTAATGTTGATGAAGGTATTGTATGAAAATATAATAAAAGAAAGGAATATTCTCATAATAATTATTTGAAATTCATCCATCATAGCCCAAAGACATGAATTTTCTATATCTAAATAAATGTGATTTAATATTTATGATTGCATTGTCTCGAGAAATACACTTCATTAAATGAATGTGAGAAACTATAAATGTATTGGAGCAATTAAACCCATTTAGTTAAACAAGTTGTTAATTGGTATTTTGTAATTGAAAATATTTAGAAATAAGGATATTGATCTAGAAGTGCATAATTAATATTTTTCATGCTTTACCAAAATAATTTCTTTAGGATCCATTAAAAAAATTCCCGAATTATGCAATGCTAAATTATTTTATAAATCCACTTAAACGGTTTTCATAATACAACAACAACACACACACACACACAAACACACACACACAGAGAGGGATTTGTCCCATAGTTTCAAAATAAATATAACATATAAAGCTATCACCTCAATTTGAATAATTCCTTGTGAGCGATAAATTGTTGATGTGTGGGTGTTTAATTGGTGTTGGTTATTATTTTTACAACATCTCCAATAAATTAATTTAAAATTAGATTTGACTTTCAAAATTGTTTTTTTTTTCAAAAGCAGATTATACCCCGCATATTATAAACTAAGAGAAAAAGAGCCTTTCTCTAGTGGCTTACAATGAAGTACAAGAAATAGAAAAGTCTACAATAAAGGAAGATAGGAACCTATTTAATGGACCTTTGAAAGGTCTAGCTTTAAAAGTAAGATAAATATCAGCATAGAAATTCATAGAAATTCCTTCAAAAAAAGCTTTTTTCTTGGCACACCAAATTTTCCAACAAATGAAACTTGGAAGAATATTGCAGAGAGTGGCCCTGATGTTGTTTCCTTTAGAATTAAACCACCATAATAAAAAATGAGATCTAAATTCCAAATTTTGAAATCTGAGGCCCATCAAATTCTCGAAATAAATCCACACAGCTTCGGCTACATCACTCGAACGAAATAAATGAGCAATATCTTCTTCATTGTAGACTCTCAAAATTGTTGAATTCATTCTTTGCATAGAAAATAGTAGCCAGTATGTCACAACGATAAAGGAAAAGAAAATTATGCCACCCTTCCACACATAGGGTGATTAGTCTTATGTATAGTATGAGTTATCTAACTAATAAATAAAACTGATGAGAAAATGTAGTAGATACTAAAATCTCAAGCGTAGAAAGTTAGTCTCCACCAACTACGACTGAATATAAAAGAACTCCAAATATAACTTTTGGAATCTCCTTAGGCACGTAAAAAATAAATCTCACAAAATAAAGGACAAAAAAGTATATAGACAAGTGATGTAAGTCATGCCTAGTTGATATTGAAAGGAAAGGTAATAGATATAGGCTGAATAATATTGCAACTCAATCTTGCTACGACGTTTACTTGAACCTAAATGTTTTCAATGCAAGATGGGTTCATATCACAAGCAAGAACATTCTACAAGATCCATTTTAGAAGATCCATATAATAACAATAAAACCATGACATCCTATCGAGAATAAAATAAATGAATATCTTAACCCAGTATATTTATTTCTCCTTATCCAGTCACTTTCCTTCACATTATTACAATTATTGTTGTGATTTTTGTTGTTGTTGTTGTTAATATACCCAAAATATGTCGTCCAGTGCCTAATGGGCACGTGGTAAAATACTATGACAAAATGCATGAAGATATGTTCAAGGCTATGCAATTAGCCCAGACTTTTATATAAATTCCTCAACATGTATACGAGGGCCTCGACCTATATGACAAGGCCACGACCTAGTACCCCACAAGACCAGTACTTGGCACCAAACTAGGTCCAACATGACACAAGTAATACAATTCATGGAATTTAAACCTCAGACCATAGACTTCCAGTTGTCCCCCTCCTAAAAATATTCCCTCTCATTTATTCTTATCCATAATAAATGTGATGCCGTACTATCTTTCTTCCTTGTAGTATATTTAAAAATACTTGTTTCATAGATACTCGCACTACAAATTTGCCTTTTTTTAACCAATCCAAGAATCTGATATGATCATATTAGCTCTTTGGTCAATAGCGGTGATTGACTCCCACCATTGTAGGGCATCCCTTATTATCCTAGAGAGATTCTATATCGCTGGTGTTGTTTATAGGGTGGATAAAGATCCATAATAAATGTGATTGGAATTAAAGGAGAAAAGTTTAATAAATGAATCATTATTCAGTATTGTGAATTTTGTTCTGTCGATAACCTTGATATGAAATTATTGGGTGGAATAGCATAGTGATAAAAATGGTTTATTGGGGGTCAAAATGAGTGTACCACCCTACCAAAGTTGCAATAGTTCTAGCGTTTAACATGTAGTTATCGATAGACACACTGCCATTTCTAATTCTACTTGAAATGATTTATTATACAAGGCACGATGAAACCTCTCACACAATCGCTCTCCTATAGTTACCAGTGGACCTAAAACATTCCCCCAAAGAATAATGTAAATCCACATGGAGATCCACAATGCGAATGAGAAACTCCAATCCTCTCCTTGGAATCATTGACTCACTTCAACTCCAATAAATCAAATTGCCTCCAATTTTAGATCAAGTAGTATTATATCATGCAATTCAAAAGTAGATTTTTGAACTGAATAGGCAAATGATGATCTGGACAAAATTATTCACGAGTCACACATAAAAACACAGAGATCACGACAAAGATGTATGTTTAAATAGTTTTTTAATAACAAGTGATAATTTGTGTAAAATATATATAAATATATCACTAAAATACGAAAACATACTCAGAGAGGTTTTTCAATTGTGTAATTTTACGATCTTATGAAATTGAAGGGAAAATGACATATTTAAAGAAAACATTCAAAATTCTGATCTTCCATGTGTATGGTTCACTTTTTTCATGCGCAAACATGCAGGCAGCGATGACATCGATGCACAAGCATGCGTACGGGGCCAAATGTTAGCCGTCCGAAAAAGGCCATGTGAATAGGTCCAATAAAGGGTCATGCGAACGGTTAAAAGTAAAAAAGACAACGAAATGCCTTTAATTAGAACAAGTAAAAATGATCAACTCCCAAAATAATTTTCAAAAACCTTTGAGTAAAAAATAAGCTTGTCCATCCTATTTTTAAAACGAACTCATGCATTTTTAAGTGCATCACGCACGTCTGTGGTTATAAGTACCCAAAAGTGTTATTTTTATCCCCCAAATAAACTCATTTTAATTGTTAGTCCTCATTAATATTGGCCTTTTGTGTATATTTGTTTATCTTGTAGGTTCATACGCAGTTGCAGTTTCAAAATGCATAATTCGAGTCAAATGCAGAAAAAATGTGATCAAAAGTGCTAAAGTTAGATTTTATGTGATCCGAGACGGCCAACTACCCATTAAACTTCGTCTCAAACCATGTCCCCAGCCTTTCCCAACATCCCATGGGTTGTGTGTATTTTATTTTATATATATATATATATATATAAAACATATTATTATATTTGTTTTTATTGTTATTATTAGTTGTAGTAGTAATATATATGCATCTATAAGTGTGTCATTTCTATTTTTATTAATTTGTATATTACAATTTTTTTATGTTTGTGTTCAAGAATAATGAGTTGAGTCTAAATTAATTGTCCCAAGTCATCTCCCAAAGGAGTTATGACTACGTTAAAATATTGTACCTTTTGATAGTAATGACTTAATACAATATTTTGATGGTGTGCCAATTTATTTGGTGGTGCTTTTTGGTAATAATTGGGACTCATATCATTACCTTTGAGTGTTTTTTATATATGTATATATACTTTATATTATACGACTACACACCACACACACACACACACACACACACACATATATATATATATATACACACATACACACACACATACATACTATTAATATACATTTATATACATATACTAGCACACACACAGACGCACATTACCCTACAAAACCCACCAAGACTAACACATACCCCACATCCCTAAACATCTCTGCCCCGTTTAACCCCACCCAAGACATCAGCCCAACATACCCATTTAGCCCCTGTTAGAAGAGGTTGTTTATATATTTAGGAGAAGGAGAAAAATATATGAAAAAAGGAGTGGAGAACTATATGGTGAAAGGAACTCTTTTATTAGAACTCACTAAATTTTGCTTGATACAAAATGTGGAGACAACACCCCTATTTATACTATCCTCCAACTCAAATGAATGGTGGAGATTAAATTTACATCAAGGGTCAAGATTGAATCTCTAGAACCTTCTACATCTATCTCCACTAATCTACTATTTCTTACACTCTCCAAAATACACAAGAGGGATCTAGAATGTTCTTTGGAAAATATCACTCTTAATGGATCTAACTTTATGGAGGCCCAATACTAACTAATTAGTCAACCCAAACATTAACCCAAAAATACAAACTAATAAAGCCCAATTGTTTTATTTTCAAAAACAAGTTTAATTTTCAACACCCCCTCTTAAACTTGGTTTTGCAACTCCAAGTAGTCTTAGTAGCTTGTGGAACACTTCATGCTTGAGTGGCTTGGTAAAGATGTCGGTAACTTGATCATGAGACTTTACGTACTTCAATTGTACCTCATTCTTTTCCACACATTCACGAAGGTAGTGATACCTTGTGTCGATGTGCTTACTTCTGTCATGGAAAAATGGATTCTTTGATAATGCAATCGCCGATTTGTTGTATACGCATATCTCAACCGTATCTTCACGTATGTTAATCTCTTTCAATAGATTATTCAACCAAATTTCATGACACACACAATTTGTTGTGGCGACGTATTCAGCTTCACAGGTGGAAAGAGTGACAATAGGTTGCTTCTTTGAACTCCATGTGAATGCAACGTCTCCCATGTAAAACACGAACCCACTTGTGTTTTTTCGGTCATCTAAGTCTCCTCACCATTCACTATCACTATATCCAACAAGCTTGAAACTGTTAGAGACTGAATAAAATAATCCATAATCAATCGTACCTTTGACATAGCGAAGGATCCTTCTTGCAGCCTTCAAGTGTGTTGTTGTTGGAGTTTCCATATAACGACTGATAAGTACAACTCCAAAGAGGATATCGGGCCTTGTGCATGTTAAGTATCGCAAGCTTCCAACGAGGCTCTTAAAATATGTTGGATCCACTGTTTCTCCTTCTTCATGCTTTGACAACTTGGTTCCACATTCCACGGGAGTGCTTACGGGCTGACATTCATTCATCTTGAATTTCTTGAGAACTTCCTTTGCATAGCTTTCTTGAGAAATGAATATTCCTTCTTTCTCTTGCTTTACTTCTATGCCAAGATAGTAGGACATGAGCCTAATATCGGTCATCTCGAATTCTCTTGTCATCACCTTCTTAAACTCCTCGATCATCTTTGCATCATTTCCTGTGAAGATTAAATCATCCACATACAAGCAAATAATTAAAATATCTTTATTTCCATTCACCTTTGTGTATAGGGCATGCTCATAAGGGCATTTTTTGAAACCATTTTTATGAAGATATTGATCAATTCTACTATTCCATGCCTTGGTGCTTGTTTTAAGTCGTATAATGCCTTGTTCAATTTTAACACATTAGCTTCGTTGCCCTTCACAACATACCCCATGGGTTGCTCTACATATACTTATTCTTCAAGATGGCCATTTAAGAAAGCAGACTTCACATTCATTTGATGGATTTTCCATCTATTTTGAGTTGCTAAAGAGATAATTAATCTTATAGTTTCAAGACGAACAACTGGAGCAAATACCTCTTCATAGTCAATTCCATACCGTTGTTTGAATCCTTTGGCAACTATTCTTGCTTTGTACCTCTCCACTTCTCCTTTAGCATTCTTCTTGGATTTATACACCCATTTAACTCCAATAGCTTTGTGCCCTTTGGGAAGACTTGTCAACTCCCATGTGTCATTCTTCTCAATCGCTTTTATCTCATCATCCATTGCATCCTTCCATCTCTTGCTTTGTATGACCTCTTCAAAACCTATAGATTCACAATCGTCAAAAAGACAAAAGAGAGTTATATCATTTTGATTTTCAGTTACCTCATATATTTCATCCAAGCTTCTCAAACGTGGGGCTCTTTCATGTGAACTTTGACTTGATGATGATGATGATGATGATGGATCTCTATGAGTGGATGATGGTGGTGATGGAGGTGGCATACCAGGCTCTTCTACATCTCCATTGTTGCTATCTTTATCTTCTTCTTCAATAAAGGAAGGAAGTCATAGTTTTCCTCCTAGGCATCCCAATTCCACGATCCTTCTTCATCAAACTTGACATCTCTACTCGTGATGACTTTTCCACTTATTGGATTATATAACTTGTAGCCTTTAGAACGTGAATCGTAGCCAACAAATACGTATTTTTCACTCTTGTCATCAAGCTTTGTTCGCTTTTGATCCGGCACATGAGCATATGCAATGCTCCCAAATACTCTCAAATGAGAAATTTCGGGTTTTCTCCCACTCCATGCTTCTTGTGGAGTTTTATTCCACACACTTCTAGTGGGGCTTCTATTTGACAGATAAACAGCACAATCCACAGCTTCGGCCCAAAATTCTTTTGGCATTCTTTTACTTTTCAACATGCTTCGAGTCATATTTAAAATGGATCTTTTTTTCTTTCAGCAACTCCATTTTGTTGAGGTGAGTATGCAACCGTTAAAGGACGGCGTATCCCATTTTCTTCACAAAACTTTTCAAACTCTTTAGAAGTGAATTCGCCTCCTCTATCGGATCGCATAGATTTTATTTCATAACCACTTTCTTTTTCCACAAGTGCTTTAAATTTCTTAAAAGAACAAAATACTTCTGATTTTTCTTTTAAGAAATAAACCCATGTCTTCCTACTAAAATCATCAATGAAAAGTAGAAAGTATTTATTTTTGCCAAAAGAACAAGGAGTAATAAGGCCACACACATCGGTATGAATGAGTTCTAGGGGCTTCTTTGCTCTTGTAATTGACTCTTTTGGAAATTCATTCTAGAATGTTTTCCAAGTAAGCATCCTTCACATAATTGATCCGGATGATTAATGGAAGGCAACCCATTAACCATTCTTTTGTTATGCAACAATTTTAAGCCACCAAAATTTAGATGCCCAAACCTTAAGTGCCAAAGCCAAGACATGTCTTTAAAGCATGCATTTAAACACATTGCACCTTCACTTTGAATGTTTAGCAAAAACATTATATTTCTTGCCATAGGTACTTTAGCAATTAAATTAATTCTTTGGTCTCTTAAAGAAAGACTATGATCTTTCATGTGGATATCATAATCTTTCTCTAAGAGTTGCCCCAGACTCAAGATATTTGTTTTCATGTTTGGCACATAGTAGACATTTGAAATAAATTGGTGCTTCTCATTTTTCATACGGATAAATATCTTATCTTTTCCTTTCACCGTCACTTTTGATTCATCTCCAAAAGTAACATTGCCCTTTACCGATTCATCAAGTTCCACAAACATGTCCTTTTTGCCACACATATGGTTGATTGCTCCCGTGTCAAGATACCACGTTTTGATTTCTCCATTATGTTCTCCTTTGTATGCTAATAACAATGTCGAATCCTCGTGCTTTTCCTTTTTAACATAGTTAGCCTTCTCCTCCACAATATTAGAATTACTTCTGCATTCTGAAGCACAATGGCCGAAATTTTGACAATTATAACACTTAATTTGAGATTTTGGCGACCTTGGTCTTGTGTTGCCCCCTCTTCCACGTCCTCTTGCTGGATATGAGTTTTGCCTTTCATTGTTGAAAAACTTCACACTGCCTCTTCCTCGAAATTGACCTCTGCCTCTTCATCTTTGGCTCCGTTCGTTGTTGTATTCTCTTCCTTCTTTTAGAGTAAGCTTTGTTTGAAGAGCTTGCTCTAAAGTCTCCTTAACTTTCCTGTTAAGTCTCTCTTCATGGGCTTTTGAGGAACCCATGAGTTCATCAATTCCCATAGAATATGTATCTTTAGATTCTTCAAATGCAACACAACATAGTCAAACTTAGACCTTAAAGAGCGAAGGATTTTTTCTACCACCCGTGTGTCGCTCATATTTTCACCATTAGTTTTAAGTTGATTGGCAATAGCTAACACTCTAGAAAAATAATCTAAAAGTAACTCGAAATCTTTCATATGTAAATACTCGAACTCACCTCTAAGTGTTTGGAGATGAACCTTCTTTACCTTCTCAATCCCCTTATGAGAATTTTGTAGAGTCTCTCATGCTTCTTTGGCGGTTGTAGAAAACGTAATTTTCTTAAATGTACCTTCATCCAATGCTTGATAAATGAGAGTGAGAGCCTTTTGATCTGTCATCCTTGCTTCTTTTAATCTATCCTTTTGAGCTTGGGATAGAGTGTCTTCATCTTGAGGCTCATTGTATCCTTTTTCAACGATCTCCCAAACATCTTTAGAAGCGAGTAACACCATCATCTTGATAATTCAATGGTTGTAGTTGTCTTTGGTGAGTTGAGGGATTTGGAAAGGAACCATACCATTAGCCATTTTAGAACCTTGGCTCTGATACCACTATGTTGGAAGAGGTTGTTTATATATTTAGGAGAGGGAGCAAAATATATGAAAAAAGGAGTGGAGAACTATTTGGTGAAAGGAACTCTTTTATTATAACTCACTAAATTTTTCTTGATACAAAATGTGGAGACAACACCCCTATTTATACTATCCTCCAACTCAAATGAATGGTGGAGATTAAATTTACATCAAGGGTCAAGATTGAATCTCTAAAACCTTCTACATCTATCTCCACTAATCTACTATTTCTTACACTCTCCAAAATACACAAGAGGGATCTAGAATGTTCTTTGGAAAATATCACTGTTAATGGATCTAACTTTATGGAGGCCCAATACTAACTAATTAGTCAACCCAAACATTAACCCAAAAATACAAACTAATAAAGCCCAATTATTTTATTTTCAAAAATAAGTTTAATTTTCAACAGCCCCATACATGATGTTTCCCACACCACCTATAAAAAGTTCCCTATCAGCCCCACTTTTTTTTAAATAACACTTTTTAATAATAGGAAGGAGTAAACAACCTCTGTATTTATTTTGTCGTTGTTATGACATGTTATGATTTTTTTAATTATTGTTTTTATGTGAAGAATCAAGTCTGACCCTACTTTTATGGAGCTAAATGGTTTCACAAAAAATATATTCCAATAATGGAGGAGTATATGTCTCTTGCTGTGGTCACCTGTGGTTACTCCATGCTTACAACTATGTCTTTCATTGGCATGGGTGATATTGCAAAAAAGGCGGCCTGTTATTGGGTGTGCACAAATCCAAAAATTATTTATGGTTCCAAAATAATTACCAGACTCATGGACGACATAAGTGCACATAAGGTATACATGATGGATGTCTTCTATAGTCAGCATGGTCTCGTTTAACTAAATTTGGGAAGGGGGAAAATGCTTGTAGCTATAGTACTACATGTGTAAACATGATCAAACGATCCAAATGAACTTATTAAAGGCAACTATAGTATTACCTTTCTCATTCACTGGCCTATTATTTCTACTGTCATTTAGAATATTTAGATATTTTTTTATTTTGTTTCTCCATTTCTTCTCTAGAGATCTTATAGATGTGAAGACATTCTCGGGAGGTAATATATTTTATTTTATTTGTTCATATCTTCACTGCAAAAAAAATAATTGAGAGATCAAGGTGCATTGAAAAAGTTTCCCGCGTTATTTTGAAAACAAAAAATCACATGTCATGCACATAATTCATATTCAAAAAGAAAAAAATCACTAATGTTTCGTGTGAAAGTTTGGATGTCTATCAATTAGTAGGTGAAGTGCAACTTGATGTAAATTTAAAGGGAGTGTATAATCAATCCTTATTGTTGTCATCCTTCCCCTATATCTCTCACTATTTATTGAATATCAATCTACCTTTTAATTGTGACATTTTTTATTCTTAATCATGACACTAATATTTATTTAATATTTAACATCTGAGTAGTACGTATTACATAAATAAATGGATAATATTGAAATAATTTAGGAGCCTGCCACACACACACACACACACACACACACACACACATATATATATATATATATAATAAAGTAGGAAACTTATATATGTCATAAGATTGACATATGAGTCTTTCATGTACTACCTATTTTTCCCTTGAAACAATTGAATTCCCTCTCTTTTTTACACACAAATTTAATTTTCACTCTTGCTCAAAATTAAAAAAAAAAAAGGCTAAAATAGTATTTGACCCATCTGAATGTCTCAAAAGTTGGGAAAAAATCAACTTTCCTCTCATTTACTCCCGTACCTCATTCTTACACTTCGGCAACAAACTAAAAAACCTCCTTCAACCGCTGACACCCTTCTCTCTTCACCCCACTATCGGCCTGAACTTCGCAGCTCCTCAGCTGAGCTTCGTCTGAGGTCATAGCTGGAAGGCTCGATCACTTTTTCTATTGGGTCTTCTCTATTTCCAGATTTGGTGAGACAATACCCTATTTCTGTGAAATAAAATGGTCTAGAGATATTGCAGGGAATACCAAAGTTTCGTGTTGGCCATTTTATTTGATTGTTCAGAGATAGTTATCTTTGGTGGATATTGTAAGGAAAACTTAAGTTTGCAAAGAATTTGGGTTTATTTAGGGTTTAATTTTTGGAATTTGGGTTTTTATGGTTCAAATAATGTGTTTTTACTGTTGTTTACAGAAATCTCACCTTTGATTCACCACATCAAGTCTCAAATCAGGTATAACCCTTCTTTTATTTTTTAAATCGACGAGTTTTTAATTTATTTTTTATTTGTGTGTGGGTGGTATGGTTCATGGCGCATGGAGATATTTATGGGTTTTTACACTCTTCAAATTAGCAAATCTTGTTTTTATGGGATTTTTCTAATTTATGTTTTTCTATAGTTCAAATCATGTGTTTTTATTATTTGCATATATCTCACCCTTGATTTAAATCGACGAGTTTTCCAAATGTTTGGAATTTTGGTTGCTACATACCCATGTTTCGTTCTCTAGGGTTTATCATTGTGTTTGTTTTAGTATTTCAAAGGTTTGGATTTTTGGTATTTCAAAGGTTTATCATTGTGTTTGTTTTGGTTTCTCAGGTCGGAAGAAGTCCGAGGTCGGAAGAAGCGACGCACAGTGTTCGAAATGGGGTACACACATCTCTCTCTTGGGATTTCGGTTTTGGATTTATATCTCAGGGTATCTAAATCGTGTTTGTCATCCATTTGTGTAATTCCAATCATATTATTGTGCTCTGTTTTAGTTGACATATTTGATTTTAGGCCATTTGTGTAATTCCAATCATATTATGTTAACGTGTGTTATTAAGTTTAATATGTTAACTCACTAAATACCAAATGTTTGATTGAATGTCTATTAACCACTCTATGTCTGAAGCATCACAATCAGAAGTTATAAGTGATCTTGATTAATTATTGTAAACATATCATTTGTAATTTAATAGTGAAATTACCTACTTTATGTAATGAAGTAGTGATTATGTGTGAGAAATGTTTGCATCATATGATGTTAGCTCGATGTAGAAAGTGAGAATGGGACCACATGAACCTTAATCTGATCCACACAGGCTTACATGATCTCAATTAATGTCTTTATCTAAATGGCAACATTACATATCATGAATGCTTTAAAGATATGAATAATTATAATTTTTTCCCAAGTGGATCCTTAGACAATGTTTTTAGAATCCTTTTAATGTCTATTCAAGATGTTTATCTTTTTTACCATTTCATATGTTCTTTCAGGCTATGAGGGAGAATTGTGTGGTCATAGTGGAAACTCTAGAGCCAATCACAAGACGGTGAAAAGAATTACTTCTTTACTTTGCATATCATCCTGCTTTCCTGACTATAATTCTATCATTCTTTGGTCTTATAGATGTATGAACTGCTCAGTTGTGTATTTATTGTCAATTCCAGATGTTCCTTCAAAAACCTTAACAACAGCTTTCTCCCCCATCAACTTCCAGGACTTGACCACATCGAGTTATTCCGTCTCCTAAACAAATGTTGCGTACGCTTGGAAATGCCCACTTGCTGGTCAGGCTGGTGCATCGGATGTTGACAGGAATAGCTGGTAAAACATGTTTATTTTAATAGGTATTTGACTTTAATAGTTTAAGAGCTTAGAGTTTTTTTTAACTGAAATCATACGGGTCATAACTAAGACCATGTAATAGTATACCTGAACTCTAATATGATTTTATCGCATATTTTAGGGAATAGTGTGTTAATTATGTTACATAAGTTATTATTTATGAGGTACACGATGTACAAATATATTTTTTGCAATGAAAATCTCTGGACTGCTGTTGTGTTAAATATGATCTGTATTATTTAAGATTCTAGAAATTAAAATCGGCATTAAAATACCACCCCTCTTTTACCACTAGCACTGCCTACATGATATAATTCTCCACTCTATCCCAAGGTATATTTCTCCGATCTATCAACAAGCCATGGTATAATCCTCCACTCCATCAAACTCAATAAGACTAGCTTCCGCTTACAAATATACTAATATATGTACGTACATGTAATTTGGAGTTTTCTAATTTTGTTTACAATTTTGATGTCTGGAGGTGGTTCTGCTAACTCCTATGGCACTCCTATCATCGTGGCCTGTCTCCGTGGAAGTGGAAAAGCATGTTTGATTTCCACAACAGCCGCTGATACTTTTCCCACCTATGTTTCGTCGGTTTTACTGTCAACAAAATTGACGGACGATATTTACCTCGATCGAATCACTATGTCATGAGTATGGATACTTTCTCAAGTTTTCAATATCTCTAAAATATATAGAATTGATCTTTTAGTCATTAAATCCTTACTCTTACCACCACTCCGCCACCCGATCTCCAATGCGTATCCATCCATAACCTTATTCTTTCTAACGACGGAGGTACGCAATCTGGATTGCCAACTCGCCCCACCAAAGCTCTTTTAAAAAAAACAAATTCTTGACACCCAAGAATCATCAACCATGGAAAACTCATTCTTCAAATGAGGATTTGCTACCACACTTAATGGGGAGAAAGGCCTGAACTCGACAGAGGACGCTTGTAGATACGATATAGTGTCCACAACCCCCATTTAATTGTTTACTTTAATGTATACACCATACCTGTTGAGGATTCCATTGAAATGTTAGACATATCAGATTACGTTCAGTAACCTTTACCTCTCATCCTTTTCTTAGTGACCAACAAGATATGATATGTAGATATATAAACAATGTGTTTAACTTGTAGACTTTTGACCGATGCCAAATTTAGGTCGAGGAACTTTCATTAAAAGAAATACACAACATGGATTGGTGACATGGACAAATCGGGTTATAATCTACATTTTAATTATGAGATTTTTATTCTTAATTATCACACTAATATTTATTTAATATTTTAGCATCTCAGTAGTACGTATTACAAAAATGAATGGATAATATTGAAATAATTTAGGACCCTACCACACACACACACACACACACACACACACACACACACACACATATATATATATATATATAAGCGTTTTCATATGGGTAGAGCTATTGTCGCTCCACCCAATTCCTGTGGCACTCCAAAACATTTCATAATTACCACCTTACCCCCATCTCTCTTATCTCTCCAAATAAAATACAAACCTCCATCTCCCTCCTCATTTTACCTTTGTTTTTCTTTCTATAAACATTACTAAAAATCTGCATAAATATCAACATTTCAACAAAAATATTTCAGCAAAAAATTATTAAATTAAATATTTTCAGGAAGCATAAAAAAAACAGAAAAGTAAAAAAAAAATCTAAACAAATAATCCCAATAAATAAAAAAGCAACAAAAGTAAAAAATAAAGTCAACAAATAATCGCAACAAATAAAAAAAAGCAAAAGTAAAAAAAAATCTCAACAAATAATCCCATTTATCAAGAGAATGAGTTTCAAAGTAAAATGGAAAAAAAAACTATTTTCACCCAAAAAAATGGGCGGAAAACAATTTTTTTTTTGGTTGAAAATCATTTATTACAGAGAATTTATTAAAATAAATTTAATGAGTGTTAATTGAGTATATTAACAAAATTTTAAAAAATATATATATGGTGAGAAATTTTTTTATTTTATATAAAACTATTTTATTTAATAGTTAAATATAAAACTATTTATAAAATGTTTTTTAATAAAAAAACAAATAACAATTTTTTTTAAACAATTGAAATGTTTTTAAAAAAAAGATAACAAATCGTGTTCCATGTTTTGTCGTGTTTATTTGGATCGTGTTCGGGTTTATTATAAAAATAAGATTTTGTATTTTGTCGTATCCCTTTTATTTTAGTCGTGTTTGTGTTAGCTAAATAAAATAAAATTCCATATCATGTCATCTTGTGTTTTTTACATGACACGAATGCGATCCAAGTTGGAGACAACATGAAATAGTTTTTTTAGCCTAACACGACTTATTTTTTTTTACCAAACATAAAAAATCGTGTTTGGGTTTGGTTTTATTATAAAAATAAGATTTTGTGTTTTGTTGTATCCCTTTTATTTTAGTCGTGTTATTGTTAGATAAATAAAATAAAATTCCATATCATGTCATATTGTGTTTTTTACTTGACACGAATACGATCCAAGTTGGATACAACATGAAATAGTTTTTTTAGCATAACATTGTAACAATCCTCGCTTTTGAGAATTGATTTTATATTAATTTACTATGTGAAGTAAATATATAAAATGTTGGAATATGGAGTAAATATTAATTAAATGAGTTAAAGGTTAATATTTACTGAACGGTTGCATATTTACTGTATGTGTAAGTAAATATCGTCATGTTGCATTTCATAGTGTCATGTGCATTAAATGACATACACGGTTTAAAATGAAATCGGGGCTTGAATGATTTATAAAATTTCTAAATGATAATTTGGAGGGCGTAGTTAGTCCCGAAATGTGCGAGATAGTCAAAATAAGTGTCATGTTGTATTTTTTATATTTTGGGCACTTTTGACTGGTTTTGACTCGAATGTGTAGTTGCGAGTCATTTTAATGTGGTATTAACCACTTAAGTTGGGAATTGAGACCAATGCCACATTTTAGTCTTGCTAAGCCTTTTATTTCTCTTAAGAACATTTATTAACCTAGAGAGAGATAGAGAGAGGAAGAGAGCTTTGGAGAAAAAGAGGAGAAAAAGAACAAAAGAGATGGATTGAAGCTTGGATTGTTGCTACACCAAAGAAATCTGAGATTTCTACTCCAAGGCAAGTTTTCTATTTGCTACTATGTGATTTAAGATGAGTAAATTGTGTGATAGTTGTGTATTTGAAATTATGGATCAAATATGGAATTTATGGTGTTTGGGCCCTAATTATGGTTTAAGTTGATGATATTGTGGGTTATGGTAGTTAATAATCATGTAAGATGATTTTGGGTAGATAAATGTTAGTTGATGTGTGTAAAAGTGGAAGAGATTTGAGTTTTGGGGAAAAACTAGGGTTCATAACCCGTAGCCCCCTTTCTTGGCAATTTCCCCAGGCCGAATCGATTCGGCCCCTGGGGCGAATCGATTCGCTTTAGGATTAGGTTACAGGTCTAGGCACCCGAATCGATTCGGGTTAAAGCCGAATCGATTCGGTTATTACAGAAAGTTGGTTTCACACCCTAATCGATTCTCTTTTTGGGTGAAATCGATTCGCTTTGTGGGGCGAATCGATTCGGCCCTAGTGCGAATCGATTCGGACCTTGTTGTTTTGAGTTGATTTTTCCAACTCAATTTTTATCCTTTTTTTTTAGGCTTAGGACCTAGGAACCTTCGTGAATGAAGTAAACTTAGAGTCCTAGAATTTTAGATGAGTTGGGGAGCTACCCTAGATTAGAAATGTATTGAATGGGGTTTATTCCGAGAGTGTATAAAGTGAAGTTCGGGCATTACTTTCCTGTAGCTAATTATTAGGAGTCTAGGAGTTGTAATGTCGTATTGGGAGACTTGAGGGGCTCAATTGAGGTATATAAAACCTTGTGAATAATAGAAGTATGATGATCTCTTGGAGAATAATTCGGGAACGTAGTATACGATGAAAGAAAATGATGATGTTAAATGATTATGGTTTCGGATAAAATGAAACATGCACATGGCAAATGAAAATGAAATGAATATGGTAATGATTATGGTAAATGATAAATTACTTAATCATAAACACGATAAATGATAATTTATTTAAACACACCTCTCTAAATGCTATCATAAGGGAAGTTCGCGCGTGAGGTGATGCCCCCTGGATAATGAATGCAGGGTGGCTATAGTCCTAGGCCATATGAGCGTTTATGGTATGTACCGCGCTGGTGAGGTGATTTCGGGTGTGGTCATGACTCTCCCGCAGGCATATGGTTGCTTCTTGACGTTGCGTTATGTTCCCAGGTTGTATTGTATGATAGGCCCTGGAAGATGATAGTCATTTAGGGGGACGCCCAGTGGGGAAACTCGGAGGGGCGGTCTTAGAATCGTTATATGTATATGAATATAACCATTCTTTATCAAGTGGGACTTGATGTATGATAAATGCCACAAAGAGCATATAAAAGTGATTATATTCCTGCTAAGGAATGGAATGCCATAAAAAGCATATGGCAGAAATTGTATTCCTCATAAGGAATGGAAAGATGAAATGAAAAGGTGAAAAATGATAAAGGCTTTTAATTAATGATGTTTGTTCATATCCTCTTGTATAACTGAATTAAATTTATAATCATTTAAATTGTCTTAGTTTATGCTTTGAGATTATGTTAATAGATTCTCATCTTTATCATTCATGATTAATTGCTCATAACTGTCATACTTTTTATTCATCTGGTGATCATATAAAACCGGGCCCTGACCCGTTCATATTTCTTGTTGTGCATGTATCTTGTATCCACTCAGGTGCTCCGCCGCAAGGACGCCCGTTTTGACTTTCCTACTCCGTAGCTTTTGGGGAGCCGTAATACATTGCGGATATTACGATATATGTTGTTATACGCCTTCATTTTTGTATTCTAGTTATGATCGGATCTTTACTCGGGCGTGTGGTCCAAATTTTTGTAACTGCCTAATGGATGTATTATGTAATTTAATTAAACTTGTTGGATACGTTGTCTGTACCTGTTGACCGACAGCATATTCGGTCCCCTATTGTATACTTGTTGTTGTTGTAATATAAGTTTCTTGGGTTTCCATTCTCTTTTCAAATTGGGTTGCTTAAATTATTTCTTTAACTTATTATAAAACAAAATTTTTGGCAACCCGTTTTTTTCTAAAATATTGTGTGGTTATCCCGCATACTTATCATATTGTTGTGATGCTGAGAATGATTCCATCCATGATTTCTGTTATATTGGAGTATCGGGCTGGCCACCCCATATTTTGGTGAGCGGGTTGTCACAAACATGACCTTTTTTTTTACCAAACACAAAAAATCGTGTTTGGCTTTGGTAAAAAAAATCGTGTTTGTATTTGGTTAAAAAAATATTATTTGTGCATGGAAAAAAATCTATAATGGAATTACTTATGGGCATAATTGTATACTCCTTGTATATGGGCTCCGCTCCCTTGGCGACTTTGTATTGCTTTTATTTATAAAAAAAAAATTCCTTTTCATAACTATTTTAAAAAAAACATTTCAATTGTTTAAAAAATTTGTTATGTATTTTTTATTATAAAACATTTTATAAATAGTTTTCTATTTAACTATTAAATAAAATAGTTTTATATAAAATAAAAACATTTCACTCTATATATATATATATATATATATATATATATATATTTTAAATTACTGTTAATATACTCAATTAGCACTCATTAAAATTCTTTTAATAAATTCTACATAATAAATTATTTTTAACAAAAAAAAATTGTTTTTCGCCCATTTTATTTTGGGAAAATAGTTTTTTTTTCATTTTACTTGGAAACTCATTCACTTGATAAATGGAATTATTTGTTGAGATTTTTTTTTACTTTTGCTGTTTTTTTTATTTGTTGCGATTATTTGCTGACGTTATAATTTGTATTTTCCATGCTTCCCAAGAATAGTTGCTTTAGGATCCATTAAAAAAAGTCTTCAATTACACATTGCTAGATTATTTATTAAATCCACCTACATGGTTTTCATAATATGACACTTATATCGGGGTAATTTCGAAGTTGGAGTGCTTCTTTAGAAATTCTAAGAACTTATAGGTATTTGTCTCATAGTTTCACAATAAATATACCATATAAAGTGATTATTTCAATATGTATAATTAATTCTGAGAGATTAAGTGTGTATGTGTTTGGGGGGGGGGGGGGGGGGGGGGTGAGTAGTCTTAATTATTAATTTTATAACACCTCCACTAAATGTATTTAAAAAATTAGATTTGGCTTTCAACACACCAAATACTGCGCATGGTCACGGCCCAACTCACTAAACATTGGTTGTTGGTCGCGAATTTGGTCCATGACCAATTTCGGCGTGACCATTTTTTGTGGTCACGGCCCAAATACCTAACCACCAACATTAGTCACGGACTAGGATGGTCACGAACATGGTCACGGGCCTTACCCAAAATGTTAAATTCATTTTTTGATTATTAAATAATAGACAAAATCTAACAACAATAACGGAAGGACAAATTATGGCACCCTTCCACACTTAGGGTGGTTAGTCTTATCTATAGTAAGGGTTATCCAACTAATGAATATCATTGTAATAATGAGATAAAAATAATTTCTATATATGATGCAAATGAAAGAGATTAAGAAAATGAAATACATAGTAAAATGTAAGGCAAAGAAAATTAATCTCCATTAACTACACTAAATATCGAAAAACTCTAAATACAACTTTTGGAACCTCCATAGGCTAATAAAAAATCTCTCTCATAAAATAAAGGATATAATTAAATATATAGGGGATGCAATTTGTGCCTAGTGGATACTAAAATGAAAGATAATCGTTGTTGGCTAAATAATATTGTAACTTAACCTTGTTATGACCTATATGTGAACCTAAAATGGTTTCAATGCAAGATGGGTCAGTCTCACTAAGAAGAACTTCATATATGATCCCTGTGAGATGATCCATGTGTCAAAAATAAAACCATGACATACTACGGATCACAATATTACCATTATTATTGTTGTTGTTGTTGTTGTTGTTGTTGTTGTTGTTGTTGTTGCTGTTGTTATTATTATTATACCCAAAATACGTCGTCCATTAACTAATGAACATATGACATAGAAGTATGACAAAATGCATGAAAATATGTTCATGGATGTGCAATTTTACTCGACCTTTAGATAAAGCCCTTATCTTGTATACGAGGGCCTCGACACATATGACAAGGCCAAGATCTAGTATCTCACAAGAACACGACTTGGCACCAAACAAGGTTGTGGTTTTTACACTTCATCATGACATCAATAATACGGGTCGCAAACATTACACTCCATACCAGGGACATCTAGTTTTCCATATTCTACAAAGATTTCCTCTCATCCAGTCATATTCGCAACTCATACGGGCTGTGCATGTGATTCCCTAACTAACTCATATAAATAGATGTGTTCACCACTCATTTAGTAAAGAACAACTGAGTAGCAATGCTCTACCCAAATCATTCTAACACCTCTCTACAACGGAGTCCTCACTCCGATTACATGATTTGGTGACTCCAAATCGTTATAGTCACAGCCTCAGAGAAGAATACAATACAAGGCAACAGGCTCGAATTCACAGTAAATTTTATGTTCATGTATTTAACATCTTATATATTCTTGCACACCTACAAGGCTCTAATATTTTACCAAACGTATAAATCTAATGACAATAAGGCTCCAAAGTGGATATAGGCTTGTTTTAACAGATGAACCGCTCTAACTCTTATTTTTACCTCTTTTTACCCTCTTTTACAGTTCTGACTATTAGCTACAGTTTCGATGACACTGTTTTCATTAGTAGAACCACTTTTAAACAATAAGTTATTATTATCATTATATTTTACGTTTATTATGAGGCTAAGTAATAAACATATATAGCTACACTAACAATGATCCATACCAAACAATCTAGTTTTAAATCCATCTGTACAACTAACCCACCATCTCTCAACTCCCAAGTGAACTAGACTCCATGCATTGGACGTATTATAAAATGAAACCCAAACATGGAATCCCACGGAAGCACCAATGTTTAGTTCAATTGGTTTTTAAGATCTGATGACTTTATGTTGTCCTAACCACTATTTGTAATTAGAACAAAACCTTAATTTAAATCTTACAATACCCCATATATCCCCATGTCCATTGCCCCCCCCCCCCCCCCCCCCCCCACAATGCACACAGAAAAAATTGGACTTGTAATTTTCAAGTCTCGCTCTTTCAAATCACTTCCAAATCTTGCCCATTCTTCCCTAAAAAATCCTTCGCTTTATATTTCATTTAAGTCTTAGTTTCTTAATAGCATGATAGAGTGAGGATAAAGTTAACATAAGTTCCTATTTAAGTATGAAATCCTATCACTTTGTTTAAGATTAATTTTCGACGTGATTACAGACCTTAAATCTCAATGTAAACATGTTCAAACATGCCCAAATTGTATACTTAATCCTTAGGTACATCCTCCCACTTATTTTAAAATTTTGGGGGGTCCCAAAAGGTCCTTAAAGTTTAATGCAAAATCGAAAAATATTTTGTGTCCAATTGAAATAAAATGTCATAAATAGTTATCGAATATTTTATTCTAACTTGAATAACAAAAAAATAATTTGTTTAACATTATTAATTTGTTTATAACATACTCAAATCATTCTTAAGATTAACAGATTAACATCATATAACAAGTTCAATATCTTAATACTTCCATTTATCCAATTATATCAATATCCTAAAAAATCTCAAATTAAATTTACTAGGATAATTATTTATCCAATTAATTTATTTATTTAACTTTCTATGATATTACATTCTGTTTTCCTGCAAAAGTAATGGTGTCCTGGAAATTCACAAGATCCTCACCCCTGTCATGCTAAACCTCACATAAACCCGCATACTACACAATAGAGAATATCAGAGCACAAGGTGCCTAGGCCTACAAATTTTCAGGCTACCATGCTACTATAGATCCCTATACTCAAGGGATAAAAAATAATCCATACATTATATCCTTAAATAACATGAAATCCAATCAATGAGTGAGAAATTGTAGGTTCTTAGGTCCATATCCTAACATCCTGTAGGAACACATACATCAGACATGTAATCCTGATAAGGAAATCTTATAAATACTCATAACCTAACTATTTAAATGTTAAACTGAATAACTTATGAAACCTCCAACCATGGCCTACCTTAAACAATTCTACCAAAAATAATTTCGTGTTATGGTCGCAAATAAACACAAAAAAATATGAACCGAGAAAATTACCCATGTCGGGTAAATCAACCATGCCTGCCCTCCATCGATGATTCAACAATGCCTTGGAAAATCAACCATGCCATCCTCTAATCCCATTCTCAGAAAATCATCCATATTGTGGAACATAAACTATGCCATCCCAACTTGAAAAACCATCCATGTCATGAAAAAATCAACGATTCCATCTATCTGAAAACTCACCCGTGCTAAATCAAGTACAGTCCTTTGTCAAATTGACCAAGTAGTGAAAAATAAATTATCCATTCCTATCGTCATACAATCCTATTTTCGTCCAATCACCCATGTCGATCCTAGTGGTTACCCATAACCTATCTAGTTTATCTACTAGTCTTACATATCCCTACCTTACACATTCAAATATAAGAGATTTAAAAATATACATAGAATTGAGAACACACCCTAGCTCCTCATATATTAGACCGGTCTCCAAGGTACCAGAATCACCCTTCCACCCTATAGCGAGTTTGCTAATGGAATAAATTTTCAAGAAATGTTTTTTTTTGGTAAAGGTATTTAGCAAGGATGAGTATTTTTGCACTGATTTATTTTCCTTAGTAAAGACCATTATTCTTGTAGTTTCATGTGTGCAGTTAACTATTAAAATTGAAATGAGTGTGTGACACATAAGAAAGAACAATTATTTTAATTTATATACAACATGTGTAATAGGTGTAATCTTTTTCAATCCAACATTTCTTTTTCAAAAATTTTGGTATTTTATTAAAGTTCAACTATTTTTTTTGTTTGAAAGATAAACGATATTATAAACCATCGCTAAGGGAGCGAACCCTTATATAGAAAGTATACATACAGAAAAACTAATAATAAGAAAAATGAAACGACCACACCCTGCCAATATAGAAATCCATACTACAAGGCAGGGTTGAGCTCCTCAAGAAACTCAAGAAACTCCTGAGTCATAACAAAGAGCCTCCCCTTATAGCAACTAAGAAGAATGCTAAAAAATAGGTAACGAAGTCTCGGAGGCGCAGTCTCGCAATCATCAAAACATCTCGCATTCCTTTCCTTCCAAATCATCCTAAGATGCAGTGAGGAACTAAACTCCACACTCGCCTATCACCCCGCCAACCCCACGAGGATGTCCACCCCTCTAAAAGTTCTCTCAAAGTCCATAGCATAACCCAAGTGATTCCAGTAAGAGCAAGAAAAATTTCCCAAAAGTCTCTCGTCATCCCACAATGTAAGAGGAGGTGATTAAGCTTCTCGTCTTCCGCCTTACAAAACCAACAATGACTAGAAAGATGAAGACTCCTCTTCTGCAACCCCTCAAGCGTCAAAATGACCTTCCTCGTCGTAGTCCACACAAAGAATCTAACCATAGGCGTCGCTTCAACCTTCCAAATATTCTTCCCAGGGAAACTAACTTTGGATTTCCCACTACCACACAAAATTGAATAGTAGCCTTTGACCGAGAACTCCCCTGTCCTTCCCTACTCCACCTCAAGGAATACTCAGCACCTATCGGATGGGGAGCAGTCCTCATCCACTCAAAGAATAGATCTACCTCCTGAAGCTCCCAATCCCACAACCTCCTTCTAAACTGAGGACACCACGTCACACCCTCCCCGCTGATAGTCATGTGGTCATCCACCAATCCATCCTGATTCGTCCCTAGATTTTAAATCCCGAGGAAGAGCTCCTGAATAGACCCATTAACACCCCACCTATCTTTCTAGAATTTGATCAAGTCACCTCTCTCAAGCATAAACTCTGTGTTCTTAGAAAATCCCAACCAGCCCTTAGCTATATGCTTCCACAATCCAATGCCATAATCAACGTTTCCCACCACCGGCCCCCACCCCAAATAAGAGCATCCACCTAGCACCAACCACCCTTCTTCAAAACCTATGTTACTCTCGAGGATACCTCCACAACCACTTCCCTAACAAAGGTCTATTAAATATATCCAAGTTCCTCACCACCACCACCCCCTCTCGTTGATGGGCTTGCACACCTCCTCCCAACCAACAACGCAATGCTTAAAGCTCTCCTCAGTACCTATCCACAGAAAGTCTCTCATAAGATTCTTCATCTTTTTACAAACAACAACATGCAAAGGTAGAATGGATATGAACTAATTAGGCAAACTAGACAAAGTACTCTTGATTAGAGTCAATCTCCCCCCTTTAGAGATAAATCCTTTCTTCTAGCCCGCCAATCTCCTACGCATTCTCTCCAACACCGGATCCCGACTCAATGTAGAGTTAAACTTTTCACCAAGTGGCAAGCTAGGATAAGTATTAGGTAAGGATCCAACCTTAAAACCCAGGATGTCAGCTAACCCCTCAACATTAGCCTCTCCCCTAATCAGAATCATCTCATAGTTCCCACATTGACCCGAAGGCCCGACACTGCCTCGAAACAAATAAAGAGTGACTTCAGGGCACGAACTGGCCTTCTATCGCCGTCACAAAAAATAATCGCATCGTCCGCAAATAAAAGATGTGAAACAAAAACCCTATTAGGATCTGAAGTCCCAAAAGTAAAACCCCTGATCCACCCAGTCTGAACCACCCTCCCCGTCATCCGACTAAACGCCTCCATGACCAAGATGAATAGAAATGATGATAACGGATCACCCTGACGAAGACCACGAGAACTCGAGAAAAAACACCCAAGTACCCCATTAATCATCACAGAGAACTTGGCTGTCAAAACACACCTCCTAATACACCGACACCACCGAACACCAAACCCCATTCTCCTCAATAAATACATAAGAAAATTCCAATTCACATGATCGTATGCCTTTTTAATGTATATCTTGCAAGATAAACACAGATTCCTACACCTAGACCTGGATTGCACACTTTCATTCACCACCAACACCACATCAAGAATCTGCTCGCCTCCTACAAAAGAGTTTTGGTACTCAGAAATCAGCGGATCAATAACCCTTCTAAGCCTAGCTGACAAGACCTTGGCAAGGAGCTTGTAGACACTCCCAGTCAAGCTAATGGGTCTGAAATCTCTTATATCAAGAGAAAGCCCCTTCTTATAAATCAAGGTAATGAAAGTCTAATTTAACCTAGGCAAAAGCTATCCTCTGTCATGGAAACCATCGAAAAAAGCCATCACCTCACTCCTGACAACGATCCAACAATGCTAAAGAAAGCCATCGAGAAATTGTCGGGTCTAGGTGCCTTGTCACCACTCATCGATTTAAGAACTTGTAGCACCTCCTCTTTGGTGAAGATTCCTTCGATACATTCTACCTCGTAATCCGAAATACTCGACAACTCGGCCCCATCAAGAGAGGGACACCATACTTCCTCTTCCCTGAACAGGTCCTCGTAGAACTTAGAAATGGCCGTCTTACCTCTATCACATCTACAAACTCCTCACCCCCCACTGCAATTTTCCTAATGTGATTCCTATGCATGTGCGAACTGGCAACCGCACAAAAAAATTTGGTATTCGAATCACCATCTCTCAACCACAACGCCCTTGATTTATGCCTACTCAATAAGCCTCCTTCAAATCTCCCCTTTCTTAATTGCTCTTTCACTCTTCTCCTCCTCCTCGAGACCATATCTCCCTTCTTTCTCATCAAGCCTCCTGACCTCCTCCATGTAACTTGTAGTACTCATGCGCACATTCCCGAACACCTCTCTATTCCACCATTTGATATATTCATTTCGGAAGCTTAACTTTGTAACCAACCTAAAACTAACATTCCCCTCCACTACGTACCTCGACCACCATGATCCAACTATTCTCACAAAATCATGCTCATTGAGCCACATATTCTCAAACCTAAAAGGAGTACTACCCTCTCGCCATCCCCCACACTCCAGAAGACTAAGACAATGATCCGACGTAACCCTAGGTAAGCAAGATTGTACCACCCCAGGAAATTTCTCCTCCCACCCCTTGGAAATAAGAAAGCGGTCTAGACGAGATAAGGACTCCCTATCTCTAAATCTACACCTCCCTCCAAAGGAAGGTCCAACAGATCCATCTCGTCAATAAAGTCCGAAAAGTCTTTCATGTAGCGACCGACTCTGCCTCCATTACTTTTCTCCATAGCGAATCGCACTACGTTGAAATCCCCTCCCATACAAACAGGAACATGCCACACCCTACTCACACCTTCCAGCTCCTCCCAAAACTCCCATATACTAGTCACCACCATTGGCCCATGAATCCACAAGAAACTCCAAGTAAAACCATCCTCCAAAATTTTGAACACGCAAGAAAGTGACATTCCCCCTCCAAACACCCAATCATATCAACCAAGGCGTAATTCCATAAAATCATCACCCCTCCAGATTCACCCTCAGCATCCAAACTCTCCCATTTAACCCCACGACCTCCCTAGATGGACCTAATACAAACATCATTGATATTGCTCATCTTAGTCTCCTGCAAACACAGTATGTCGGGCCTCCATCTAGCAATTGCTCCCCCTACGATCCCTCTTTTCGCAATACCATTCAACCCCCTAACGTTCCACGAGATAAAACATAGTTTCATAGATATAATACTCTAAACATCCTCTCCTTATCCAACCATGACTCCATCCCCATCCATTACCCCACTGTGAATTTTCTCGAACATTTCCCAAGCCTCCTTCTCGAACCCCTGAAAATTAACTCTTGAATCTTTACTAATAGACTATATCATCTCCTCCCTCTAACCCACCGTGTCCTCTTCCCACCCAAAATTCTCACTACTTTCCCTAACACTCTCTTCTTCGTCCGAAATAACAACGTCAAAACCGTTTAAAGGCATGATGTTTCCATGATGAGAACTTCACCCTACTCCACTCATGGAAGTTGTCTCACTAGACATCACAGCAGTCTTGTCGCTTAATTATAGCACCGAATATAATTCCCTACCAGCATTGGCCTCTTCAATAGAAATGAAAGCGAAATCTTTTTTCCCGCCCCTACTCGTCCCCACCATCGTACCTTTTTTTCCATTTTTACCTAAATTCCTGAAGGTTTTGATGTTTTTAAGTCCTAACATAGCACTTTTAGATAAACTTCTTTATTTCCCTTTGATTTACCCTTAGCCAACTTGGGTCCCACCCGTATTTTGGAGTCCATCCTCTGAATACCCATTTTCCTGAGGTCAACTATTACATTTCCTTTTTTTCCAAGGTCTGATACGTATCCCCACCTTCATGAAAAGTGTTGCCCATATTATTATATTTTTTTATATATTTAAACCTTCCAATATCCAGTCATATATTCCTAATATCAACTTCCGGCTCCTCGGACCCACTAATCTCAACTCTAGCCCTGAAAGCACACAAATCGGACCTGCCTCATTATTTTCCTGAGACCTCATACCTCCATTTGTGAAAGCAAGACACTTTTTCGCTAATAGTTCTGATGGTACGTAACCCACCTTTTAGTAACAGGTACGTACCTACCATGGACTGTACCCCCGACCTGCAACATCAAAATTCACCTCCATCTCCAAACGTCCCCTGATAGAAGGAACTTTTCGGTATATATTTTTTCTTTGTCATTGCTTGAAAATTCCTTCTAATCAAAACCTCAAATACCTACAAAATATAACAATCTCAAGTGTAGCAGTAAGTAAGGGTATCAATCCACTTCCAAGGGGGTAAAGCAAAGGGAACACAATTGTAATTCAATTTTTATTTTCTCTTTGTGCTTTTTCACTTTTCTACATTTTTTTAGCCTTTTCAAATATTAAAACAATTGGGTGAGGTGAGGATTTAAACTAAACTAAACTAAATTTGATATGATAACAACTAACTAGAAAGTTACTAAATGTGAAAAATAAGTCTAAGACTAAAGTAAAAGATAAAGTGAGGTAAATAATTGTGAGAACAATCAAGGAGTGGGATTACACCCCATATTTTAGCTATTCTAATTAATTAATTGAATTAATTGAATTCTCCCAAATTAATATCAAAATTACAAATCAACTCTCATTTCAAATGTAATTTTAATAGTAACCTTTTAGAAAATTAAGTTTAACACCCCACAACTCTAGAAAAATAGATCTACACTCCTTTTAATTAATCAACCGCTAGGATCGAACAATTAAAATTTATGTAAATCTTAGAATATAAATTTAGAGTTGAAATTCAAGTTATAGTACCCCACATAAGAAACCCCTATCTCTAGTTCGAATCTAAAATGGGTATTATAACTAGAATTTCGATTTTCTCTCGAAAATCATTCACCCTCTCTCGAGGAATAAATTTAAGGGTGATGGATCAAAATTAATATTCAAAGGGAATTTTAAAGTAATCAAACTAATTAAACTGAAATAACATCAATAAGGGCTTCCCCCCACCCCTTGAAAGGGTATTTAGCCTAACATGATATGAAATTTGAAAAATTAATAATCAAGGCAACTAACATAAAATAGAAGGGAATAGAACAAGCAAACCAAATCTCTTTGAGAAAGTTGAACTCTACTCTTCCAAATTGAAGCATATAATCCCTTAAATTGAGCATCCAAGTGATTTGAAATTAAATATCCACTCAATTAAATATCTTACAATATTTAATCTCACAAATATCTAACAAAAATAAAAAGAATAAAATAAAACTATTTACAAATGGTGTTTTTCTCTACAATTCTCTCTCCACAAATTCCTATCTAAAAAGCTCTTTTAAATGGGGTCTTCCATCCTCTTTTTATAATAGGCATGGAGCTAAGGGTATTTTTGGGAATGGACATCAGTGTGCATGGAAATGGTGAGTGTGAGGGCATGTGGGTTAAATGGGGTGACACAATCAGATTTGGTTTAGAGGGTATAATGGGTATTGGGGTTAAAGTTGGTAGTTGGGGGGTAATAAGGGAAAAAGGAATAAATGGGTTTTAAAACATGTGGGCAATTGTTTTGACTTGGGTCTTGGATTTAGTTGTTTTGGCAGGAGGTTTAGTCGTGCAAGGGGCGTGGAAATGACATGGGTCTTGAAATGGTGAAATGGGTTTGGGGGTATTGATAAGGGTCAGATTAATGGGTAGAAGAGAAGCCGGGTTGTAGAGGTCGGGTTGAGGTTAGGGCTGGACGACTTCAAGCGGGTAGGCTCCGGCAGGGGGTTGTCGCCACCTCTGGGGGTGCCAGAGTGGCAGGTCGGGGTTTGAACGCCGACGGTGGGGCAGCGCCGACGCTGGGTTGTCGGTGAGTGCACTAGATCGAGAGAGAGAGAGAGAGGGGCCGGATCGGGTTAGAGCTTGGGCAGGTTACCGAAGGTCGGAATCTACTGGTTGATCAGACCGACAAGGGGGTTGCGGTTTGGTTTAGGCATCGGGTCAAGATGTTTCGCCGCCGGAGGTGAGGGTTTGGGCGAGTTATGGTTCCGACCGGAGATTGGACAGGCAGGCAGCGAGGGGTTAAGGTTGTGAGGGAACATGGGTGTTTCTAAGTTGTGGGTTAGAGTTTTGTTAATGGAGGTGAGAGGGTGAGGAGAGATTGTGTGTGGTAGTTGGGAGGTTGAAGACGAGGGTGAGGGTGTTAGGGTGTGTGAGTGTTTATGGTAATGGGTTGAGGGTTATTGTGTGTGGTGAGTTGTAGGGTAAAATGGTGAGGGTGAGTGAGGTGGTTTTAGGTGTATTGATGTGTATAGGATAGGTGGGTGTGAATGTGTATCATTGTGTTTAATTTGTGACCCTAAAATAACACTAACTACCTAAAAATAATAAAACAAAATCTAACTAACTAAAAAAAATAAAACTAAAAATATTAAAACTTAAGAAAATAAAATCCTAAGCTATTAAAAACTAAAATAATAAAATAAAATAAAATATGAAAAATCTAATAAAATATGAAAACAAAAGTCCTAAAATATAAAATCTAATAAACTAAAAATAAACTCCTAAAAACTAATCCTAATAAAACTAATAAAAATCAAAATAAAATAAAATTACACTAATAAAATAAAAATAGAAAATAAAACCTAGAAATCCTAAATAAATCAAAAATAAAACCTAAAAATAAAAATGACTCAAACTAAAAATTTAAAAAAAATATATAAAAAGACACAAACTAAACACACACACGCTTGGAGTGATGCTTGGGCTAGGTTTAGGATCGGGTTTGGTTACGGGGGAGGATATTAGCTCCATAAAATGTGCATTTGACTCGATATATAGCTTTTGACACCGCAAATGGATATTTGACCTACAAGATAAATATTTAAGAATATTAGACCCATATTACCGAGAATTAGCAACTGTAGTACATCTATTCGGGGTATAAAATGTACAGTTTTGGGTGCTTATCACACCACCCCCAAACAGAGCGTTGCTAGTCCTCGAGCAATAAGATAGAGAAAAAGAGAAAATAAGAAACCAAAAGTGTACCACTTTCGCGGGCACTTGCGATTGCACTTAGCATGTGCAAAACCTATAGGTTGCCCTACAGGACGAGTTGTGTCTCGTGAGGGTTTGCCGGGAATATACCCACAAAATTCTTATTTGCAACGACAGACTATCTCTTATTAGACATAGAATAATAGCACAATCCATCACATGAGAAATATTTGATTTCAGAAATACAAGCTAAAATTGTAAAAGGATTAAGCTAAGTAAATACTCAAGGCACATCCTTCCTAGAACTCAACGTGTGTGGTGTGAATCAGTCAAAATGGGTCGAGTATCACAAGAGTAATTCCTAGATTGCCTTTTCAGAATCAACGCTTCAACTTCAAATCTCTCGGATATCTCTCTCTTAAACGAACTCTCGAGATTAGGGTTAGTGTATCACTCTTATGTGTGAGGAGGTGAGTAAATGTAATCAAGTTCAAACGTCTCACACACGTATAAGAAAGAACGAACAATAAGAAAGAAAATTGATCTCTTGAAAGAAATGCTAATCACTATAGTGAGAACGTCGAGTTATTCACCACGTTGACTATCATTTGCCCGAACACCTAGAGGAAATAATGGATGATAATGGGTGAGGGGAAAATGAGATGGGAAGGATATGATCATATGAGAAAATTTTAATAAATGAATCATTATTCACTTTATTCAACCCAGTATTGTGAATTTTGTTCTGTCGATAACCTTGATATGAAATTATTGGGTGGAATAGCATGGTGCTAAAAATGGTTTATTGGGGGTTAAAATGACTGTACCACCCTACCAAAGTTGCAATAGTTCTAGCGTTTAACATGTAGTTACCGATGGACACACTGCCATTTCTAATTCTACTTGAAATGTTTTATTATACAAGGCACGATAAAACTTCTCACATAATCGCTCTCCTATAGTTACCAGTGGACCTAGAACATTCCCCCAAAGAATAATGTAAATCCACATGGAGATCCACAATCCGAATGAGAAACTTCAATCTTCTCCTTGGAATCATTGACTCAACTCAACTCCAATAAATCAAATTGCCTTCAATTTTAGATCAAGTAGTATTATATTATGCAATTCAAAAGTAGATGTTTGAACTGAATAGGCAAATGATGATCTGGACAAAATCATTCACGAGTCACACATAAAAACACAGAGATCACGATAAAGATGTATGTTTAAATAGGTTTTGAATAACAAGTGCTAATTTGTGTAAAATATATATAAATATATCTCTCAACTACGAAAACATACACAGAGAGGTTTTTCAATTGTGTAATTTTACGATCTTATGAAATTGAAGGGAAAATGACATATTTAAAGAAAACATTCAAAATTCTGCTTTGCCATGTGTATGGTTCACTTTTTTCATTCGCAAACATGCAGGCAGCGATGACATCGATGCACAAGCATGCGTACGGGGCCAAATGTTAGCCGTCCGAAAAAGGCCATGTGAATAGGTCCAATAAAGGGTCATGTGAACGCTTAAAAGTAAAAAAGACAAAAAAATGCCTTTAATTAGACCAAGTAAAAATTATCAACTCCCAAAATAGTTTTCAAAAACCTTTGAGTAAAAAATAAGCTTGTACATCCTATTTTTAAAACGAACTCGTGCATTTTTAAGTGCATCACGCACGTCTGTGGTTATAAGTACCCAAAAGTGTTATTTTTATCCCCCAAATAAACTCATTTTAATTGTTAGTCCTCATTAATATTGGCCTTTTGTGTATATTTGTTTATCTTGTAGGTCCATACGCAGTTGCAGTTTCACAATGCATAATTCGAGTCAAATGCAGAAAAAATGTGATCAAAAGTGCTAAAGTTAGATTTTATGTGATCCGAGACGGCCAACTACCCATTAAACTTCGTCTCAAACCATGTCCCCAGCCTTTCCCAACATCCCGTGGGTTGTGTGTATTTTATTATATATATATATATATAACATATTATTATATTTGCTTTTATTGTTATTATTAGTTGTAGTAGTAATATATACGCGTCTATAAGTGTCTCGTTTTTATTTTTATTAATTTGTATATTACAATTTTTTTATGTTTGTGTTCAAGAATAATGAGTTGAGTCTAAATTAATTGTCCCAAGTCATCTCCCAAAGGAGTTAGGACTACATTTAAATATTGTACCTTTTGACAGTAATGACTTAATACAATATTTTGATGGTGTGCCAATTTATTTGGTGGTGCTTTTTGGTAATAATTGGGATTCATATCATTACTTTTGAGTGTTTTTTATATATGTATATATACTTTATATTATATGACTACACCACACACACACACACACACACACACACACATATATATATATATATATATACACACACACACACACACATACTATTAATATATATTTATATACATATACTAGCGCACACACAGACGCACATTACCCTACAAAACCCACCAAGACTAACACATACCCCACATCCCTAAACATCTCTGCCCCGCTTAACCCCACCCAAGACAACAACCCAACATACCCATTTAGACGCATACATGACGTTTCCCACACCACCTATAAAAAACTCCCTATCAGCCCCACTTTTTTTTTTAAATAAATTTTTTTAATAATAGGAAGGAGAAAATTACCTCCGTATTTGTTTTGTCGCCGTTATGACATGTTAGGATTTTTTTAATTATTGTTTTTATATGAAGAATCAAGTCCGACCCTACTTTTATGGAGCCAAATGTGACAACCCGCTCTCCGAAATAAGGGGTGGCCAGCCCGATACTCCGAAATAACGGAATCATGGATGGAAATCATCCTCAGCATCACAAAAATAAACTGAGTATACGGGAAAACCACCCATTAGATCAGAAAACGGGTTGCCAAAATTCTCAAATTTTAGTTTTAGAACAGGTTAAGAAAATAATTTAAACAACCCAATCTGAAGAGAAAGTGGAATTCCAAAAGAGTTTATATTACAACCATAAAAAATATACAAGAAGAGGACCGGATAAAATATCGGTCAACAGGTTTACATACAATGTATAACATGTTCATTAAGTTACATATTACATTCATTATACAATTACAACAATTTGGGCCACTCTCCCGAATAAAAGATCCGAACATATCTAAAGAACAGAATAGAAGCATCAATGCAAATATCCTGTGATATCCGCAAAATGTCACGGCTCCTCAAAAGACACTGGAAAGGAAAGGTCAGTACGGGCGTCCTTACGGTGGAGTACCTGAGTGGTTACAGTATATATATACACAACATGAAAGAAGAACGGGTCAGGGCCCAGTTTTATGTGATCACCAGATAAACAAATAGTATGAGAAAAATGAAAAGTTAATCATGGATGATAAAGATGATATTCTAACATTGTGACATCATGAAATAAACTAATACAATTAAATGATTATCAAGTCAAATTCAATTAGGCAAGAGAATATGTATAGTCATTATTAATCTAAAATCTTTATCATTATTCACCTTTTCATTTTATCTTTCCATTCCTTATCAGCAATACAAATTTTATCGTGTGCTCTTTGTGGCACGTATCTCAATTTTATGCTCTTTGTGGCATGTACTATGCTCTTTATGGCATTGAGTTATGCTCTTTATGGCATTAATATCCATCAAGTCCCACTTGATGTTAGAATAGTTATAAGTATACATATATAACGATTCTAACACCGCCCGTCCGGGTTTCCCCACTGTGCGCGCCCCTAAATAACCATCATCTTCCAGGGCCTATCATCAAGACAACCTGGGATCCTACCGAAACTTCGGGAAGCGGACATATGCCTGCGGGATAGTCATAACCACACCTGGAATTACCTAACCATCGCAAAAAATATACAACAAGGGCTCATATGGCCTAGGACTACATCCACCCTGCATTCATTAGCCAGGGGGCTTCACCTCACGCACGAACTTCCCTTAAGATGGTATTTAGAGAGGGTGTGTTCCAACCTTTTTATTAATTATCATGACATGATTTAGTAAATTATCATTTACTTTATCCATTTACATTTTATCAAATGCATTATGGTTATCCGGAACTATACATGCTTCGCATCATCATAACAACCTCGATGAATATTTGAACTCCCAAGTTAATTTTCCCAGGTCTCCTTTTGGGTTTTATAATCAACCATCATACCTCAAATTAACATCTAAAGTCTCCAAACACAACTTAATAATATCCTAGACTCCTACTTGTTAAAAAAAGAAAGTAATGCCTAAACATCACTTCACTCACCCTCGAAATAAGTCCCATATATACCAATTCTAATCTAGGGTAGTAAACTAACTCACCTAGAACTCTAGGACTCTAAGTTGACTTCATATAAGAAGGTTCCTAAGTCCTAAGTCTAGAGAAAAAGGGTTGAAATTGGAAAAGAAAAGCAATTTAAAATGCAGGATTTTCGAATCGATTCGGCCAGAAAATATGAGATTCTGCATAAATGCCGAATCGATTCGGACCATCCAAATCGATTCAGTCAGGGGAAATTGGGTTTCTGCATAAATGTCGAATCGATTCAAAATAGCCGAATCGATTCGATTTATCTAAACCTGGAAACTTTCCCTGGGCGAATCGATTCTGCTTGGCCGAATCGATTCGGCCCTGCGAATTTTGCCAATTTTGGCTATGGAGTCTTGGACTCCAAATTTTCCCCAAGCTCAAATCCATTCAAACCAACTTATTTATTGTCACCGAACATCATAAATACCACTAACTACTACCATAAACTTCATTAATCATCTAAATCATTCTTGAATGATTCAAAACCCACAAATACACAAAAACCCTAAAATAGTTAAGCCATGATTAATGCACCATTATCACAACTAATCATTTATCTTAAACCACATATAGCAAGTAGAAAACTTGCCTCAATCTTGCAAGTTCAGATTTTCCTTGTGTAGTAGCAAAAATCCCACCTCAATCTTCAATCTCTTCTCCTTTCTCTACTCTTTCTCTTCCTCTCTAAGTTTAGGAATACAATTATGGGAATAGTGACTTAATCAAGACATAAATCGTGCCCTTAGACAAAATACTCAACTTAAGTGGCAAATACTCCATTAAAATGGTTCACAACTACACATTCATGTTAAAACCAGTCAAAAGTGTCCAAAACATCAAAATACCATATGGCACACAATTTGACTATCTCGCACGTTCCGGAACTAACTACGGCCTCCAAATTATCATTTGGATACTTTATGATTCATTCTAAGTTCCGGTTCCATTTTAAACCATCAATGCCATTTAAATCTTATGACACTATAAAGCTCATCATAAGGATATTTACATACTCATACAGTAAACATACAACAAGTTAGTAAATATTAACTTTTCTTCATCAAATTAATGCTTACTCCATATTCCAACATTTTATATATAATTACCTCACATAGTAAGTTAATATAAAATAGGTTCTCATAAGCAAGGGTTGTTAGATACTCCCCCCCTTATGAGGGAATTTTTCCCCCAAAATTCAAGCGTACCTTGCAAGAAGAGATGCGAATACTTTTCCCGCATGTCATCCTCGTGCTCCCAAGTCGAGTCTTCGACGCTGTGGTGACTCCATTGCACTCTCACCAAGGGCACTACCCATGATCTCAACCTACGTTCCCCATGCTTTAAAATAGTAACCAGCTGCTCCTCATATGAAACATCGGGTTGCAACTCAATATCTTCAAAAGGAATGTGCCAAAGGGCACCTTCACACCTCTTATACTTCTTTAAAGAGGAGACATGGAACACGTCATGCACTTTCTGTAAGTGTTCCGGTAAAGCAAGTTGGTATGCCACCGGACCAACCCTAGCGATGATAGGAAAAGGCCCAACGTAGCGCAGTGCAAGTTTCCCCTTCTTCCCAAAACGCTTAATGCCCTTCATCGGCGACACTCGCATCAATACCTAGTCCTCGACTTCCATCTCCACATGCCTTCTCCCTGAATCGGCATAGCTCTTTTGTCGATCTTGGGTTATCCGAATACGACTCCGAATGAGTTCAATTTTTGAAGAAGTATCTCAGATCATGTCAGGCCCGAGGAACTTATTATCCCCCACCTCTAACTAACAAGCGGGAGATATACAAGGCCTACCATATAAGGCTTCATAGGGCGCCATCCCAATAGTGAATTGATACGAATTATTATAGGCAAATTCGACTAATGGGAGATATTGTTCCCAACTTCCCTTGAAATCAAGTACGCACATACGAAGCATATCCTCCAATATCTGGTTGACTCTTTCTGTCTGGCAATTGGTTTGAGGATGATAAGAAGTGCTTAACTTCAATTCGGTCCCCATGGCTTCTTGGAAACTTTGCCAAAAGTGGGAAACTAAAATCTTGTCTCGGTCGGAGACTATATTCAAAGGCACCCCATGCAATCTAACAACCTTCTCAATGAACAACCGAGCATACCGAGCGGTGTTGTAATCGGAGCGGACCGGTAGAAAGTGTGCCCACTTCGTTAAGCGATCGACGATAACCCATATAGAGTCGTGACCCTTTTACGATGTGGGTAAGCCGGTAATAAACTCCATTGATATACTCTCCCATTTCCATACCGGGATCTCTAACGGTTGTAGCAAACCAATCGGTCGTTGATGATCAATCTTGACCAATTGGCAAGTGGTGCATTGGGATACGAACTCTGAAATATCCCTCTTCATGCCAGGCCACCAATATTAACGACGCATGTCTTGAAACATTTTGTCGTTACCCGGATGCACCTCAAACTTGGAACCGTGAGACTCCGCCATTACAGCCTTTCTTAAGTCCCCTTCATCCGGGACAATGAGTCTCCCTTGGAAACAGACCCCACCCTCTGAGCCAATAGAGTAGGATTCTGCTCCCTCGGTCAACAACTTGTGTATGTGGTCTTGACAACCTTTGTCCCTCCTTTGGGCTTCCACCACTCTGTTCACAATAATAGTCGTAACAGTCATTACAGACATAAACGCCCTAGAAGCCTCATCTTGTATGCCAAGCTCTTTTCACCTAGCTTTCCATACTTCTGTCAACACTCCCTCGGGCTTACGGCTCAAAGCATCTACCACTACGTTCGCCTTGCCTGGATGATAACGGATATCAAATTGATAATCTTTCACGAACTCCAACCATCGGCGTTGTCGCATATTTAAATCCTTTTGGGAAAATAAATACTGCAATGATTTATGGTCCGTGAAAAGACAAAACTTCTCCCCTAGGAGATAATGCCACCAAATGTTCAATGCAAAGACTACAGCGGCAAGTTCCAAGTCATGAACTGGATAATTCCTCTCATGGGGTTTCAACTTACGAGAGGCGTAAGCAATAGCTCGTCGCTCTTGCTGAAGCACACCTCCTAGTCCTTGTAGTGAGGCATCAGTGAAGACTAGATATTCCAACCGCGGCTTTGGCAATGCGAGGACTGGAGTTGAAGTCAACTTATCTTTAAGCTCATCAAAAGCAGACTGACAGGAATCATCCCATACAAACTTCACTCCCTTCCGGGTAAGATTGATCAAAGGGCTAGCGATTTTAGAGAAACCCTTAATAAACTGACGGTAATAACCCGCCAAACTCAGAAAACTTCGAATTTCGGTAGGTGTCGTGGGCTGACTCCACTCCCTCACCGCATCTACCTTGCTTGGATCCACCGAAATGCCTTGGGCTGTCACAATATAACCCAAGAACTGTACCTCCTGTAACCAAAAGCCACACTTCTCGAACTTAGCATACATTTGGTGATCCCTCAATCTCTATAGGACCAACCTCAAGTGAGTAGCATGATCAGATTCCGTTCGAGAACAGACTAAGATGTCATCGATGAATACAATAACAAATTGGTCCAGGAAGTCCCGAAATACCCTATTCATGAGATCCATAAATACAGTGGGGGCATTTGTTAGTCCAAAGGGCATAACCAAAAATTCATAGGATCCATATCTCGTCAGAAAAGCGGTCTTCGATACATCCTGCTCCCGTATCCGTAATTGGTCGTACCCCGTCCTCAAGTCTATCTTAGAGAAGTACGACGCTCCCCTAAGTTGATCAAATAAATCATCAATACGAGGTAAAGGGAATTTATTCCGGATGGTGAATTTATTCAACTCTCTATAGTTAACACATAACCGAAGAGAACTGTCTCTTTTCTTCACAAATAACACCGGAGCACCCCACGGTGATGTACTACGTCTGATAAACCCCTGCTCCAACAATTTCTGAATTTGATCTCTTAGCTCCCTCATTTTAACAGGAGCCATACGATAAGGAGCTCTCGCAATCGGTCGAGTTCCCGGCGCTAAATCAATAACAAACTCAATCTCCTGGCTCGGAGGCAACCCCGGTATTTCTCGGAACACATCATCAAAATCTCTAACAACCGGAATAGAATCCAAGGGAACAACTACATCCTGAGAAGTCTCCTCAGCAATACAATACAAATAAGTGTTAGTACCACCTTCTAAACGAGGCATAACTACCAAGAACATTTATTGTCCTGGAATGACAAAGACTATACTCTTCCCGTAGCAATTAACTATCGCATGATATTTCACTAGCCAATCCATACCCAAAATCACATCATACCCGACCATGTCAAGGACGAGCAAATCGGCCTCAAAGCACAGATTACCAAGATTAATTCCTATGTTTTTACAAACAAAGAAAATCAATGAACCATCACCCATAGAGGATTCAACGCTAGTGAAAGTACTCTCAGAAGATTTTATCAACTCTGTGGTCTGAGCAAAACTCCTAGAAATAAAAGAGTGTGTCGCACTCGTATCAAATAGTACTCGACCCATATGTCCTTGAATAAGAAACTTACCCTCGATCACTGGCGGTGCTGGAGGGGATAGAGGAAGCATAGCCTCCTGAATATGATAGACCCGTCCATACTGAAGTTGCCCCTGCTGTGGAGGAACAACCGGATTAGGTGCCTGGGTGGAAACTGAACATACGGCTGTTGTGGAGTCCTAGGAAGCTGTCCTCCAATCAACTGAGGACACGACCTCTTATAATGACCCAACTCTCAGCACTGAAAACATTTGTTCATCACATTCTCTTGGTTCCTCCCTTGATTGTTTCGGAAATGCCCAAAACCTTTGCCCTGCTGGCCTTTACCTCCATTCCCACCTCTGCCTGCTTGTTGCTGTGGTGGTCCACCTTGACCCGGCCTATTATTGTTACCACCCGCATTAACTCCATCAAAGCGTTGGCGTTTAGACAAATCCCCTTGCTGGGGGTCCTTCTCTTTCTGTTTACTTCCCGAAGATTGGGATGATGGGAATGCTCCTCCTCCACTCCCATAACCTCCAGGTTTTCCCCCTTGTCCCATCGCGGTAGCCTTCTTAGTATTCTGCATAAACAATCTATGCTGGCAATGAAGTAAAGCTTCATTCATCACATCCCCAAAGGTGTGTAAAGCCGGATTTCCCAACAAGTGTTGTTTTATCCGCCAATGCAAACCTCCCACAAACTTGGAGATTCTCCTCTGTTCTGGAGTCACTTCATCCAGTACAAAACTTGCCAACTGGGTCAACTCCTCCTCATACTCTGCAACAGACCTTTCTCCTTGTACTATATCCTGGAGCTTCCTTCGCATCAGCCTTTGAACTGCGGGAGGGAAGTACTTTCGGTCAAATAAGGGACAAAAATCAGTGATGGACATAGAATCCCTTTGCTCTGGTGTAGTCATCGACTCCCACCAATGTAATGCCGATCCGACAAGCTTGAAATTAACAAGGATTTTCTTTTTCTCCTCACTACATTCCACCATTCGAAGATGGCGTTGCATGTCTTTTTTCCACTGATTTGACCCTATAACATCCGAGCCTCCATCGAATTTCGGGGGATGGCCCTTTAGAAATGACTCCCTAATTCTTTCCCACGGAGAAGGTCCCGTAGGAGCTTGTGCCTCTTGCACCCGTGGTTGAGCTTGTGGCATTTGTTGTACCACTACAGTCATCGCTGCATTGATTGCTTGGGCCACTATGTTGGCTATATCGGCAGCATTTATACTCCCCAGTGGCGGCGGTGGAGGACCAGCCTCTTCTTCCACAACTCTATTGCGTCGAGCGGGATAACTTCTCTTAGTCGGCATCTGAGATGGAGAAACAATAGAGTTAGGCTACTATAATAAACAATCTATCTTGCAGAAGATCGTAAACATAAGCAACAAAGTAGTCCTAACATTAGGCTCTATATCAAAGAATGCTACGGTAGAACGTGACAAGTTCGCATAGATCCTAAAGACTCTAGAACCTGATGCTCTGATACCATCTGTGATAACCCGCTCTCCAAAATAAGGGGTGGCCAGCCCGATACTCCAAAATAACGGAATCATGGATGGAAATCATCCTCAGCATCACAAAAATAAACTGAGTATACGGGAAAACCACCCATTAGATCAGAAAATGGGTTGCCAAAATTCTCAAATTTTAGTTTTAAAACAGCTTAAGAAAATAATTTAAACAACCCAATCTGAAGAGAAAGTGGAGTTCTAAAAGAGTTTATATTATAACCATAACAAATATACAAGAAGAGGACCGGATAAAATATCGGTCAACGGGTTTACATACAATGTACAACATGTTCATTAAGTTACATATTACATTCATTATACAATTACAACAATTTGGGCCACTCGCGCGAATAAAAGATCCGAACATATCTAGAGAACAAAATAGAAGCGTCTATGCAAATATCCCGTGATATCCGCAAAATATCACGGCTCCTCAAAAGACATTGGAAAGGAAAGGTCAGTACGGGCGTCCTTGCGGCGGAGAACCTGAGCGGTTATAATATATATATACACAACATGAAAGAAGAACGGGTCAGGGCCCAGTTTTATGTGATCACCAGATAAACAAATAGTATGAGAATAATGAACAGTTAATCATGGATGATAAAGATGATATTCTAACATGGTGACATCATGAAATAAACTAATACAATTAAATGATTATAAAGTCAAATTCAATTAGGCAAGAGAATATGTATAGTCATTATTAATTTAAAATCTTTATCATTATTCACCTTTTCAATTTATCTTTCCATTCCTTATCAGCAATACAAATTTTATCATGTGCTCTTTGTGGCACGTATCTCAATTTTATGTTCTTTGTGGCATGTACTATGCTCTTTATGGCATTGCATTATACTCTTTATGACATTAATATCCATCAAGTCCCATTTGATGTTAGAATAGTTATAAGTATACATATATAACAATTCTAAGATCGCCCGTCCGGGTTTCTCCACTGTGCGCGCCCCTAAATAACCATCATCTTCGAGGGCCTATCATCAAGACAACCTGGGATCCTACCGAAACGTCGGGAAGTGGCCATATGCCTGCGAGGTAGTCATAACCACACCCGAAATTACCTACCCATCGCAAAAAAAAATACAATAAGCGCTCATATGGCCTAGGACTATATCCACACTGCATTCATTAGCCAGGGGGCTTTACCTCACGCACAAACTTCCCTTAAGATGGTATTTAGAGAGGGTGTGTTCCAACCATTTTATTAATTATCATGACATGATTTAGTAAATTATCATTTACTTTATCCATTTACATTTTATCAAATGCATTATGGTTATCCGGAACTATACATGCTTCGCATCATCATAACAACCTCGATGAATATTTGAACTCCTAAGTTAATTTTCCCAAGTCTCCTTTTGGGCTTTATAATCAACCATAATACCTCAAATTAACATCTAAAGTCTCTAAACACAACTTAATAATCTCCTAGACTCCTACTAGTTAAAGTAATGCCTAAACATCACTTCACTCACCCTCGAAATAAGTCCCATATATACCAATTCTAATCCAGGGTAGAAAACTAACTCACCTAGAACTCTAGGACTCTAAGTTGACTTCATATAAGAAGGTTCCTAAGTCTAGAGAAAAAGGGTTGAAATTGGAAAAGAAAAACAATTTAAAAATGCAGGATTTCCGAATCGATTCGGCCGGAAAATATGAGATTCTGCATAAATTCCGAATCAATTCGAACCATCCGAATCGATTCGGTCAGGGGAAATTGGGTTTCTGCATAAATGTCGAATCGATTCGGAATAGCCGAATCGATTCGGAATAGCCGAATCGATTCGGTTTATCTAATTGAGAGATCAAGGTGCATTGAAAAAGTTTCCCGCGTTATTTTGAAAAACAAAAAATCACATGTTATGCACATAATTCATATTCAAAACGAAAAAAATCACTGGTGTTTCGTGTGAAAAGTTTGGTTGTCTATCATTTAGTAGGTGAAGTGCAACTTGATGTAAATTTAAAGGGATTTTATAATCAATCCTTATTGTTGTCATCCTTCCCCTATTTCTCTCACTATTTATTGAATATCAATCTACCTTTTAATTGTGACATTTTTTATTCTTAATCATGACACTAATATTCATTTAATATTTTAGCATCTCAGTAGTACGTATTACATAAATAAATGGATAATATTGAAATAATTTAGGAGCCTGCCACACACACACACACACACACACACATATATATATATATATATATATATAATAAAGTAGGAAACTTATATATGTCATAAGATTGATCGATGATGTCATCAATATGAGTCTTTCATGTACTACCTATTTTTCCCTTGAAACAATTGAATTCCCTCTCTTTTTTACACACAAATTTAATTTTCACTCTTGCTCAAAATTAAAAAAAAAAGGCTAAAATAGTATTTGACCCATCTGAATGTCTCAAAAGTTGGGAAAAAATTAACTTTCCTCTCATTTACTCCCGTCCCTCATTCTTACACTTCGGCAACAAACTAAAAAACCTCCTTCAACCGCTGACACCCTTCTCTCTTCACCCCACTATCGGCCTGAACTTCGCAGCTCCTCAGCTGAGATTCGTCTGAGGTCATAGCTGGAAGGCTCGATCACTTTTTCTATTGGGTCTTCTCTATTTCCAGATTTGGTGAGACAATACCCTCTTTCTATGAAATAAAATGGTCCAGAGATATTGCAGGGAATACCAAAGTTTCGTGTTGGCCATTTTATTTGATTGTTCAGAGATAGTTATCTTTGGTGGATATTGTAAGGAAAACTTAAGTTTGCAAAGAATTTGGGTTTATTTAGGGTTTAATTTTTGGAATTTGGGTTTTTATGGTTCAAATAATGTGTTTTTATTGTTGTTTACAGAAATCTCACCTTTGATTCACCACATCAAGTCTCAAATCAGGTATAACCCTTCTTTTTTAACCCAAATAGATCCTTCAAAATGCATTTCCTAACCCAAATAGATGTATACTTAATGCGCCGAGTTTCGAGAACCAAGATAACACTAGACTTAAACTTCCTAGGACCTCTTCTAAGATCATAATAAAAATGCCTAAGGTGGCCTTTCCTACCACAATGTGACCATTTGTAAACGTGAGGAATGTTACCTATGGGTTGACCTTTTCTAACGTCCTTGGATTTGCTTGACCCTCTAAAGAAAACTATGGTATTGGATTTAACACTTAAAACATTAGAAACATATGAGCCATTATCAGCACTACGAAAACTACTCGACTCTTTAAAATTATTTTTTAACTTCAAAATTTTAGACTCAAGAAAAGAATTTAACTCTTCCAATTTTAGGGACACATTCTTCATATTGTTAACCATTGCTAAAAGGTTATCTCTCTCCCCCTAAATGTGAGTAAACTTATCCCTAAGAGTCTTATCACGTGCCTTAAAATCATTAAACAAAATACTATCCTCAATGGCACATACATTAACCCTAGAATTTTTAAAGTCCTCTAATTCTTTCTTTAAAAATCGGACTCTATCATCACTCTCTTTCTGGGACAATTCTAATTTTCTAAAATCACAGTCCATGTCCACAAGTTTCTCACGAAAGAAATATCTTTGATTTTGACCAGTTTTCAAAAGATCTATAGTAGCTTTAAAACGATTTTTTTTCAAGAATTTCAATTCTTTTAGCAAACTTCAAATTCAAATGATTTAAGTCATCAAAACTATAGGAATCCATCGAGAAAAAAAATCAAAACACCCAAAAGGCACTAAACAAGGATCGAACGTAATAACTAGTGCACCCTGCTCTAATACTAATTTAAAAGAAATGGTATCAGCAGGAAAAACTAAAAAAAAAATTAAGATCACACGATAACTTGGTGCAAGCCGCTCTGATACCAATTTGAGAAGTTATAGGTACGGATGCTCTTATACCAATTTGTAAATGCAGAATAAACACGAGCTCGACACGGGTGGTCAGAAAAAAATCCCTTTTGGATAAAACGTGTATTCACTTTAAAAATCTACAAGACAATCGACTTACAGAATACTTGATAACCGCACAAGTATAATGCGCTAATCTTCGCAAATCTCTAGTGAAAAACAAGGATCCTTATAATAATCATAGGACCGCAGTCCTCCTTCAGCCTCAGCCTTCATCTTCAGTAGTGAGTCCCCTCTAGTATCACAAGTCAGCCATGGAGATGACTTCTCCACAAAGGTATAAAATTATACAAAACTTTCTAGGGTTTAAATGAATTCACAAAATTAAATATTCAGGATGTTTGTTTGTGAATTAAATAATATTTTTTCAACACAAAAAGTGAAGGACTTTCGCAAAAGTTATTCATAAATGGATCTGGTAAAAGTCTTAAACAATCTGAATACGAAATAGGTATTTATAGGACGTTCACAAAATTCGAGGCGGTGGCGTCATTTGAACAATATCAAAGGGTAGTTCTACTGAGATATGTATCTCATTCGAACGAGACTTCAGTTTGCTTCTAACGACCTTCAAAAACCTTAGATAGTAAGCCCTCGTTTGAACCTCGTCTAAAAAACACTTTGAACGACCTTCAAACGACATGTTATCTCGTTTGAACGAGATGCCAATCTCATTTGAATGACAGTTATAAAATAAAATATATTCTCTTTTCAAAATAAAAAACTTATGTACGTTTTTTATAAAAATAAACACCCTAAAAATTAATTATGTAAATTAATTTAAACTCTAAATTTCTTTATACCTTTACGGAATGTCGAGAAGTCTTCAAACTTGGAGATGATTGAGTTTAGGTCGTCTTGATGATGCGTGACGATTTGTAATGCGATACGCCAAACTAGTCCAAAACCATGCTATGAACAATCCTAAGAAAATTATTCTTACAATCTTTGAGTGAGCAACTTGTTTCAGTGGGTAGTGAAAATATTGGCATAACTAAACCTACAAAGTGGATAGTCTTACGAGAGATCTTCAAGCATCATTAAAGATTCATGAGAAACTTGAAGCCCAAATTTTCCACCTTGAGAAAGATTCGAACGTGCTCGGGAGGTCAAAGTCACTTTAGAGGACACATCCAAGAAAGTTGGAAAAATATTCCTAGGTTTTTATTTAGGTTTTAAAGATAGCCATGGCATAAGTTACGATGGTGTATCCACTTCCAATACCGCACCCGAATCGGTTGCCAAGTTTGTGTTAGATCCTTACGGGTCTCCACCTAACCCACAAACAGAACTTAACCAAGGTCGATGCAAAAAAATCTATGTTTATACCCACTGCAAATCAAGAGGCCACCTTAATGAGTGTTGTTACAAGCTAGGAAGAGTCTCTCACACATATGCTCCCACACACCGCTGTAGCGATCTAGCTAGTCTTAGAGAGCAAGTTAAGTTTATATTTAATACTTCTAAATGTTTAATGGAAGAATTCAAAGGATGTCTACGCCTTATGAGAAAACTTCCAACACAATGACCAGTGACAAAAATGATAAGGGTAAGAAAAAGGTTACCACCTCTTAGGTACCTAAAAGTGAAAAAAAAAACATTGTTATTTATATTTATCTTAAGGTTCAAGATACTTCCCAATGGCATTTTGATAGTGGGTGCTCTAGGCACATGAGCAGTGCAAGTCTCATTTTTTAACCTTGTGGATCACAAAGAAGGAAAAGTCACATTTGGGAATGAGAGTTGGTCTAGTATTTTAAGATGAGGTTTCTTAGAGATTCCCGAATTTCCTAAGCTAGATAATGTGTTTTATGACAAAGGGTTGGAGTTTAACTTAATAAGTATAAGCAAACTTTATGATGCTAACTTTGTGGTAGAGTTTGATCGATCGGGATGTAACGTTTATGATCAATCCGGTAAGCTTTTGCTACAGGGAGTGAGAACTACCAACAATTGCTACAGTATCATTCCTAAGTACTCTTTAATGTGCCATACTGCTAAGGTCACCACCATTGACCTTTGGCATCAATGACTAAATAACGTAAATTTTAGAGATATTACGAGGTTAATTAAGGACCTAATTTGTGGCTTACCGTCACTTGGAGAACCAACCTCCTCGGTTTACGCTCCTTACCAACAAGGGAACAAATCAAGAATCCCCATAAAAATTTGAATAATATTACCACCTCACATTTATTAGAGTTGATACACATAGACCTTATGGGTCCATAAAGGACGGAGATCATTGATGGTAAGAAGTACATTCTAGTGATGGTCGATTACTTTTTGTGATACTCCATTATTGGATTTTTTAAGGAAAAGTGAGTTCCTTACAACCAAGTCTCATATACTTCAAAATTAACACAATTTTTTCATCAATGGATTGAGAAATGAAAATGGTGCGGAGTTTATCGACACCAGTGTTGGTGCATATTGTAATGGTATAGACATCAAACACAAGTTTTTAGCGGTAAGCACGCCTCAACAAATGAGATTGTCGAGAGGAAAAATACGACTACCCAAGAGATGGCGCAATCCATGCTTATTGGTGGGAACATGCCATGATGATTTTGGGTGGAGGCGGTTAACACCGCATGCCACATGGTGAATAGGATTTATCTTCATCTACACACACTTCAAACTCCATATGAGTAATGGACCGGTAAAAAACCCAACCTATTGTATTTTCAAGTTTTGGGGAGTCCTTGATATATCCTTAGAGATAATTACAATTTAGAAAAATTCGACTCAAAAAGCGATGCGGGAATATTTTTAGGATATTCATCGACTAGTAGAGCCTGTGTATAACCTTAAAAGCTATAAGATCATGGAATCGATAAACATAGAGATGATGCGCCAACTACGTTTATTGATGATGATCTTGTGTGTGAGAATAATGCACCCACAATGACTATCCCATTGTTACCGACACCACCACAGTGGACCTGACTCTTGAAGAGTAGGATCCACCCTCTTGACACTACACCAAAACACGCCTTTAGTAACAGTATTTTACCAATACTAAAAAAAATTAGTAACAGAATTTTTCCGTTAGAAAAAAGGCATGGGGCACGAAATTAGTAACCGAATTTTACCGTTACTATTAGTAACGGTAAAATTCTGTTACTAATTTTGAATTCATCAACAGTATTTTACCGTTACTAATTCTGATTTAGTAACGGATATTTGTGTTACTATTTTAACCTTATTACACCACTTTATATAACACTTTTGTCTGATTTTGTAACAGTAAAAATCCGTTAGTAATATTAATACATATTTTAAAAATATATTTTTCAAGATCCAATATCCTGAATTTAAACAAATTTAATTATTCTTACCACACTATTCAAATCATAAGAACATATATAAAAATATTCCATGTTTACCACACTATTCAAATCCTAAAAACATATACGATAATAGTTCACACAAACAAGGGCATTATATTCAACAATTACATTTTATATAAGCATCCACTAGTGGATACACCATCGTAAATGAAACATCCTAATACAATCACCCCAAAAGTTACAATATTTTCATAAATTAATCCAATATAACATCCTAATACAATCATCCTGAAATGAGATGTTTTAATATAACAACCATCAAATGAAATATAAAAAAGAGGTTTGCCAACTCCATCTTTAAATCTTCATCAATGGAGAAATACGACTTTTATATATAAAGTCACCTTGACGGATTAGATATCTTTAACATCTGAAAGCGAACGAACAACTGGAATACCGCTCTTGTTTGCCTCACGAAATAATGTGTAGAAATACGGGAGCAATATGTAATGAATATGTATGGCTTCCCTCATCACTTCTGTATTTCATCCCTATAATCAACACTTACAAATGTATTAACATTGATTTACATTATTTAACCATAGATATTAGAACACAGTGCATACTCTAGTTTTTATGAGATATACCATTTTCACCAATTTCTCAAAACATTCCCAACACAGGATAAGAAATAGTAAATCCACTAACCCAAGTAGTTATGTTGAACTAGTAAAAGTAGTAAAAAAATGCTAAAATCAAGAAATGATTTTATATCTGTATACTTTTATAGGGACCACTGGAAAATGAATCGAGAGTTTTAAGTTGTTTAGTAAGCGTACATGTTTCAGCTAAAAGAAAAGACATGCCTCGAGCTTAAAATATGAGTCCTCTCCTTTTTATCTTGGCGATCGTATTCCCCTTTAGTGTATTCATCAGACCCTTCTTGATTTTCTTTCTCAAGTATCACTTTTACGATTTCTCCTGTCCTTGGGATGTATCCAAATGCTTCACAAATAAAACCTGACACTGTCTCATACTGATGATCCTATCATAAACCACAAAAGAAAGAGAGTGTTGAAACGTCTTAATAATTGTTCTACACTTGAAAGAAAAAGGTTGGAAAAAAAATTAAGATTGAAATTTGATGAATAAAAAAAACAAATATGTGGACGTGTTAATATGTACATATATGGCAAGGCAAGTTAAAGTAGAAGAAATAACATACTGATTAAACTAAAAGTGGATCATCGAGTCTCAAATTTTTATGGCGTCAACAATGTTCACAAAGAGGTTTTCTCATTGGAAGGTGGGGAAGCAAAGATCCATAAAGCAAGTATGAATTCTCATTAAGAAAATTGCATTATAATATCAACTCTTTATTTTGGGATCATCTAAAGGAGACTTGTTGTAACACCCCGCCTAATTAAATACCGGGTGGCCAGTCCAATACCAAATTAAAACAGAATATACATTTGGATCATTCTTAGCATCACTGTCGAAAACATTTACAACTCACCCAATACCCAATTAAGCCGGTGTTAAAAACTTTCCAAATTTTAAATCAACAAAATCATTTTTAGTTTACGAATAATACTACACATATTATTCTACAACACTAATAACCGAACAGATAATATAAAAGAATTTAAATGCAATTGGAATAAACATTCCCACATAATAATCCAATACAATAATTCCCAACAATATCAAATGTATTAAAATGACACGAATACAATAGTGTTTGACTCCAATAGAAAATAGATAATTGAGTTCCTTTGGGCGACATTCCCTATCTAAGAGAATACTATGAATCAAATAAAGATAGGCATCTAAGCAATACTCCATAGCTCGTCATAATCCACTAAGGTTGGCGTCCCTGCTGCTGGACACCTGATATAGAAGGTACAATAGTAAAGAAAATATGCAAGGAAACGGGTCAGAGCCCGAGGTGAAAATGATTTTGAAAACAGCAAGTATTTAACAAGTGCAATAAAGCATTTATTATGTACATGTTAGCATCCAACTCTCACTTGCTATTCTCACCTCTCAACTAGAGTGCACACTTAACGATTCCTATTGACCTCCTAGTTAATGATTCCTCCTCACCGATTCCATAATATGATTTCCATTCCCATATCGTAACCCCGTATGTCCCATACCATACGTTATATAATCATTCTTATACATTTCTCATTTATATGAATCGTTTCTCATTGACATGAATCATTTCTCATTAATATGAATTAATCTCTTCAAATCTATAAGAATAACTATTCATTAACTTAGTTCAATTCTTTTTCTCAATTTACCGTTATCTACAATTATTACACAGTAGATGATTTAACCACTATATACACATACATTAAATTCATCATTATATATATATATATATATATATATATATCCATATATAATACGGCACCCCGAGACACAGCTGCGGTGCATGCATTACTCTGTTATCATGTCCCAGTATCCTCGAACCACAAATATCAACATACAAATTGGAGGCGAACATAGTTCTCGTATCCATGGGTCACCCACATACCTACGTACCCACAGTCAGCGGACTTATCAACTCCCCGATAAGTCTTTCATAGACATATGTTCTCGAGCGACAAATCAAAGATACCATTGATTCATCAGGATATGACTGCCCTCACGTACAAACCTCCCGTCGATAGCAAGTAAGCTAGGTATGTCATACACATAATCATCAATCAATCAAATAGGCATTATCATACCTATAATATAATATCAACAAGGTACTCACATTACCCAAATATAGTTCCCAAACGTAGCATTATATCTCTCAAATCCTACGTATTAAAATATTATGACTTTACTTCATGACTTTACTTCTTTAATTCAATTCCCCGAGCCTCACTCATTACTCAAGGTTCAAATAGGTTTTCCTCAATAGTATATTCAGTAAGAAATCACTAATATCCTATTGGTCCATATCATTTTATCTCTCGATTTACTACGAATTAAACTCTCCCTTTAATTAGGATTAAAACCGATAGTTTCAAATCTCTTATAAACACATCCTCTATCAACTAGGATTGAATACCATCATCATATGGCTCATAGTCTAGAGTGTTTCATTCACACTTTATGACTTATCAACAAAACCAATATCCTCGCATCCTATAACATCTCTCCACTCCCGACGTCGTTAAGGTTCATGCGCGGAACGTCTCGCAAAGAGAAATCCAAACAAGGAACCCCTCAAATACACTACTACTTAACTTTGTCGGACGTGGAGGTCCGTCAACTTCAAATACGCAATCTTTATAACCTCATCCCCTCTTTTAACCAAATGTGGTCTAAACTCTCATCTCTATCTAGGAGTCATGCAACTAAGCGCTTGTACTCCACTCAGTCCTTGCGCAACCAATAATGAGCTTAAACTCAGTCCTTGATGTTCAAATTGTGACCCTAAGGCTACCCAGGTGTTATATTAAATCTCCCCTACTGGACCTATCCTTAATCCTCACGAATACCAATTAAAATCCAACAAATGCATTTAGCAACCGAAATTTCTTTCAATTTAATTATCATCATTCTAATCAATTAAATCCCAATCAAATCAATTCGACTCTTAACTAGGGCATACTGAACCTTCTTAAGTCCCATAATATCCAATTAATAATCACCAAAGATCTACAAAAGGTTTTGGGATAAGAACCAACATTAAAAAGAAATAACCTTATAAATTCTGGGGAGATCGATCGATCGAAGGCAGGGGGCGATCGATCGATCGCCCAGGTAATAGCCCAGTTCTTCTGCATTTCTTCTACTACGGGTTTAACCATTTTTTATCATTCAAACCTTCATATTAACAACCCAAATGACTTATAATCCTTACTACATGATATATCAACATATATAAATGATTTCTAATGCTCTAAACGTCCTAGAATCATCAAGAGATTGAATTAAAAGCATGTTAATATCCTCTTTTTCCAGAAATTTATCAACATAATATCTTCAAGATCACACCATTGATTCTCAGCATTTCTTCAACAGATTTATGTAGGGGTGGTAAACGGACGGATACGGATCGGATACCATATTTTCCATATCCGTATCCGCTATCTGAATGTACTATCCATATCCGTATCCGTATCCACCGGATAGTTAAAACAACTATCCATATCCGTATCCGCTCGAATACCTCGGATTCGGATAATATCCGTATCCGTTTACATTATTTAGCCATCGTAAAAAATAACAATTATAATATCCAATCCAATCCAAATAAATATGTAACAAAATTACTGCCTCCTAACTTCAACAATTATGGAGTCCATAATGATAATATGGCTTAAAGTCATCCATACTTTACAACCATATAAGCTTAAAGCCATCAAAAAAACAAATAACGGTCGCATTCCATGATAGTAGAAATAAATATGCACCTTTTAGATTAATTAAATTTATTGAGAATGATAACCTCATGGACCTTTTGTCTTCAAAACATACTGATATTTTAAATTTAATAAGTATACATTTTTATTTTGTATATAATATACATATTGTTAACTTTAGTTCTCATTACAATCAAAATCATCTCTTTACTTTTATGTTTCTCTCTTACATTCTATTATGTTTCTCTCTTATATTCTTTTTTATTTCTCTCTTATATTTATTTATAATTAAGGAAACTAATGAACAACCACATGAGAGTTTATTTTCTCTTGTTTTGTATGAAGGAGAAATGAAACGAAGTTAGTTTTTTTTAGTGGAGTATATGTTCTTTAATCGGTGTGTGTTGTGTGTGATAAGGTGTATTGTAACTTTAGTGTAACTCCATGATAATATACCCAATAAAATAATAATACATGACATTTCATAATATTCCCAATAAAATAATAACTTTAGGGTGTTTTTGTTTTGAGTGGAGTATGTGTTTATTTTTTTTTGGGAATAAATGATTAAATTTTTTTTAATATTATTTTATTAGTAATACTAATACTAATATTATTAGTAATATTTTAAACATATGTTTGACGGATACGGATATCCGATAAAATGGATACTCCGCATTGGATACGGATTATCCGTGTCGGATACTAGTACTATCCGCATCCGTATCCGTTTTCTCGGATATTTTTAAAGAGTATCCATATTCGTATCCGTTTCCATATTTTTGGATAAATATCCGCAAATTCGGATTCGAATATCGGACGGATACGGATTTTCGAATATCCGTTTACAGCCCTAGATTTATGGTTATTTCTTGGTTTACTATCTACCTACAACATGAGTTTGATTCCTATATCTTTTCAGTTTCCAGAAATCCATTTAACAACTCTATCTTTTCATCTTCCAAACATGAAAAATCGCATCTTTATATAACTATTCTAACATGGACAATATACAAATTTAAATTGAAATTATCAAACACTTGCCTCTAATGAAGATCTGATCCTTTGGAGTTTAATGACACAGGTGGTTCTCCCCTTCTCCGGCCAACTTTCGGTGGTGGTTGGTGGTGGTGACCTTTGGTCTTCCTCCTTTCCAAGCTTCTCTTCTCCCAAGCAACCTTTCACTCTCTCTAGGAAGATGACTTCTCAATTTTGTGTAGAAGATATGAATGAACCCACGTTCAACTAATCTCCAAATAATTATAATAGGACAAAACCCGAAATCACTATTCATCCCCCTTGTAAAAATAACCAAAATGCCCTTTTGGATTGTCTATTCATTTCCAAATGACCCGAGACCCAAATCCAACATCCAACTAGACTTTTCTAACTATTTCAACCCTTCCGAATGCAACGACGCTATCGAAACGACTATAAAGTTGATGTAAAAATTAGTTTCCTTTTTAATTTAACAAATTAGTCCCGACACGTTCCATACCGCGTCCGACTAAAAATTCAAATTACTGAATTAATAACTCACTGCAATATCAATAATCATCACATTCATATATTACCTAAATATCTTTAAGTAATATTTAGAATCATACATTTTAATATCCACAATTCGGATAAAACCCAAATGAATTAATTTATAGTAAAATCCAATTAATCCATCAATTTAAAATATAACCCATTTTAAAAGTCATTAAAAATCACGGGGTATTACATACTTCCCACCTTATAATAGAATTTTGTCCCAAAATTTGGAAAGATAAATCATACTGGTAAGGTCAACTCTGAGTATAAATCTCACATCGCAAATAATCTATGTCGTACCGCCCATACAGTACATTAACGAAAATCCCCATTCATGTTATACGCCAAGCCTCACCATATAGTTCCAACTGAATCAAATCTAAACTTTACCCAATCTTCCCTAAACCATCCTCGTGACAAAGTTTGGAAAAAATGATCCTCACTTACTAAACAAATAAATCCTGAAGTCACAACTACTTACTGTTTCAAAATTATGAAAAATACTACAATTCAACCATCCAGGGCGCCCATACACCCTATCGTACAACTTTCATTAATATATTTATCACAAAGGTTATAAAATCATATCCTAAAGACCTAACTTATTTCGACTCCCAACGGTTATTAGTTTCATGCGTGGGGTGTCTCGCAAGCGAAATCCAAACAAGGAACCCCCCCGATACACTACTACCTAAAGTAGTCGGTCATCGAAACTCCTCGGGTCCTTAGTCAATAGTTTATAACCTCTCTACAGGTTTTATCAATTTCAAATAAAGTCTACTCATCTACTCTCTTATTAAAGACAATATGCTGGCTATACCCTCTCATATACCACAATTCAATCCACGCCGCTAGTCACATCATGATCGAACATGCCTAATATACATAACTCCGTAATAAAATCATACCCTCGTGATGACATGTAAAAATATAGGTGTCCCACGACCCCTAGGTGAGTCTACGTAAATAATAGTGCTATAGGCAAAGTTTAGTAACCCTATTGCCCACACAATATTAATTGCTACAAAAATCACTATGCGCCTCATAACTCCATAGATAGAAAACGTACCCTCATTCGCGGGTGGTGGTTGTTGACTCCCACTATTATAACTTTGCTCTGATGAGTTAAGAAAAATTTTACCCCAAATTTTCACTTCAAGTTCACCATACTCCATTATATGCCCAAGCCTTTGAATATATTTCCTTTGTTAGGTAACACACACAATTCCCGCATTTCAAGAACTTCTACTGATAACTCTCCTCAATTTTTCCATAATAGGGGTGACCTCGACTACGGTCATCATACTAGAACATACTTCATAACCTCCTAAGTACGATCTCCGTTATCCGTCCAATGTCCCTCATCTGCTATACTTCTCGTATGAACCCGTCCGAACGCAAATAAGATTAACTAATATATACGGAATCTTACAAAGGAAATCAATAATCATAAACATAGGGCTCTACATCAAAGAACTCTAAGCTGAAAGCACAATAAGCCGTACATATCCTTAAGGACACTAGAACCTGATACTCTGATACCACCTGTAACACCCCGCCTAATTAGATATCGGGTGGCCAATCCCATACCAAATTGAAACAGAATATACATTTGGATCATTCTTAGCATCACTGTCGAAAACATTTACAACTCACCCAATACCCAATTAAGCCGGTGTTAAAAACTTTCCAAATTTTAAATCAACAAAATCATTTTTAGTTTATGAATAACACTACATATATTATTCTACAACACTAATAACCGAACAGATAACACAAAAGAATTTAAATGCAATTGGAATAAACATTCCCACATAATAATCCAATACAATAATTCCCAACAATATCAAATGTATTAAAATGACACGAATACAATAGTATTTGACTCTGATAGAAAATAAATAATTGAGTTCCTTTGGGCGACATGCCCTATCTAAGAGAATACTGTGAATCAAATAAAGATAGGCATCTAAGCAATACTCCATAGCTCATCATAATCCACTAAGGTTGGCGTCCCTGCTGCTGGACACCTGATATAGAAGGTACAATAGAAAAGAAAATATGCAAGGAAACGGGTCAGAGCCCGATGTGAAAATGATTTTGAAAACAGCAAGTATTTAACAAGTGCAATAAAGCATTTATTATGTACATGTTAGCATCCAACTCTCACTTGCTATTCTCACCTCTCAACTAGAGTGCACACTTAACGATTCATATTCACCTCCTAGTTAATGTTTCCTCTTCACCAATTCCATAATATGATTTTCATTCCCATATCGTAACCACGTATGTCCCATACCATACGTTATATAATCATTCTTATACATTTCTCATTTATATGAATCGTTTTTCATTGACATGAATCATTTCTCATTAATATGAATTAATCTCTTCAAATCTATAAGAATAACTATTCATTAACTTAGTTCAATTATTTTTCTCAATTTACCGTTATCTACAATTATCACACAGTAGATGATTTAACCACTATATACACATACATTAAATTCATCATTATATATATATCCATATATAATATGGCACCCCGAGACACAGTTGCGGTGCATGCATTACTCTGCTATCATGTCCCAGTATCACTGGTCGCCGAATAGGGGACTAAAGGTTCGGTAAGGATTCCTCGAACCACAAACATCAACATACAAATTGGAGGTGAACATAGTTCTCGTATCCATGGGTCACACACATACTTACGTACCCACAGTCAGTGGACTTATCAACTCCCCGATAAGTCTTTCATAGACCTATGTTCTCGAGCGACAAATCAAAGATACCATGGATTCATCAGGATATGACTGCCCTCACGCGCAAACCTCCTGTCGATAGCAAGTAATCTAGGTATGTCATACACATAATCATCAATCAATAAAAATAGGCATTATCATACCTATAATATAATATCAACAAGGTACTCACATTACCCTAAGGTAGTTCCCAAACGTAGCATTATATCTCTCAAATCCTACGTATTAAAATATTATGACATTACTTCATGACTTTACTTCTTTAATTTAATTCCCCGAGCCTCACTCATTACTCAAGGTTCAAATAGGTTTTCCTCAAAGTATATTCAGTAAGAAATCACTAATATCCTAATGGTCCATATCATCATATCTCTCGATTTACTACGAATTAAACTCTCCCTTTAATTAGGATTAAAACCGATAGTTTCAAATCTCTTATAAACACATCCTCTATCAACTAGGATTGAATACCATCATCACATGGCTCATATTCTAGAGTGTTTCATTCACACTTTATGACTTATCAACAAAACCAACATCCTCTCATCCTATAACATCTCTCCACTCCCGACGTCGTTAAGGTTCATGCGCAGAACGTCTCGCAAAGCGAAATCCAAACAAGGAACCCCTCCAATACACTACTACTTAACTTTGTCGGATGTGGAGGTCCGTCAACTTCAAATACGCAACCGTTATAACCTCATCCCCTCTTTCAACCAAATGTGGTCTAAACTCTCATCTCTATTTAGGAGTCATACCACTAAGCGCTTGTACTCCACTCAGTCCTTGCGCAACCAATAATGAGCTTAAACTGAGTCCTTGATGTTCAAATTGTAACCCTAAGGCTACGCAGGAGTTATATTAAATCTCCCCTACTGGACCTATCCTTAATCCTCATGAATACCAATTAGAATCCAACAAATGCATTTAGCAACCGAAATTTCTTTCAATTTAATTATCATCATTCTAATCAATTAAATCCCAATCAAATCAATTCGACTCTTAACTAGGGCATACTGAACCTTACTAAGTCCCATAATATCCAATTAATAATCACCAAAGATCTACAAAAGGTTTTGGGATAAGAACCATATTAAAAAGAAACAACCTTACAAATTCTGGGGATATCGATCGATCGAAGGCAGGGGGTCGATCGATCGATCGCCCAGGTAATAGCCCAGTTCTTCTACATTTCTTCTACTACGGGTTTAACCATTTTTTATCATTCAAACCTTCATATTAATAACCTAAATGACTTATAATCCTTACTACATGATATATCAACATATATAAATGATTTTTAATGCTCTTAACATCCTAGAATCATCAAGAGATTGAATTAAAAGCATGTTAATATCCTCTTTATTCAGAAATTTATCAACATAATATCTTCAAGATCACACCATTGATTCTCACCATTTCTTCAACAGATTTATGGTTATTTCTTGGTTTACTATCTACCTACAACATGAGTTTGATTCCTATATCTTTTCAGTTTCCAGAAATCCATTTAACAACTCTATCTTTTCATCTTCCAAACATGAAAAATCTCATATTTATATAACTATTCTAACATGGACAATATACAAACTTAAATTGAAATTATCAAACACTTGCCTCTAATGAAGATCTGATCCTTTGGAGTTTAATGACACAGGTGGTTCTCCCCTTCTCCGGCCAACTTCCGGTGGTGGTTGGTGGTGGTGACCTTTGGTCTTCCTCCTTTCCAAGCTTCTCTTCTCCCAAACAACCTTTCACTCTCTCTAGGAAGATGACTTCTCAATTTTTTGTAGAAGATATGAATGAACCCATGTTCAACTAATATCCAAATACTTATAATAGGACAAAACCCGAAATCACTATTCATCCCCCTTGTAAAAATAACCAAAATTCCCTTTTGGATTGTCTATTCATTTCCAAATGACCTGAGACCCAAATTGCGATAACCCGCCAATCCGAAGTAAGGGTTGGTCAGCCCGATACTCCAAAATCACAGAATCATGGATGGAATCATTCTCAGCATCACAACAAAATAAGAAGTATGCGGGATAACCACTCCATATTTCAGAAAAACGGGTCGTCAAAAAATTTGGTTTTAAAGTAAATAAAAGAAAACAATTTAACAACCCAATACATAGAAAATGGAAACCCCAAAAATATATATAGTAATAACTACAAGTAAACAATAAAAGGACCGAATGCGCTGTCGGTCACAGACGGATACAATAATAATATTGAAGTTCATTAATTTACATAATACATTACATTAATCAATTACAAAAGCTTGGGCCTCTCGCCCGAGTAAAAGACCCGATCATGACTAGATATACAAGGATGATAACGTCTATACCAAATGTGTCCCGTAATACCCGCAAAGCATCACGGCTCGTCAAAGACACCGGAATAGGAAAGCCAAAACTGGCGTCCTTTACGGCGGAGCACCTGAGCAAATATAAGATGCATGTACAACAAGAAATATAAACGGGTCAGGGCCCGGTTCTATATGATTACCAGATGAATAAAGAGTATGACAGTTATGAATAAAATCATGCTAGAAAAGATAAAGATTTATCTACACAGTTCTAAAACATAAGCTAGGACAACCTAAAGAAAAGCATTTTTATGCAAAAGAAAAGGAAAGGTTAACATAAACTAAAAACCTCCATCATTTTATACTGTTCCATTTCATAGTTATGCTCATTATCATGAACTCATAATTACAACCTTTATGCTCTTACTAGCATTTCATTCCTTATTAGGAATTATAATAACAATTAAGCTCTTTATGGCTTTTATCAAAATTTTAAGCTCTTTGTGGCTTTTATTTCAATTATATGCCCATCCTGGCATTACCATTCCTTAACAGGAATACAATCATCATTAAATGCTCTTTGTGGCATTTTACTGTGCTCTTTGTGGCACTTCATTATGATCTTTATGGCATATCACATACATCAAGTCCCACTTGATTATGAATTGTTATATTTATATACATATAACGAATTCTAAGATCGTCCATCCGGGTTTCTCCACTGTGCGCGCCCCTAAATGACCATCATCTTCCAGGGCCTATCATACAAGACTACCTGGGCACCTATCGCAATACGTCGGGAAGCGGCCATATGCCTGCGGGGTAGTCATAACCACACCCAGAATTACCTACCCATCGCAGAAAAATATACAACAAACGCTCATATGGCCTAGGACTATAACCACCCTGCATTCACTAGCCAGGGGGCTTCACCTGTGCGCGCGAACTTCCCTTATGATGTCATTTAGAGAGGTGTGTTTCAGAAAAGAAAATCATTTACCATATTAATGATTAAGTAAATTATCATTTACCATCATTACCATTTCATTTCCATTCCCAATTAGATTTTTAGCAAATGTATATATTATACTCAATTCCATTTACATTTTATCAAATGTATATATCATTTCCAAAACCATATTCGTTTACATTTTGTAAATAATTCACCTTTTTAAATCCGAAGCCACACGTGTTTCATATCATCATTGTAACCTCGATGAATGAATAGACTTCCAATTTATTCTCCCAAGAACTCATTGTGAAGGTATTACAAATCATCAAGAATAACATAGCTCAATCGAGCTTCTAAAATCTCCCAACCATGCCCCTACATCTCCTAGTTTAATAATAACCAACTAGAAGAAAGAATGCCCTAACATCAATAGGAAGGACCCCGAAAAACCCCCATCTAAACCATTTCTATTCTAGGGTAGCTTCCCAACTCATCTAGCCCTCTAATACTCTAAGTTTTCTTCTTTCAAGAAGGTTCCTAGGTCCTAAACCTAAAGAAAGGGGGCTGAAATTTGAAAAGAAAAACAACTCAAAAATGCAGGATTTTTGAATCGATTCGGTGGGGAAGCGAATCGATTCGGACTAGACGAATCGATTCGGTAATGAAGACCTGGCATTCTGCATAATTGCTGAATCAATTCGGACCAACCGAATCAATTCGGTCCACTCAGACCTGGAAGCTGCCTCTTGGGCGAATCGATTCGGCCCTGTAATTTTGCTAAGAATGGGTTCAAGGGTTTATGAACCCTAATTTCCCCAAACTCAAATCTCTTCATTTTTTTCACACAACAAACAATATTTATTCTACCCCAAATCAACCTACATGCTGATTAGCTATTATAACCCAAAATTTCATCATTAAAACTAAGATTAGGGTTTAAAACCCACAAATTCCTCATTTAAACTATAAATGGAAATACACAACTATCATACAATGTTATGCATCTTAAATCGCATATTAGCAAGTAGAAAACTTGCCTTAGGGTTGATATCTCAGATTCATTTGTGGTAGATGCAATCCCAAATCTTCCATCTTCAATCTCTCTCTCATTCTCCTATTTTCTCTTCCTCTTTTTTTCTCTCATTTTCTCTCTATGGTCAAGACACAAAATAGGGAAATAAGGGAATTTGGAAGACTAAAATCGGGACATAAGTTAAAACTCCCAACTTTAATGGTTAACACCACATTAAAATGACTCCCGAATACGCATTTAAGTTAAAACCAGTCAAAAGTGCTCGGAACCCAAAAATACAATATGGCACTTATTTTGACTGTATCGAACCTTCCGGGACCAACCCTCTAAAATGGCATCCGAAAATTTTATAATTTATTTCGGATTCCAATTTCATTTAAACCATACTATCATTTAAAATACATGACACTATAAAACATACAACACGAGGATATTTACCTACGCATACAGTAAATATGCAACATTCCAGTAAATATTAACTTCCACTCCTTAAATTAATATTTACCCTAGTTCCAACATTTTATATACTTACCTTATGTGGTAAATTAATATAAAATTAGCCTCCTAAAAACGAGGGTTGTTACACAAATCCAACGTCCAAATAGACTTTTCTGACTATTTCAACCCTTCCGGATGCAACGATGCAGTCGAAACGACTATAAGGTTGATGTAAAAATAAGTTTTCTTTTTAATTTAACAAATTAGTCCCGACATGTCCGATACCGCGTCCGACTAAAAATTCAAATTACTGAATTAACAACTCACTGCAATATCAATAATCATCACATTCATATATTACCTAAATATCTTTAAGTAATATTCAGAATCATACATTTTAATATCCACAATTCGGATAAAACCCAAATGAATTAATTTATAGTAAAATCTAATTAATCCATTAATTTAAAATATAACCCTTTTTAAAAGTCATTAAAAATCACGAGGTATTACACTTGTGTAGTTATTTTCTATGTAATTGGAAATATACACCACACGATATGGGTTTTTCTTTTGTTTGTTCTAATCTAGAAGTCACAATGTTTTAAAGAAACCAACGAGAGAAAACTAAGTGTCACATACCGAAGAAAATCATTCTATTGTAACTTACCCATGCATATTTGGTTATCAACTTAACCATATTAGCATAATATAGATGCCACTCAAAACGATATATCACGATTTTTAAAAGAGTATTCTTACCAAACATAGTTCAGGCCCTATGTTAATGCATAGTTGCCAAACTATATACTACGAAAACTGCTATGAAGCACGGATATGTGATAAATTATCACCCAAGCAAGGTACTCAATGCATACATCACTGCCAACTTTTAACCAATTAAACCTTTCATCTGCTCTCGTTGATTTAATTAGGTTAAATATTTAAAAGAAAAGGCAAGTAAAAAAGATTAAGCACTAAAAGTATTGGCGTGTCTGACCTTAACAACAAGGTCTTGACGAACTCGTGCATCCCATAATATTAGACGAGAATCATCGCCAATACTACAAAACTCCTATAAATATTTATGTTTATAGGAATAAATTACCATTTGATTATTGGGGTATAACATAACTTGTAGGAGGAAGATATTGTTCTTTTCTTAAAATTAGACCACGAATGGAGTCGTAAACAAATGCCTTATTAAACAGGTGGAAACCCGAAACCCTACAATGTCACTTTCAATAAAGCCTAAAGATAGAATGCTTAGGACAAAATATGCCTTTTGACTTCATAGCAAAACCAAATATGCGTTTGAATCCCATTATTGTGAGAGTATTGGTAAAAGTAGACAAAGTCAGTATACCATAATAAAACAAATATGAACCGATACGATACAGAACGAAACAAACCCATAGAAACTGATAGCGCAACAATTATGGGCTACTTATTATTTCGGCATGCGATACGTATCTTTTTATTGATGTATCGTATCATATAATATGTATTGTATCGTATCATATAATATGTATCGTATCGTATCACATATCATACAAAACTAATGACTATCGTAGTAAGAACTAATATAGTGAAGAATTAACTTAAATCTAGTAAATCGCAAAATAATGCCAAGTATCATAGCGCCCCATATCAATTGCAACAATAATTACGGAACAAACCTTCCATGCTTTTGTAGCAAAGATCTACGAACAGATTGAGTAGGGTGAGCAGTAAAGATTAGATCAACAGTTTCATTCTTGAGAGTAATAAAAACTTCTTCAGGCGACTTTTTCAGCTCCACAACCAGCCTCTTGAGAATCTTGCAATGTTAGATTTAGTTGTAGCATTACTCTCATCGGTGAAACCCCATTCTTCAACTTAATCCGACGACGGTAAGTAATCTGGACCTCCTCAGCCAGGTTAGCCAAGTTAAGCTTGTGAGATAAGGCTTTTGCAATGACAATTGAATCCCCAACTTGTTAGTATATTTCTAAGCACCTCCAGCTTTTTAGGGTCACACTTTCCTTCATACGCGGCAAAAAGCTCATAACACTCTTAAACCAGTATAGACACAAGAAGATGTAATGTTCAGACATTTAAAGTTGTGTTTCAATCTAGCAAAGTATAGACGAAAATGTTATGGAGGAAAAAATACACTACAACACTACCAATAAAATTTGATTACAAGAAGATTGATAAAAAGTTCATTTTAATAAAAACTTTAAAAAATAAATAAGTGATCGAGTGGAAAAACCGAGCGTCCGTGTAATACGCTAGTCGTTGTTATCGGCTTCCAACCTCAATACAAAAAAAAAACCTAAACTTTTAACTACACTTTTATGGAGTATAGTAGTAAGTCTGGGTATCGAATCCACAGGGAATGTTTTATAGAATTTAATTGATTTATTACTTCTAAAATAAAAATGAAAAAGATGATGATTGGGAAAATTTCTATTAAAAAATTACTTAAGAAAAACAAACTGAAAAGTGCAAAAGAAATTAGATCTGACAAATGGGAGAAAATAGGGTAGGGTACAATCCCTCAATCCTTAACAAATTACGTATAGAATACTAGAATTGTAAATTAAAATTATTGACTAGATCCGGTCTTTATACATTCTAAGCATTACATATATGAGGTTCAAGCCCGCATCATATGAAATCAAAATAGATATAAAGCGGTGAATGAATCCAGTCTTTTTATATTCTAAGCATTACGTATATGAGGTTCAAGCCCGCACCATACGAAATCAAAGGTAAATATAAAGCGGTGCTTTCACGATTCAATCAATATTTTAATTTAACCTCTATTTTCTACATAGATAATTTGCCTTGGATTGAGTTCATGTACCCCAACCCTTGGGAATTTAGCTAAACATGATTTGATTAAAGAACAAATTCATACACAAAATTATGGATCTATAAAACATGGTAAATAATTTGCAAGTAATAAAATAATAGAATGGAAAGAGTTTACTTGAATTCAGCAACAAGGAATTGAGATTCAGAATACAAACTAGGGTTTATAAAACTCTTGAGGAAATTGGAAATTTAACCTAGAAATTTGACCTAAAAACTCTCTCTAGAACTCTCAACCTAGTCTCCTAAAACTTGATAAAACAACTCCCCCTTTGAATGAATTAGGTCTTGGGCTTTTATAGCACGAATTTAACACGAATTAGACAGCCAATAGTGCTTGTGGAACAAGTTTTTCCAGCTGCACACGCCAAAAAATTGCAGAATTAATGCCAGAAATCTGTACAGCCGGATCGGTCCGGTTTCGACCCGGATCGGTTCTTTTTTCTGACCGGATCGGTTTGGTTCCATCCGGATCCATCCTGTTTTTCTGGTTCATTTCTCTTCATTATCGCGCAACTTCAAAACCTCGTAACTTCTTTACCGTAGCTCGGATTGAGGTGCCGTTTTTTCCAGTGTTCTTGTAATTTAGAGCTCTTCAACTTTCTAGTTGGCCCCACCTCCGGACTAAGGCTACGAAATTACGGAAATGCCCTTCAACTCTCCATTTATTGGTTTCTTTCACTGTTTTGAGTTCTCCTTCGCACTAACTTGCATGAAATACCTGTAAAACACATGAGAAATACACAAAACAAGAAATACGTGCCAAAAAAGGTTAGTAGAATACATTTGAGACAAATCCAAGCTACTTACACTGCACGGAATCATAAAAATATTGAAATTAAGGGGATAAATGTGAAGAATATGTGCCTAATCAATAAGTGAGTTTGTGATATGCCCTCTTACTTTTTTGATTTTCTATGGAATTCAATTCTTTAAGGGATGGATAATAATTGGATCCCATTGAAAGCAAAAAAAGTAATATACCACTGCTCATATGACCTCACTCTTTTAATTATTTCATTAAAATGAACTGTTTTTCAATGTTTATCTAACTTTGTAATTCATTCATGGCCTAAATCTGTACCATATATATTGTAGCATTGTTTTCCTTCCGTTGCATTTGCTTCTATATATAGTGTTAAAATTCACTCAGAATTGTTGCACTCAAAGTATTATTTATACAGTATTGGGAACAGTGGAACCACTAATACAGAAACCCGTGGAAAACATAGATAAAGGCTATTATTTTCACAAAACGATAATAATTAGTCAAGATTGACATAACAGTTCAATTCATAAATCCTCAAATTGAAAAAAAATAGGCTACCAAAAAACCAATGCATAAATCTAACACCCAAATCAATATCAAATTTGAACCTAGTAAAAAAAAGAATAAAACTCATGAAAACAAAAAATGAAATTTACCTAGGTATATGAGACTGAGGACAGGACGAATAGGGAGATTCGACCTATGTGATGTGTTGGATGATTGGACGAATGAACGAGATGAACCCTAGGTTGGCCGATCAAAGCAAATAAGGAGCGCCGACCTATGTGATGTGTTGAGGAGGAGAAACCCTATGTGATGTGTTAGGGAAAATTATTTTGGCTCTATGAATCGGGCATTTTTTTTTAGTTTGGGAGGGAAAATTTTCTTTTTTCTTTTTTAATATACACTTTTAAAACATTGAACTAAAATTAGTAACGGATATATTTTATTACTAACACTAATTTACTATGTGAAATAATAATGGTAAATTACTGTTAGTAATAAAAAAAATAGTCTGCTACTAAAAGCTCGTTTTGGTGTAATGTGAGTTCGAAAATGTCATGACACTAATGATATATTTGGTGATTCCACACTAGGTGTCAAGACTCGCGCTCAACTAGAGAATTTGGTTAGCTACTTTTTCTACACTTCCATAGCAGATCCAAAGAATGTGAAGGAAACACTCAAGAATGAGCATTGGATAAATGTTATGCAAGAATAGTTCATTCAATTTTGAAAGAATGGTGTTTGGGAATTAGTCCCCCCGACCCAAGCGAGACTAATGTGACTGGTACCAAGTGGGTGTACAAGAAAGATGGACTAGAATGGTACCATCATTTGCAATAAATCTAGGTTGGTCGGTCAAGGTTACACACAAATTAAAGGTGTGGACTTTGACGAGACATTTGCTTATGTTACTAGGCTTGAGTCTGTCCGTTTACTATTCGTCATAGCATGTCATCACAGTTTAAGCTATACAAAATGGATGTCATGAGTTCCTTTCTCCGTGATATTATTCAAGAGGATCTTTATGTAGAATAACCAAAGGGGTTTGAAGACCCAAAACACCCGGAACACGTCTTTTATTTAAAGAAGCTCTTGTATGGTTTCAAGCAAGCACCCCATGCTTAGTACCAAATATTAACTTTTTATCCCTTAGCTCGTGCCTTCAAAAGGGGGTGAGTTGATATGATGTTGTTCGTCAGGAGATAGGGTGGTGCTATCTTGGTTGCCTAAGTCCATATAGACGACATAGTCTTTAGATCCATGTGTTCCTAACATACTAAAACTTTTGAGGAGGAGATAAAGAGTGAATTTGAGATAAGTATGGTTGGTGAGCTTACTTTCTTCCTAAGTATCCAAGTGCGTCAACTCAAAAATGAGATGTTTACATCTCAATTTAAATATGTTAGGGATCTAGTGAAAAATTTTGGGTTAGAATCCACTAAGAATGCTACCACACCAATGAGTTATTAGACAAAGCTTAACAAAGACACTTTATGTAAGGACGTAGGGAAACCACTCAATAGGATTATGCTAAGTAGTCTCGTCTACTTGATCGCTAGCCATCCCGATATCGCCTTTAGTGTTAGATTATATGCAGGGTACTAAGCATCCCCAAAAGAGTCGCACTTGCTTTTGCTTAAACATATCATCAAATACGTGAGTGACACTCTTTCTCATAGCATTTGGTATTCTTTTGATATCGATAACCGTCTGTCTACTTATTCAAATGTCGATTGGGCCGGGGATGTTGATGGTTGTAAAAACACGTTGGGTAGATTCTTTTACTTTGGGAGTGCTCTTCTATGATGGTTGATCAAGAAGCAAAACTCCATTTCTTTGTCCATGATTAATGGCGAGTACATAGCTACCGGGAGTTTTTGTACACAACTGTTAATAAAGAAGAAAATGTTAGAGGATTATGGGATTAATCAAGAAATGATGACTATTTATTACGCGAATACGAGTGCAATCCACATTTCTCATAATACCGTCCAATTTAGGATTCGTGATCTTGTTGAGGATAAGATCGTTTCCTTAATTTTCATGAGTACCGAATGTTAATTGGCCAACAATTTCACTAAACCTTTAAATGCCTATCGATTTGAGGATCTTAAGAAGTCTATGGGTATTTACTCTATTGATTGAGTTCGGGAGTTTCTTCTAGTTTAGGGTGATTTTTAATATTGTTGTCATTTTTCCCTACAACTGTATTATATATTATTTTGTATGATTTTGTATTCATAGGCTTATAAATTAAAAAATCCAAAAAGATTTTCTTTTCTTTTAGAAAAATTTCATAAACATATAAAAGATTATATTTTGATAAAAAATTTAAAAATTTAAAAAGATTTTTGTATTTTGTTTCACATCGTATATGTATGCGCACTTAAGATGTTCGAATCACAATTTCACTCCATCCATTCACGTGACTTAATCGTGGTGTTAGTAGACTTGGCTATGTAAAAAAATTGGTGCTTAATAATGCATGTTTAGCATTGCGTCATTTATTATTGATTACTACCTTCATGCTAGACTCATTATATTGTCTTATTTTACACAATTTGCACAAACTTTTTAACATTGCACTTTCTCGTCATATGTTGAATAGGATGTTCTCATATCATTCGTGCTTAATAACTAACCGAAAGTACTAGAAAATAATTGTGCACGTAAAAACCATTGGCCGTATTTTTTTACCAGAAAATTAATTGATAAAAGTTGAAGCAGTGGAAAGGGGCTACAAAAGATGCAGTCTTCTTTGCATTAAAGCCACCTTAGCAAGACCCTAATCCATGACGTGAGTTGAGTCAATTTTACTTTGTTCAATAATTTTTACATAAAAGGTTGAATTGAATACTTTATTTAGGAGTGTCTCTTTGACTTCGTGCACCGTCGCTACATATGCCTCTATTGACTTTCACATAAATTAAGTTCACACACCTACATTCCATCTCCATGATTCAGATATTTTTGTGCTAATCCATGGTGTGTTTGTTTGTATTTATATGTGTGTATTTTTATCCTCAAAATTTTAAAAAATAGCTTGTTGGCTTGTTGAAGTTTCATCGCATATGCTTAATTGCCTAAACTTTGTGATGCAACTTTTTAGGTTTAGCTTCTAACTCTTTGTCTATTATGGACAAAAAGGGGGAGAACATATTACGGGGGAGTTTGTGCTAACATTTTATTTATTTTTGTAAACTCCATGTTCTAGGGTTTTTTCCTTGCTTCATGTGTGTAAGACTTTTTCCGCATTGATGATATCATGGACTGCACGATGAAGATTTTTAGTAGTGACGAAGTTGCAAGTGTCTTTTTCTTTTTGGGTTTGGGAGGTACATCAGTTGAACTTGTCTTAGGGTCTATTTTTTTGGCTTTGTATTTTGTACCGGAATAGCCAAAAAGGAGATTTATAAGAGAACAAATTATGATTTGCTCATTGTGTTTATCATTTAGCATATTCCATTACACCGCTACACTATCATGTACATTCTCAAAAAGCTTCAATTGAAGACAAGTTAGTGATCGAACACATCAATTGAAGAATGAAGAGTTGATATCGCCACTACAATCATCGGAGAAAGTATATGAGGTATATTTAGTTATAACTTATATTCAAGGTATTTTTTAAACATGTTTGAATCCAAAATATTTTTCAAAAAGTTTTTTTATGTATCTCGTTAGAATGAGATTAAGGGTCGTTTGAACGAGTTATACAACTCATTGGATAGCCATTTGAATGAGCTCTAAACGTGCATTTTTCCTCGTCACTCTGGAAAGTCGTTCGATCTATCGTTAGAACGAGTTTATGAAGGTATTTGAATGAGGTCCTATTCGATCAAACAAACCAACGGGAATTTTATTTTTTAGTTGGTTTAAAACATAATCTTTTCAAGTTTATCTCCTATAGATTTTCCAACCTATTTAAGAGATACGAACCTGCCCATTGTTGTGAGACTTTTTTAACCTATTTTGTGATCAAACACTTTGGTTCTTCAAAATCCAAATACATTAGATATTTGTGATCACTTTATCAAACTCAAAGGAGCACATCACTTTTTCAAATCCTTGTGGAGTTCATTTTCCACTGTTGACAATAGGAAAGGAGTTTCCTGAGGTTGATCGGTGGATATCGAGAAAAGTGGAGCTTGTTGTGGGACATTACTATATGTGCATCACTTCCTGTTATAAACAAGGAAGGAGAGTGAATTGTGATTGAAAATGAATAAATGCGGTGTGTGATACCGATTTAAATAAATTCGCAAGTTTCCAATTAAACCTTATTTAATTAGAGTCTATTTTTAAACCAAATTAATTCAACTCCTAAACTTGCAACTACGTGTTGTAACACCCCAAGACTTTTGAGACTGAGAAATTTAATTTTGGGAAAATTAAATTTAATTAAATTGGAGAATTTTAAAATTTGGGAATTTAAATCCAAAAATAGAGGATGTTTTAAAGTATTCCGGATGATGATTTTGAGTGTGCCATCGATCCCAGAAGGGTCGAGATAGTCAAAATGACTGTCATTGGGTCTTATTTCGGCTCCGGAATGTTTTTAAGTTGTTTTGACTTGAATTGGAGTCAACGAGTCATTTAAAGTGTGTATTAACATTTAAAACAGGGATTTTGTTTTAAAAGGCTGGAGGCTTACGGATGAAACCATTTCTCATTTGAGAGAAAGAGAGAAGAGCCCTAGAGAGAGAAGAAGAAGAGGAAGAAGAAGAAAGGAAGAGAGAGAGGAAGAAAAGCTTGGAGATTTCCGGCCCTACCGCGACATCGAGGACGATTCAACCTTTACAAACCTGAGGCAAGTGTTTAATCTTGCTAAATAGCTATTTGTGTATTTCATTTCATAAATTGTGGGGTAAAGAAATGGTTTTTTGGGTATTAATATCAAAACCTAGATTTTTAGGTTTAATCTTGAAATCAATGATTAAATTGAGAATTAATGACATAGAGATGATTGGGATCAACTTTGGGTTGGTTAATGGGCTTAAAATCATGATTTGATGAAGGATTGGGGATTGGAATGAGAAATTTAGGGTTTAGAATTCGTAGGTTTTGAAGAAACAGATGAAACCTTCAAAAATTGCAGGTCCGAATCGATTCGCCCCCTCAAGCGAATCGATTCGGTTTGGTAAAATTAGCAGGTCTGCATTGACCGAATCGATTCGGACCCCAAGCCGAATCGATTCGGCCTATTGCAGAAGCCCAGGTCTTTGGACCCGAATCGATTCGCCTGGGAGGCCGAATCGATTCGGAAACAGGGCATTTTGAGATTTTTCTCCATAGTGAATTCAAACCCCTTTTTGGTTGGATTTATTGATTCGGGGCCTTCTCTTATGATGTAAGAGATATGTTCTTGGAGACACATAAGGAGTTTCTCAGACATTAGAGTTTTGGGGACTCCTTAGGGTCATTTGGGAGAAATGTATCCATGTATGTATTTGGAGTTGTGTATAGAGATTTTGGGGGAAAACCTTTGGGATTGGGAATCCTAATTGTAGATTAAAAGTAAGTGTAGATGTGATGGGAGGCTAAGAACTCTTAGAGGGATCTTAGATTAGGGTATTCACAAAAGTGATCGAACCATAGTCGAAACCGAGGGAAATGAGATTATTTGATGATTGAAAGAATGAGCTTGAGGCCGATATACTATTAGTTATATGTATACCGATAGTCAAAATGATTACTAGATTCTTTAATGTACTCGGAGATATAGATGTTATGTGTAGTGAAAGATCCCTACACAAACTCTTGGGTGATAGCCCTAATGTTGAATATATATAGGTATAGATATATACATATGGTTTTGGGAGACTATTCATCATAGGAAAATGATCGAATATGTTTCAAGCATGGGATTATATTCACGTATCGAGGTAAATTAAAGGAATTGTGGTGACGGCTTGTATATTGAGGACTATGTATACTTATAGCCAGATATATATATATCTTATACATATGAACGAGAATTAGTTTATATATATATAGATAAGGATATGTGAATATGTGTTGATATATATATACATCTGTATGTATATAGATATATGGATATCTTTATGTTATGGACATACATGGTATGGAGATTTAAACCGTATATGATGGTTTATTACTTGATCATATGATTGGATCATATGGATTATATATATTATGCATGTAAATGATATATATACCTAATCGGTTAAGCATACCCCGCTCATGCTATCATTGGGAAGTTGCGCGCGTAGTGGGTGAGCATCCTGGCTAGAAAAGCAGGGTGTGGATATTCCCCAGGTCATAGTCGTCCCGTGTGTTACCATATGATATATATATATATTTATTTTGGGATGAGACGTGATGGGTATGTTTCGTCTCATTGCCGGTTTGGAGCTATGACCGCTTCCCGGGACGTCGTGTGCGTGAGTTTACCACGAGATGGGTGTCGTTTAGTCCCACCATGGTGGCCCCAGTTTTTCTACGTGAGCCGGGCACTGGGAAGATGATAGTATTGATGCAGTTTATCGGCGATATATATAGCCGGGTATATTATGCGCATGGCCTTGTACATCATATGTAGTATGTACACTTGGCTATTGGATTGATGATGATATATATACGGTTAGAAATAAATATCTATATATATATATATATATATATATATATATATATATATATATATATATATATATATATATATATATATATATATATATATATATATATATATATATATTTATATATATATCCTATAGATGAAAGTATATGGACTTTTATGAAGTACATCTTAGATGATTATGGTGTACTAGATTGATGGGGGTTGATGTATCGCACATAAGGTATTATTTCGGTTACATCATCCCAAGGATATTATTGGAGGTTCTTTTATTTTATCTTATTTGTTTTCTTTCTTTTATTTCTTTCTTTCTTTCTTTAGGAGTTATAGTTAGTAGTAATGGTAGTATTAACTTGTATGTTGAGGATTATGGATCTCTAGGATCGACATTGCCCAGGAGTAGTGTAACGAGGTGGTTCCTTGTTTGGATTTCGCTTTGCGAGACACCTCACGCACGAAACGCAGTGCCATGTCGAGATTTGAGAGAAGTAATTCCATAGGTGGCATCACGGATCTCTGGTCTTGACCTTGTCAGGAGTAGTGTAACGGGGCGGTTCCTTGTTTGGATTTCGCTTTGCGAGACTCCCCACGCACGAAACGTAGTACAATTTTGGGATTAGAGAGAAGTCTTGCCAATATTCCATGTGCATATTATTAAGTATATTAATTCTTACGTTTTATCCTATAGGTGTATATATATATGTATACGTATAGGGGTAATGTTTTAGGAATTATGATAATTATAATTCATGAGATTATTAATCGGAATTCATTAAGCCTTTTATGGCATAATTGTTGTAATCATAATCTAATAGGATTAGAAATGGGTGGATCCTTAGATTATGACGGGAAGGTAGCTCTCGTGGATATAGGCTAGGCCTGATAAGTTAGGTTGTCCTAAAAATCAATGGGGGTAATTTAACTAAAATTTGAGGACGCGAATAGGTGCGCGCCTTTAGAAGAGAGGTGAGTTGGGGTTCCACGAGAGTGCGGTCTCACTTATTTATGAAATTAAGTACACCGGTATTTATTATGCACGGTTAACACACTTGCTAAATATTTTACACATTCGGGGCTCTGACCCGTTTACTTCTCCCTCCTTCTTGTATATACATATATATTTCCACAGGTATCCTACCGCATGGATGCCGGATTACTTTCTATCCAGAGTCTTGGGAGCCGTGACAGGTGCGGACTGTTGCGGGATGTTTCATGTAGCCGCTTCCTACTTCTTTAAAATTCTAGGTAGGATTCATGTTGTATATCGGGTTTGTATCATAGGGATATTTATAGACATGTTTATATTTATTCCATTTCAGTTATTGTATTTGCTGTGACCCGACAGCTTATTCGGGTTTATTTATTTATGGCATATTCATGTTAGTGATTTCTTTCATTTCTTATAGTTCTTTCTTGCATCTCTCTTATTTATTAGAAATTTTGTAGTGTTGGGTTGTGTTATGTTGCATGTTTTAATTTATTTAACATCTCGCTTATATGATATCGGGTAGTTAGTCCTATATTATATAGTACCGACAGTTGATGTTGAGCCTGGACCATCTGGAATTCCTGATTTAATATAGTATAGGGATGGCCACCCGTTATTATTTTAAGCGGGGTGTTACACGTGTGTGCGCTTGTCAAACCATAAATAAATAAAGCATGTGACACAAATTTCAGGAAAAATCCCCGTAGGGCAAAACCTTTTATTTCTAGAACTCTGACAAGTTTACAAGACCATTGACTTACATACAATATTGCTTTCGCCCACAAGAGTAACGCACGGTATCTTTGACAAACCTTCAAAGAAACGTCTAGAAATAAATCAGCAATGGTTCACACGCAGCTATACCACAAGGACATACAATCCTAGACACGCAGTCTTCTCGATGTAGGTTATCCTCCCCATAAGAGTAAACAAAAGCAAAGTGTGTTCTTAAACACCAAAACAATTCACCTAAGCATATGGATTTTTTTTGAATTGAAAAAATAAAAGGGATTAAACCCTAAAATAAGAAGTCAAAAGGATTTTGCAATTTCGCAGTTTTTAGTCTTTCAAATGCTAATACTTCTTAATGAAAACGAAACCATTTAATGAGTATTTATACAAAATCGCATCGCCTCGGTATTAGAGCTCGTTCGAATGATACAGTGATGTCGCTAGAACAAAGGACGTGTGTCGTTTGGACGACATCACGTGACATATCAATCTCGCTCGAACGAGATGTTGATCTCGCTTGAACGACCTGGTCATCAAAAAATATTATTTTAATATCCTCTCCAACACTTAGAAAAAATACTCATTCACAAAATTTGACGAAAAGTCCACTCCAACACTTAGAAAATATTTTGTAAAAATATCCCAAAGCTTTAAGTGGAAAGTTAAGGTATTTAAAACATAACCTTACCAAAGTAAACTTTTACGGAGTATTTTTTATGAAGAACTTGGTATATTCGGATACGTCTTGATGTAGATGCTCTTGAACTTCTTCGACGGTTGTAACGGTATCCGATATAATAAATTGTGACGGACATTCATAAAAATATGTCCTTACAGTGATACTAAGTGGTGTCTAAGTCTGTAAGTTTGTCCGTGTCGTATGTAATACCTTAGTTGAAATAATGTTAAAAAGAGTTTTTTCTGAAAAGATTTTTTCCTCATATCTCGTGTGATTGTTTGTTTGTTTGATTTAGATTTAATATCATGCATACTTAGTTTCACCAAATTAGTCAAAATAAAATTGGACTAAAATTGAATTTGGCTTGTTTGTGACTTAATTTACGAATTCTAGAGTTAACCATATAACCGGACCACTTTGAGCGTTTTTCATGTATACATTTACTTTACTTTATTTCAATGTAAGTTCATTTACATTTTAACATTTACTTGATTTATAGTTTCAAGTCTATTTAATTTCATTTTGTCACTTGCAAAAAGTCCTTTTACAATTAGGCATGCTTATGAACCCACAATTATTCTGCTTGGATGACACCATATTTCTTTTATGGATGAAATTTCCAACAAACAGAGGCTAATATATGAATAAGATGTAGAGTTAGCTCATGTATTCCAATATATGATCTTGCGGAGTAACAACGGTGCGTAGTCACCACTTAGAGACTAGGATACTTAAGCTTTTGAGAAAAAACTTATCTTCTTTATCTCATTATGTCTATATATTTAATTATTTCTCTCCTTATCTTGTCTATATCCACCCTTCTCTATCTCTGAGTGTGCATGATATTAATAAATGTAATTTATTATGTTCTCCTGACCAGGGAAAACATGTCTTAAAAGTTATTTATCGTTAACATAAGAAAATACTCCAAGTAAAATATGTTTTCCCATAATATGTCCCTCGTTCCAACGAGAGAGGCCCTCGTTTGAATGAGAACTTTTCATGGGAGGAGCTCGTGAGAATCTAGCATCTTAACAATGTTTTGTCCTGTAATGAAAATCCCTCATTCAAATAAACTTCGAATGAGAGAAGGCCTTATTTCAAACAAGGCCCTCATTCCAAAAACCTTAGCTGAACATCAAAACAGAGGTTGGTTGAAGGCGCTTAGAGTAATGAAAGAGTCAAATGATCATTTATTTAATAAGGACTATACAAGGAACCCAAGGCTAAATAATGAAAGCGGCTTCAAAAAAAATTATGAAGACCCCATATCATACCCAGTGATATATTTTCTTATATATTTAATTATAATTAATTTCATTAAATAATTATAATTGCAATCCAATTTAAATATATTAGAATTACTCGAATAAAGAATAATTATTTGCCAAATAACACATACTATGATTTCCCTTATGAAGCATACAACCCGCTTAGTGAAGTTCAATTCAACGTTAATCGATTCTAACCATAATCTTAGTTATTTCTTGATCTCAAACTTGACTTATTTCAAACCCTATTGAATATAAATCCACTCGTCGGGTTAAAGGTGGAACCAAAACTTATAAGCTTATTAATGAAGTATAAAAATTTCATAATATCTCTTGGACTTTGATTCCTCCGGAATATGATCCTGTAACACTACACCAAAAATAACAATTTGGCACACCTTGATATTAAAAATCTGGCACAGTTTAAAACTGTGCCAGATTCTGGCACGGTTTAATAACAATCTGGCACACTTTAAAACCGTGCCAAAATTTGGCACTGTTTAAAAGTGTGCCAAAATTGAGCACACTTCGATAAAATATAAATACCCTACAAAAATAATACTCCTATTAACTTTTTTTCTCTCCCGCTCACTTTCCTCTCTAATTCGGGTCTCCCGCTTTCTATCTCGTGCGCTCTCTCTTACATCTAACCTTTTGTACAAACCTTCACTCCTCCGGGTTGATTGAGAATGGGTTAAAGATGGGATGTTAATGGTGAATCGAACATGGGGATTCAATGAGTATCCGAGTTCGCGGGTCACTAGATCGGAGGTATGGATTGGGTTAGCTTCAGGTTTTCAAGGTGGATTTACAAGTCTGGACGGACAAAGAGGTCGGGTAATGGCCGGAGGGTTGTTGATGGCTTCGATTTTTTACGAATATGGAGTCATTTTTGGGATGGTCAGGTTCAAGATTATGTTTGCATTTTCCTGTCTAAAATCAAACATAGAATTTGGAATTTAGTTTGTTCATCCATTCAGTTATTTATGTGTGCATAAATGCGTTCTTAATGTAGAATATATATGCGTTCTTGATGTATATGGACTTCAATTTGAGATGTCTTGAGGGCCATTACAAGTAAAACTCTACATCTGTAAACTCGTTTTTAATTTACCAAATTTTGAGTAAATGTAATTTAGTTGTTTGTTGGATTGTAGGATTATAGAGGATGAGTTTTTCAAGCAGGATTGAAGGAGTAGAGCGAAGATCCAGATATGCCAATTTATTTTCATGAAATGGATTTTGTGTTTGTTTGTTGGATTTACTGTTAGTGGTGTTGCCTTATGCAATAATCTCATTGTTGAGAATATTGCAGGGATTAAATTTGTGGATACTTCAAATTTGATGATTGCTCAAAAGTTAGAATCTTATCCTATTTTACCTTTATTCAAAATCAACACTTTACTAATTTTTCGCTTTTACACTTTAGAATATTTTTTTATTAATCATTAGTGATGTTGCTTTTTGCAATCGAATTCTATGATTGCTTAAAAGTTTGAATCTTTTCCAACTTTAGCTTTATTGAAAAATAATTTTGTTAATAGATTACGCACTTTTATGACTTAAAATAATATTGATTATGGATATAGGGTAACAAACATTTCGTTTCCATTTTTAGTCCCTATTTTCAAATTAGCGTTTGACGTGATATGCTGTGATTGGTTAATGTTTTATGGATATGGGTCCACCCTAACGACTTTATTAAAAAATAGGGACTAAAATAATAATAAAATGCTTGTTGTCCTATTTCCATAACAGATATTACAATAGGTCCTAAATTTACAAAGCCCCTTTTGTTAATGACTTATTCTTAGGGTCTTATTAAGTTTTTTTTCTTTTATCAAGGTTTACGAGTTGGTAGGACTATCAGAACTCTACTACGCTGGAAACCATGGTATGGGCAATATGTTCCCAGCTGCGGAGACAGTTTCCACTAAACATTTAACCGGTATAAAGTCTACTAACCAACAGGTATGGGATTAAATAAAGTCTCTTACATATGCAACTCAGATAACCCTTATTTTATATGGATATCACCATATTGCATTATAGACTAATCATTATTATACAATCAACTATGATGATAATTTGCAAAAATCAATACTTAAACTTAAAAACAAGCCGTTAAAGGGTGAAAAACATAAACCAGAGCCCAAATGAACCCGTAAAAGGCACGAACACATCGCACGGGACCAATGTAACTAGTAGGAATGGACCGCGTAGTCCCGGGTCTTCCGGTTTGAGAATATGACGATAATTTGCAAAAATAACACTTAAACTTAAAAACAAGTTGTTAAAGGGTGAAAACCGAAACCAGCCCCCAAACGGACCCGTAGGAGGCACGAACACCTTGCACGGGACCAATGTATTTTGTAGGAACTGACCGCGTAGTCCCGGGTCTCCCGGTTTGAGAATATGACGATAATTTGCAAAAATAACACTTAAACTTAAAAACAAGCCGTTAAAGGGTGAAAACCCAAACCAGTCTCCAAATGACCCTGTAGGAGGCACGAACAGCTCGTACGGGACCAATGTAACTTGTAGGAACTGACCGCGTAGTCCCGGGTCTCCCAGTTTGAAAATATGACGATAGTTTGCAAAAGTCAACACTTAGAGTTGAAAACAAGCCATTAAAGGGTGAAAACCCAAACCATCCCCCAAACGACCCCGTCGGAGGCATGAACACCTCGCACGGGACCAATGTAACTTGTTGGAACTGACTGCGTAGTCACGGGTCTCCCAGTTTGAGAGTATGATAGTATTTTGCAAAAAATCACACTTAGAGTTAAAAACACGACGTTAAAGGGTGAAAACCCAAACCATCCCCCAAACGACCCCGTAGGAGGAACGAACACCTCGCACGGGACCAATGTAACTTGTAGGTACTGACCGCGTAGTCCTGGGTCTCCTGGTTTGAGAATATGATGATAGTTTGCAAACAAGCCGTTAAAGGGTGAAAACCCAAACCATCCCCAAACGACCCCGTAAGAGGCATGAACACCTCGCACGGGACCAATGTACCTTATTGGAACTGATCGCGTAGTCTCGAGTCTCCCGGTTTGAGCATATGATGATAGTTTGCAAAAATCACACTTAGACTTGAAAATAAGCCGTTAAAGGGTGAAAACCCAAACAAGCCCCCCAACGACCCCGTAGGAGGCACGAACACCTCGCACGGGACCAATGTAACTTGTAGGAAGTGACCGCGTAGTCCCAGGTCTCTCGGTTTGAGAGTATGACATTAATTTGTAAAAATAACACTTAGACTTAAAAACATGCCGTTAAAGGGTGAAAACCCAAACCAGCCCCCAAATGACCTTGTAGGAGACACGAACACCTCGCACGGGACCAACGTAACTTGTAGGACTGACCGGGAAATCCCGAGTCTCTCGGTTTGAGAGTATGAAGATAATTTGCAAAAATCAACACTTAGACTTAAAAATAAGCCATTAAATGGTGAAAACCCAAACCAGGCCCCAAACGATCCCGTAGGAGACACGAACACCTCGTACGGGACCAATGTAACTTGTAGGAACTGACCGCGTAGTCTCGGGTCTCCCCGTTTGAGAGTATGATGATAATTTGCAAAAATCACACTTAGACTTAAAAACATGTCGTTAAAGGGTGAAAACCCAAACTAGCCCCCGAACGACCTTGTAGGAGACACGAACACTTCGCACGGGACCAACGTAACTTGTAGGAACTGATCGCTAGTCTCGGGTCTCTCGATTTGAGAGTATGATGATAATTTGCAAAAATCAACACTTAGACTTAAAAACAAGCCGTTAAATGGTGAAAACCCAAACCAGCTCCCAAACGAGCCCGTAGGAGGCACAAACACCTCGTACGGGACCAATATAACTTGTAGGAACAAACGGCGTAGTCTCGAGTCTCCCAGTTGGAGAGTATGACGATACTTTGCCAAAATCACACTTAGAGTTAAAAACAAGCCGTTAAAGGGTGAAAACGCAAACTATCCCCCAAACGACCCTGTAGGAGGCACGAACACCTCGCACGGGACCAATGTAACTTGAAGGAACTGACCGCGTAGTCCCGGGTCTCCCGATTTGAGAGTATGGCGATAGTTTGTAAAAATCACACTTAGACTTGAAAACAAGCCGTTAAAGGGTGAAAACCCAAACCATCCCCCAAACGACCCCGTAGGAGGCACGAACACTTCGCACGAGACCAATCTAACTTGTAGGAACTGACCGCGTAGTCTCGGGTCTCCCGGTTTGAGAGTATGACGATAGTTTGTAAAAACAACACTCAGACTTAAAAACAAGCCGTTAAAGGGTGAAAACCCAAACAATCCCCCAAACGACCCCGTAGGAGGCACGAACAGCTTGCACGGGACCAATGTAACTTGTAAGAACTGACCGCGTAGTCCCAGGTCTTCCGGTTTGAGAGTATGACATTAATTTGTAAAAATAACACTTAGACTTAAAAATATGCCGTTAATGGGTGAAAACCCAAACCAGCCCCCAAACGACCCTATAGGAGGCACGAACACCTCGCACGGTACCAATTTAACTTGTAGGAACTGACCGCGTAATCCCGGGTCTCTCGGTTTGAGGGTATGATGATAATTTGCAAAAATCAACACTTAGACTTAAAAATAAGCCGTTAAATGGTGAAAACCCATAGCAGCTCCCAAACGAGCCCGTAGGAGGCACGAACCCCTCGTACGGGATAATATAACTTGTAGAAACTGACGGCATAGTCTCGGGTCTCCCAGTTGGAGAGTATGACGATACTTTGCCAAAATCACACTTAGAGTTAAAAACAAGCAGTTAAAGGGTGAAAACCCAAACTATCCCCCAAACGACCCCGTAGGAGGCACGAACACCTCGCACGGGACCAATGTAACTTGAAGGAACTGACCGCGTAGTCCCGGGTCTCCCGATTTGAGAGTATGGCGATAGTTTGCAAAAATCACACTTAGACTTGAAAACAAGCCGTTAAAGGGTGAAAACCCAAACCATCCCCCAAACGACCCCGTAGGAGGCACGAACACCTCGCACGAGACCAATGTAACTTGTAGGAACTGATCGCGTAGTCTCGGGTTTCCCGGTTTGAGAGTATGACGATAGTTTGCAAAAATCAACACTTAGACTTAAAAACAAGCCGTTAAAGGGTGAAAACCCAAACAAGCCTCCAAACGACCCCATAGGAGGCACGAACACCTTGCACGGGACCAATGTAACTTGTAGGAACTGATCGTGTAGTCCCAGGTCTCTCGATTTGAGAGTATTACATTAATTTATAAAAATAACACTTAGACTTAAAAACATGCCGTTAAAGGGTGAAAACCCAAACCAGCCCCCAAACGACCCTGTAGGAGGCACGAACACCTCGCACGGGACCAACGTAACTTGTAGGAACTGCCCGCGTAGTTCTGAGTCTCTCGGTTTGAGAGTATGACGATAATTTGCAAAATTCAACACTTGGACTTAAAAACAAGCCGTTAAATGGTGAAAACCCAAACCAGCCCCCAAACGACCCCGTAGGAGGCACGAACACCTCGTACGGGACCAATGTAACTTGTAGGAACTGACGATGTAGTCTTCGGTCTCCCGGTTTGAGAGTATGATGATACTTTGCAAAAATTAACACTTAGACTTAAAAACAAGCCGTTAAATGGTGAAAACCCAAACCAGCTCCCAAACGAGCCCGTAGGAGGCACGAACACCTCGTACGGGACCAATGTAACTTGTAGGGACTGACGGCGTAGTCTCGGGTCTCCCAGTTGGAGAGTATGACAATACTTTGCCAAAATCACACTTAGAGTTAAAAACAAGTCGTTAAAGGGTGAAAACCCAAACTATCCCCCAAGCGACCCCGTAGGAGGCACGAACACCTCGCACGGGACCAATGTAACTTGAACGAACTGACCGCGTAGTCCCGAGTCTCCCAATTTGAGAGTATGGCGATAGTTTGCAAAAATCATACTTAGACTTGAAAACAAGTCGTTAAAAGGTGAAAACCCAAACCATCCCCCAAACGACCCCGTAGGAAGTGCGAACACCTCGCACGAGACCAATGTAACTTGTAGGAACTGACCGCATAGTCTCGGGTCTCCCGGTTTGAGAGTATGACGATAGTTTGCAAAAATCAACACTTAGACTTAAAAATAAGCCGTTAAAGGGGGAAAACCCAAACAAGCCCCCAAACGACCCCGTAGGAGGCACGGACACCTTGCACGGGACCAATGTAACTTGTAAGAACTGACCGCGTAGTCCCAGGTCTCCCGGTTTGAGAGTATGACATTAATTTGTAAAAATAACACTTAGACTTAAAAACATGCCGTTAAAGGGTGAATACCCAAACTAGCCCCCAAACGACCCTGTAGGAGGCACGAACACCTCGCACGGGACCAACGTAACTTGTAGGAACTGACCGCGTAGTCCCGGGTCTCTCGGTTTGAGAGTATGACGATAATTTGCAAAAATCAACACTTAGACTTAAAAACAAGCCGTTAAATGGTGAAAACCCAAACCAGCCCCCAAACGAGCCCGTAGGAGGCACGAACACCTCGTACGGGACCAATGTAACTTGTAGGAACTGACGGCGTAGTCTCGGATCTCCCAGTTTGAGAGTATGATGATACTTTGCCAAAATCACACTTAGAGTTAAAAACAAGCCGTTAAAGGGTGAAACCCCAAACTATCCCCCAAACGACCCCGTAGGATGCACGAACACCTCGCACGGGACCAATGTAACTTGAAGGAACTAACCGCGTAGTCTCGGGTCTCCCAATTTGAGAGTATGATGATAGTTTGCAAAACTCGCACTTAGACTTAAAATATGTCGTTAAAGGGTGAATACCCAAACCAGTCCCCAAACGACCCCGTAAGAAGTAGGAACACCTCGCATGGGACCAATGTAACCTGTAGGAACTGACCGCGTAGTCCTGGGTCTCTCGATTTGAGAGTATGACTATAATTTGCAAAAATCACACTTAGAGTTAAAAATATGCCGTTAAAAGGTGAAAACCCAAACTAGCCTCCAAACGACCCCGTAAGAGGCACGAACACCTCGCACGGGACCAATGTAACTTGTAGGTACTGACCGCGTTGTCCTGGGTCTCCTGATTTGAGAATATGACGATAGTTGGCAAACAAGCCGTTAAAGGGTGAAAACCCAAACCATCCCCAAACGACCCCGTAAGAGGCACAAACACCTCGCACGGGACCAATGTAACTTGTTGGAACTGATCGCGTAGTCTCGTGTCTCCCGATTTGAGAATATGATGATAGTTTGCAAAAATCACACTTAGACTTGAAAATAAGCCGTTAAAGGGTGAAAACCTAAACCAACCCCCAAACGACCCCGTAGGAGGCACGAACACCTCGCACGGGACCAATGTAACTTGTAGGAACTAACCGCTTAGTCCCGGGTCTCCCGGTTTGAGAGTATGACGATAATTTGCAGAAATCACACTTAAGACTTAAAATCATGCCGTTAAAGGGTGAAAACCCAAACCAGCCCCCAAACGACCCTGTAGGAGGCACGAACACCTCGCACGAGACCAATGTAACTTGTAGGAACTGATCGTGTAGTCCCGGGTCTCCCGATTTGATAGTATGATGATAATTTGCAAAAATTACACTTAGAGTTAAAAACAAACCGTTAAAGGGTGAAAATCCAAACCATCCCCCAAACGACCCCGTAGGAGGCACGAACACCTTGCACGGTTTAAAAGTGTGCCAGAAAGTGTTCCTGTTTGGTTAAATCTGGCACAGTTAAAAACTATGCCAGAAGTGTGTCAGAAATATCAAATTCTGGCACGGTTTAAAAGTGTGCTAGAAGTGTTCCTGTTTGTCCAAATCTGGCACACTTTTGAGCCGTGCCAGAAAAAAATTGTCATTTTGGAACACCTGATTCTGGCACAGTTCAAAACCATGTTAGATTTGATCTGGCACTATTTTAAACCGTGTCAGATTCCTATTTTTGGTGTAGTGTAAGGACATTGTCCGTCACATTTAATTATGTCATATACTGCTACAAGTCAACAAAGAATCGAGGATGCTAGCATCTACAAACTTCGGATCCGAATTACAAGTACACTTCAACATTCAAGCTCCAACGAGATAATTTTGGTAAAAATAAGTTTAAGTTCCACTTGCATTTTATATTTAAAGTGTTGGAATGTTTTTTTATAAAAAGGTTAGAACTTTTACTTATAAAAATTCTTTTGAATAAAAGAAGTTTTATTTAAAATAAAAAAAAGGAAATAAAAGTTTTTTTTAAAATCAAAATAAGTTGGCATTTAAAAGAATACATATTTTTTAATATATTGACTTAGGCTTTGCTTGTTAATAATGAAAGGGACTTGAGCTCTTTTTTAAAATTTTGTCAGCGCCCTTGTTGGATATATAAGAGGAGCCAACGTTTTTTTAATCTTTGGCTTGGCTTGAGTTTTTGTACAGGATGAAAAAAAAACTAAAAGGCTATCCTCTCGCAAGCTGGAAATGATGGGACGCCAATGATTGGCTTACATATCACTTCTTCTTTTCTTCCTCTTTCCATGTCGTTTTTGTTTTGTTGTTGTGCCAATGATTGGCATTGATTGCCGAGAAGAGAAAATAAAAAAAAAGGGGGCAGGGGCGTTCGTTTCTTTTGGTGGTGAAGAAGTTTACTTCATGTGTTTTTATAACACATGCCTCTCCTTATAATCTATCACACTGCCACGAGCCTTTCATGGGTATATAAGAGGAGACCTAGTTTTGGGTATAATAATAAACTAATGATTAGCATGTGGCCAACAATTTCAAGAGGTTTTTTTTCATGGCACTGCTCCTTTAAAAACTTATGCCTCTTTTGTTTTGGATAACCTGCATGTCAATAATTATCAACTTTAACAAATCTCCTCTATAAAAAGGCCAACTCGTACAGTTTTCAAAGATGAGAAGAAAAGTTTACAGAACACTTTCTGAGACGAAATTTTTTGTGTTCAATATTTACAAGTATGTCTTCTTCTCACTTTTAAGGGTCTAAAACTTTTATCCATTTAATTCATAATCCCATCTACTTTTTATGAATTATTTTGTGGAACCCAAGACATATTTTTCTGAAATCTTATGCTCCTGATTTTGGTACCGTTCATGGTACAAATCGAAGTTTGAGGATATTAAGGTCTGCTGAGTATGGATCTTTGCTGAAATAGAACTGAGTGTTCTCGTGGAGCTGTTGAGGTTGTTCCATTGCTGACGACGCCGACCGACGCCTATGGGTATTCGTGTGTCTAATTATTTCATTGTAATCCGTGTAAGTTGTGAACTATAAAATTATAGTGAAATAAATGGTTTTGCCCTTCGGGGATTTTTTCCTCATTTGTGACTGTCTTTCATGCTTAAATTAATTTTTTAATCAATCTCGTTTGTTTGCAAGAGTTAAAAAATTGTTGGGTCTGAAATTGGAATTTAATTAAATAATTAATTCATTTAAATGCACACACACTCTCAAATTGGTATCAGAGTCAATTACACAATTATACCGTGCAGTTTTCTGCAAAAAAATTCTGAGATATCAATTTTTGAAAAAGGGCATGTTCAAAATGGAGAAATTATATAAGAAAATGTCAGTTTTTGAAGGGACTAATTATGCTTACTAGAAAGCCCGTATGAAATCAGCTCTAAAAGGCATAGATGAAAGAGTTTGGATTTTGATTGAAAGAGGGTGGGCACCTCCCTCCATCGCTATTGACAACGTGACAAGTTTAAAATCTGTGACTGCATGGACTGAAGATGAATTTAAATGGTCATCTTTGAACTCTAAGGGTCTTAGTGATAATTCTGGATCCGTCACACCTGACGAGTTTCGGCGGATAATGACGTGTACCACGTCAAAAGAGGCATGGGATTTTTTACAGCTTACCCATGAAGGAACTAATGTTGTCAAAGAATCAAAATTGCAAAACTTAACAACTCAATTTGAAAGTATCACCATGCTTGAGTCTGAATGTTTTGAAGAATTTTATGCTAGATTATCTGATATTGTAAACACTAGCTTTAATCTTGGTGAACACATTCCTAATGTTAGAGTTGTTAAAAAGATTCTAAGATCTCTACCTAAGCGTTTTATCCCTAAAGTCATTGTGCTAAATTCTATGGGTAATTTAAGCACGCTTAAATTAGAGGACTTGGTTGGATACTTACAAACCTTTGAAATTGACATGTTTCCTAAGTCTGTTAAACCAAAAGATAAGGGAATTGCACTTAAAGCCCAGGCTAGAAAGGATGAGGGGTCCGTTAAAAGGAAAGAAGCGTCTAAACAGAGAGAGACAGAAGCGGCTGATTCTTAGGGAGAATTTGATTTAGACAACTTGGTTCTTTTTGCCAAAAATTTCAAAAAATTCTCAAATTAAAAAGTGGCAATTTTAAAGATAAAAAGAATTTTGAGAAAAATAAATATAGCAAGAAAGATGAAAAAGATAAAAAGGATACCCCCAAGAGAGATGAAGAGAGATGCTATGAATGCGACGGTAGAGGTCATAAGGCTTTTGAGTGTGCCACTAGGTTGAAGCGTCAAGGCAAGGGCAAAGTTATCCTAAATGCCACATTGAGTGATGATAGCAAGGTCGAGTCGGTGGATTCTGGAGATGAATCACCGCATGAATGCAACTTCACCGCATTCATGGCTAGTCATGGAGGCTCTCCCAATGCATCTCACGACGATGATGATGCCACCTCACATAGACACCTTGACAGTAATGAGAGTGAGGGAGAGGATGTTGGAAGTGAGAGCGAGAGTGATCCTAGACACTCTTACGCCGATTTATATGCGGAATCATTCAAAACCAAAAAAGCGTAACAAAGCGTTAGTTCTTAGGAGCGTCGTCGTTGAAAAGGAATTAGGAGAGACTAGAGAGAGAGTCATTTAACACTGCCTTGAGAGAGAGAGAGTTTGTGATGAGAGAGGGAAGAGTTTTGAGAAAGAAAAGGGGGACTTGACTAAACAAGTAGCTAATCTGATGAGAGACCTCTGTGCATCCAAAGAGGCTCAAAAGATTCTGGAAGCCCTTATTGCCCAGCTCACTCATGATCTTGAGAGAGCATGAGAAGTCAAGGTTCAAATCGAGAATTGATCTGGTAAGATGGAAAAGATGCTCCTCGCCCCAACCTTGGGATTTGGTGAAAGACCGAGAATTGGTTTTAATGGTGCTTCCACCTCTCAGATTGCACCTGGACGGGCCACGATCACTCCTATGGATATGTGGTATCAACGTCTAGGTCACGTGAACTTTAGAGATTTAAATCGTCTTGTTAAAAATAACCTAGTACGTGGCTTGCCGTCCCTTGGAAAGCCAACTTTTGCGGTTTGTGGACCCTGTCAGTTGGGTAAACAAGTTCATAGTCCCTATAGAAAGTTGCATTCCATTACCACCTATCGTGTGCTTGAGCTGATTCACATGGATCTTATGGGTCCTAGTCGTACTTAGAGTCTGAGTGGTAAGAGGTACATCCTCGTGATGGTGGATGATTTCTCCAGATATTCGATTGTAGGTTTTCTGAGAGAGAAATCCGATGATGTAGAGTTTTTAATGACCAAGTGTCGTGTCCTGCAAAATCAACACGGAGTCACTATTAACAGCATATGTAGTGACAATGGCACGAAATTTACAGAAGCAAATGTAGATCTTTACTGTGATAGCCTTGGAATTAAACATGAATTTTCGACCGTAAGGAGGCCTCAGCAAAATGGCATTATTGAGAGGAAGAATCGAATGATTTAAGAAATGGCTAGATCCATGCTTTTGGGTCGTAAGGTTGCTAAGAGATTTTGGGCATAGGCGGTGTCTACCACGTGCCACACGGTGAATAGGGTTTACCTGTGTCCACACACACTTAAAATGCCTTATAAATTGTGGATTAGTAAGAAACCCAACCTTGCATATTTTCGTGTCTTTGGGAGTAAATCCTACATCCTACGGGATAGAGAGAAATTAGAAAAGTTTGATTCCCGAAGCAACGAGGGAATTTTCCTTGGATATTCATCAAACATTAGAGCATACAAGGTTTTTGACTTGATTAGCTCTAAGGTTATGGAGCCAATAAACGTCACCATGCAAGATGACGAACCTCGGGCGTTTGTTGATCCTAGCCTTCAGTATGAGGATGAGGACTTTTCTGACAGTGATTTCCTTGTCCCTCACACACATCTTGTGGACCCTACACTTGTGTTAGGGTACACACCTGCTTGGGTTCGCAAGAGTTATGACCCTTCCACCATTATAGGCGATCCCACTTTAGGGGTCAAGACTCGTGCTCAGCTAAAGAACGTTGTTATTCATTTTTGCTACACGCCCACAATCGAACCCAAGAATCATAAAGAAACACTCAAGGATGAACACTGTATATCTGTTATGCAGGATGAGTTGCTTCAGTTTAAAAAGATTAATGTCTGGAAACTTGTCCCCCGACCTAGTGAGGCGAATGTGATAGGTACTAGGTGGATTTTCAAGAATAAAATGGATAAAAATGGTACCATAATCAGAAATAAAGCTAGGTTGGTCGCTTAAGGCTACACAAATAGAGGGTGTAGACTTTGGGGAGACATTTGCTCCTGTTACGAGGCTTGAGTCCGGTCGCTTACTACTCGCCATCGGATGTCATCTGCGCTTCAAGCTATATCAGATGGATGTTAAGAGTGCCTTTCTAAATGGCATTCTACAGGAGGAGGTTTACGTGGAACAACCAAAAGGGTTTGAAGACTCTAAGCACCTGGAGTACGTATACTATATGAGAAAAGACTTGTATGGTTTAAAGCAAGCACCCCATGCTTGGTACGAGAGTCTTACTTCTTATTGCTTAGCCCATGGCTTCAAGAGAGGGGGAGTTGATATGACATTATTCGTCAAGAGAGATGATGATGCTATTTTGGTTGCCCAGGTCTATGTGGACGAAATAGTCTTTGGATCCACATGCTCCCAGCATGCTCACCTCTTTGCGGAGGAGATGAAAAGTGAGTTTGAGATGAGCATGGTAGGTGAGCTTACTTTTTCTTCCTTGGTCTCCAGGATCATCAGCGAGAGGATGGGATGTTCATCTCCCAATCCAAGTATGCTAGAGACCTAGTGAAGAAATTTGGTTTAGACTCCGCTAAGCATGCACGTACACCTATGAGTACTTCTACCAAGCTTAGTAAGGACACTTCAGGCAAGGATATAGAGCAAACCTTGTATCAGAGTATGATATGTAGTCTTCTCTACTTGGCTGCTAGTCATCCCGACATAGCCTTTAGTGTTGGAGTCTGTGTGCGATATCAAGCGTCCTCGAAAGAGTCACACTTATTTGCTCTAAAACGTATTATCAAATATGTGAGTGGGACTCTTTCCTACGGTATTTGGTATTCCTTTGATACCGATGACCGTCTGTTCGCCTATTTAGATGCCGATTGGGCTGGGGATGTAGATGGTTATAGAAGCACTTTTGATGGGTGTTTTTACTTTGGTTCTGCTCTTGTCTCCTGGCTGAGCAAGAAGAAAAGCTCTATCTCTTTGTCCACTGCGGAGACTGAGTACATCACCGCAGGGAGTTATTGCACGTAACTCTTATGGATGAAGCAAATGTTGGAAGATTATGGGATTTCACAGGAAACCATAACTATCTCTTGTGATAACACGAGAGCGATACACATTTCTCGTAATTTGATCCAACATTTGCGCACAAAGCACATCAGGATATGCGAGGACTTTATACGTCAGTTAGTTGAGGAAAAATTCGTATTCCTGAGTTTCGTTCCCACTGGCCTTCAGTTATACGATATTTTCACGAAACCTTTAGATGCCCTTAGATTCGAGAGTCTTAAGAAGTCTTTAGGGATTTACACAGTTGACTGAGGGATTGATTCGTGCCTAGTATAGGATGCATTTTTGTTCATACTCACATTATTCTGCTCTTATTTCTAGTTTGTATCATTTTTGTATTTATATACATTTGGTTCTTTTCTTATTTCTTAAAAAAATGAAAAATACAAAAAGATTTTCTTTTATTTTGAGAAAACTAGAAAAACTCAAAAATATTTTTGTAGTTTGTTTTGCACCATTTATGAATAAACACTTAGGATGTCCAAGTCACAACTTCATGTCATATCCATGTGACTGTTTGATAGAGATTTGAGACAATATGTTATGTCATTCATGTGTTTTACAAAGTTTGGAGTCTTTGAGTTGCAATAGTGTTGCTACCTACATGTTTGGCTCACTTTGTCCTTTATTGCACACATGCACGGATTTGTTTGATGTTTGTTCTTGATAAATCACATGTTGGTTACGTATTTTCATCTCAATTCTGTCTATTATAACGAACCAAATGTAATAAAACAAGATAATAAAAGGTGTGCATGTTTTTACCGTTTTGGCGTATGTTTGTATGAATTTTATAAATGGTGAAGGGCTAGAAAAGGTATTCATCTATCCTTTGCGATTAAGCCGCCATTTAAATTGGACCTAAAAAATTGAGGAATTTTAATTATCCGGGGTCCAAAGAGGTTTTAAAAGAGCCCGAAAATATTGAAAGGCAATAAAAAGAAATACATGCCAATAATGGGCCATTAGGTTTATTCGTCAATTCTCCAATATTTGAGAATTCAGATCACCTCGAAAAGAAAATATATATGAGAGAGTTTGGTTGGAGAATTAAAACGGCTTTGCACATCCTTAAAAAGTCTTGAAAAAGCATGAAATCGTTTTGGACGCTATTGGTGTGAAAATCATGTTGACTTTGATTTGGTGATTTTGATTTAAGACGGTGTCATCTAAATTCAACAATTTTACACTAAAGGACTATTTTTTATGTCCATTCGTTAGGAGTACACTTATGCATCTTCACATATGATATGATGGAGTTGATTTTCCTATCGAATTTGTTCACACCCATTCATTCCGTTTCCATGATTTGGTCGTCTTAGTATAAATTCATGTTGTGTGATTCTTGTAACATCATTTTTTTATAAAAAAATGAAAAATAAAAAATAGTTGGTTTGTTCTGTTTTCCGTGACACCCCGATTTTCTTTATGTGATTTATTCTTTTCCTTGTCTATTTCGGATAAATAAAAAGGGGGAGAACGAATTATGACATTATGGGGGAGTTTTAGTATGGGGGACATTTGATTGAGCTAACATTGATTATGTTTATATCATTTCAAACTCAATACGTCACGAGTTTTTTTTGCTTTATCTCATGTGTGTAGGTACGAAGATTTAAAATCAAATTGTTGCACACCCTGATGAGAAAAGCTTGGAATTTGAAAGTTTGTAGACTTGTTATTTTATCTTTCCATGATTGTCTTGGGATGGTAGATTTGTATAGGTCATTCTTGTGATTAATAATTCAGATTTTTTATTTTTGTACCGGCATAGACATAGGGGGAGATTTGTAAGGACATTGTTCGTCACATTTAATTATGTCGTATACCGCTACAAGTCAACAAAGAATCTAGGATGCTAACATCTACAAACTTCGGATCCGAATTACAAGTGCACTTCAACATTCAAGCTCCAACGAGATAATTTTGGTAAAAATAAGTTTAAGTTCCACTTGCATTTTATATTTAAAGTGTTGGGATATTTTTTTTTAAAAAGGTTATAACTTTTATTTATAAAAATTCTTTTGAATAAAAGAAGTTTTATTTAAAATAAAAAAAAAGGAAACAAAAGTTTTTTTTAAAATCACAAAATCAGTTAGCATTTAAAAGAATACATATTTTTTAATATATTGACTTAGGCGCTGCGTGTTAATAATGAAAGGGGCTTGAGCTCTTTTTTTAAATTTTGCCAACGCCCTTGTTGGATATATAAGAGGAGCCAATGTTTTTTTTAATCTTTGGCTTGGCTTGAGTTTTCGTACAGGATGAAAAAAAAACTAAAAGGCTATCCTCTCTCAAGCTGGAAAATTATGGGGCGCAAATGATTGGCTTACTTGTCACTGCCTCTTTTCTTCCTCTTTCCACGTCGTTTTTGTCTTGTTGTTGTGCCAATGATTGGCATTGATTGTCGAGAAGAGAAAATAAAAAAGAGTACTGATAGGCTTACCGGTACTAGCGTGCCTTGTTGTCATTTTTTTATTTGCTGTTTTTTTTTTTTTTTGAAAAAGTATGGTATAATTTTTAATAAGTTACTTAACTTTTTTTTTTATTTAGAAAAAAAAAATTTATAATTTTTTTTTCTTTTATAAATTAGAAAAATTGTATTGTTAAAAAACACTATTTTAATATTTTTTTTTTGAAAAAAACTGTTCGAAAAAAATAAAAGTTAGTTTAATATAAAAAAAAACTTTTTCTTTACAATTTTAAATTGTTTTAAATTTCAAAAATTAATTTTAAAAATAAGGGGTGTCGCTGGCGCGGACCTTTAAAAACAAGAGAATATTGGGTAAATGGGTGTTTGAGGGACTAAATAAGTTGAAAATAATTAAAAACATAATTTTTATTAAATTAGTTTTTTAATGCAAAAAATATAAAAATTATTTTAAATGTTGTAAAATTAAAAAAAAAGAGTTTAAAAATAATGAGTTCCGCTGGCGCGGACCTTTAAAAATAAGGGAATATTGGGTAAATGGGTGTTTGAGGGACTAAATAAATTGAAAATAATAAAAAACATAATTTTTTATTAGATTAGTTTTTTAATGCAAAAATACAAAAATTATTTTAAATGTTGTAAAATAAAAAAAAGGTTAAAAATAACAAGTGCCGCTGGCGCGGACCTTTAAAAATAAGAGAATATTGGGTAAATGGGTGTTTGAGGAACTAAATAGGTTGAAAATAATTAAAAACATAATTTTTTTATTAGATTAGTTTTTTAATGCAAAAATACAACAATTATTTTAAATGTTGTAAAATTAAAAAAAAAAGGTTAAAAATAACGAGTGCCGCTGGCGCGGACCTTTAAAAATAAGAGAATATTGGGTAAATGGGTGTTTGAGGGATTAAATAGGTTGAAAATAATTAAAAACATAATTTTTTATTAGATTAGTTTTTTAATGTAAAAATACAACAATTATTTTAATGTTGTAAAATTTAAAAAAAAAAGGTTAAAAATAATGAGTGCCGCTGGCGTGGACCTTTAATAAATAAGAGAATATTGGGTAAATGGGTGTTTGAGGGACTAAATAGGTTGAAAATAATTAAAAACACAATTTTTTATTAGATTAGTTTTTTAATGCAAAAATACAACAATTATTTTAAATGTTGTAAAATTAAAAAAAAAAAAGGTTAAAAATAACGAGTGCTGCTGGCGCGGCCTTTAAAATTAAGAGAATATTGGGTAAATGAGTGTTTGAGGGACTAAATAGGTTGAAAATAATTAAAACATAATTTTTTATTAGATTAGTTTTTTAATGCAAAAGTACAATTATTATTTTAAATGTTATAAAATTAAAAAAAAAGTTTAAAAATAACGAGTGCCGCTGGCGCGGACCTTTAAAAATAAAAGAATATTGGATAAATGGGTGTTTGAGGAACTAAATGAGTTAAAAAAAATTATTAGATTAATTTTTTAATGCAGAAATACAAAAATTATTTCAAATGTTGTAAAGTAAAAAAAAAGTTTAAAAATAACGGGGGCCGCTAGCGCAGACCTTTAAAAATAAAAAAATATTGAGTAAATGGGTGTCTGAGGGATAAAATGAGTTTTAAAAAAAAAATTGAAAAAAACAAATAAACTATTCTAATAAAAAATTATTTTTTATAATTATTTTTAACTCATTTTATATGAAAAACCAAAAAAAAAGAAAGAAAGAAAGAAAACAAAAGGGCTCCTGTGCTAGCCCGGGGTTAACACCCGGGTAGCCAAACATTATTCAATAAAAAAAGGGGCAGGGGCGTTCGTTTCTTTTGGTTGCGAAGAAGTTTGCTTCATGTGTTTTTATAACACATGCCTCTCCTTATAATCTATCACATTGCCACGGGCCTTTCATGGGTATATAAGAGGAGACCTAGTTTTGGGTATAATAATAAACTAATGATTAGCATGTGGCAAATAATTTCAAGAAGTTTTTTTTCACGGCACTGCTCCTTTAAAAACTTACACCTCTTTTGTTTTGGATAACCTGCATGTCAATAGTTATCAACTTTAACAAATCTCCTCTATAAAAAGGCCAACTCGTATAGTTTTCAAAGATGAGAAGAAAAGTTTGTAGAACACTTTCTGAAACGAAATTTTGTGTTCAATATTTTCAAGTATATATTCTTCTCACTTTTAAGGGTTTAAAACTTTTGTCCATTTAATTCATAATCTCATCTACTTTTTATGAATTATTTTGTAAAACCCAAGACATATTTTTCTGAAATCTTATGCTGCTGATTTTGGTACCGTTCATGGTACTAATCGAAGTCTGAGGATATTAAGGTCTGCTGAGTATAGATCTTTGCTGAAATAGAACTGAGTGTTCTTGTGGAGATGATGAGGTTGTTCCATTTCTAAAGTCGCCGACCGACGCCTGCGTGTATTCATGTGTCAAATTATTTCATTGCAATCCCTATAAGTTATGAATTACAAAATTATAGTGAAATAAATGGTTTTTCCCTTCAGGGGTTTTTTCCTCATTTGTGATTGTCTTTCATGCTTAGATTAATTTTTTAATCAATCTCGTTTACTTGCAAGAGTTAAAAAATTGTTGGGTCTGAAATTGGAATTTAATTAAATAATTAATTCATTTGAACGCACTCGTACTCTCAGATATTGGACATATTCACATAAAGATTGCCCAACTTGCGTAGATTTAGATACAATAAATTGAATCTCACCCATAACAATCACTGAATAATTATGTGTATATTCCAATCCTCACAATCCTCGGGTTTAAGAATTTATGAACCCTTTGCAAACTTTGTAGGATTATACAAGTAAAATCAAGTCAACATCTAGATTTCAATCTCACCGGTGGTTATGTTAAATACATTCCTGATGTACCGGTACAATCCTCGTTGAACTATTAGACAAGCTCTTAAACCATCAAATATGTTCTCATAGTCAAGATAATTGTACACTCAACTTTACTAATAGGATGTCAACTCTTATCTAGGATGTGAACATGTTAATTGTACCAGAATCGATATTCTGATCTTCTGCGATCATGACGAACCTAACTCACGATAATTCCTACTAAGTCCAATTAACCGACATATATACATATATACAATATATTTTAAATAAACATAAGGCATTCTCATAAACATAATTCTTATTTCAAAATAAACTTTACACTCCTTTATTGAAGAATAAAACTCCAACACTAAAGTTCAACGATAATATTTTTTAATACATACATGTTTTTTTTGTTAATGTGTATGTGGTTTTTATAATGCATACATAGTTTTGTATGATGTATACATGATTTTTTTTATTAATGTATACATGATATTTTTATACTATGTGCGTGATTTTTCTAGGATGTATATGCAACTCAATTTGGTGAAGCATACCTATTTTTTGTGTAATGGATGTTATTTTTTTGGTAATGTTAATGTGTAAGTTTTATACACATGATAATATATAATGTATATAAAAGGGTATTTTTACCTATTGTAACTGTTCAGTTATATGACAAACATTAATGTCCACAAATATGTTAAAAGACAAAATTAAGAAAATTATATTCAAAGGGAAAAAACACAAACTATTTTGTCCCCTCGGGTCTTCTCAAAATATTTGTCTAATATGGCTTTTGATTTGTTTTGATACCTTAATGACACTCTAATTCATCAGTTAAAAATAGGACAAACTCAATTTTTAAGGAAATTTTGGGGAATTTTGGCTGAAAATTTTCCAATGACTTGTCAGGCCAACTGGGGTTGTCACTTGAGATTAAGATCCGAACGAATATACATTTTTACTTAATCTTAATTTTATACCCATGCCCATCCATACTCAATATTATTTCACCCCGAACAAATTATACAATAAATTTAAAATGGTATATTGTCTTTAATATCCATCGTTGTGGAATTTTAAATAGTTCTGATGAGTGTCCACCTAATGTTGAAAGGGTTTTTCTAAGCATTTTTTTGAAATTTTGGCACATATGGTGCGACAAACTAAGCACATGCGATGTTTAGTGACCCATGGAGGCATCTCGAGGCAAAGCTTAACTAATATGTCTGTTGTGATCCCGATAAAGAAGTGAGCTCTTCTGATTTTGTTGTTGTTTCTCTATTAACGTAGAAGAGGCCACAAATGCCCTTAATTTAAAACCCGTGAACACTACACCAAATCTGCTGGATTGTCACGGTCATTGACCTTGACAAGTTGGACTTGTCAAGATCAATGACCGTGACAATTCTGGGGGTGATAACTTTTGTTGTCACGGACTTGTTACGGTCGATATTTGACCGTGACAACCTTCAAAAATTGTCACCGTCATTTACCGTGATAAATAAATTTTTCACAGACTTGTCACGGTCAATGACCATGACAAATCTGGGCAGAATTTAAAAAAAATCTGCTGGACAGTTTGGACACTACCACTGCTTAGCAGTATATTTGTACCTGTTATAGCAAAATTGTACATGTTTAAACAACATATATCTAAATAAAATAGAAAGAATGCACCAAATCATTGCATATATAATTTCATATCCAAACCAAAATGTAATAAATCAAAATAATACAAATATAATCCAAGTGTCCAAATAAAATAGATACAAATAATGACAGTGATCGTGACAAGCCTTTATCACGGTCAATGACCATGATAAGGGTGGCCGGCTCAAAAGTGACAATTTGGTCTTTTTGGTGTAGTGGAATATTCAATATTGATCTCGTAAATGTTTGTTATTTGATAAATATTGATGTAAAGATTTCTTTAGTTGATATATTGTTGATTTGGTTATATTCCAATGTGGATGAACTTATATTACTTCCATAAGTATTATATTGATTGAAATAATTTTTTTATCTATTAATGTATGCATTGCTACAAAAATAATTAGTTAAATTAGTAATATTAAATGTCATCCCGATGATTCCACAGATGTTAATAAAATCATGGCCTAAGATAGTTTTTTGTGTTGCACTCTGAACTTGAGTTGACACGTATATCACATTTTAAACATCACTGTATTTGTTATTGAGAAATTCAATAAGGTCGGGTGGTTCCTCGGATGGTGGGGGTCCTAACATTCAAGATTTTTAACACGCTCATTTTCAATGATCATGTTGTGCAACATCTTGCAAGCCATCAAAATTTTGCCCACTTGCCTTTTTACCAAGGCATAGTTTGGCCCTTAATAGTCGCAAAACGAAACTTTAAAACACCAAATGAGTGCTCCACATCTCTCATGCCGAGTCTTGACACTCAATAAAATACATCAATTTTGTGCATGCTAAATTGCAAGTTAAAATATTCGGGCACTTGAAAAAGACCTGTCGGTGTATCCGAGAAATAACAATTCATAATCGAAGGTGACCCTCTGCATTACACCTCTCGATAACTTTATATCTAGGAATAAAAGATCAGTAACTTCGTTTGTTTTAAAAATGTGTGATCATGTTGAAGAATGGTGTGCAAAACAACCAAAAGTGTGGAACTCATCACCTCTTCTTGCTACTCGAATTGTTGTTATTAGGGATTTGGTCTATAGTATTATTGGATGAGAAACACATTATTCTAAAACTGCAATAGATATTGAGAGAGAGAGAGATGAATAACAAAATTATATTGAGGGTGTGAGAAAATTTACAATAAATTTCGGAGTATAAATACAACTTCAAATTATAGTTATTGAAGAACTAACCATTAAGCAATCGACATTAAACTTCTCGTCGAACTCTCAACTGACATGGGTCCGACCATTCCCATGGTTTACAAACAACAACTTCTAAAATCCAACTATTTTAGTAAAATTAAAATTTTAATTATCACCGTGGAAAACTACTAGCATGAAAAATCACTAAACATCTACACAAATGTACTTAGTGGGTGTAAATTTATAAGCACTTCTAACTCTGAACAATTCAAGTAAAATACAATTATTAGTCTCATCTCAACTAACTTAACTAACTTAACAAAGCATTTTTACAATTATTCGTGGTTGGCTACATGAATCTTTTTTTCCATTACGCTTTTTCAGCGCAACCGTTAGTCTCTTAATTTTTTTAAAAATAAGAGACAAACTAAAGTGTTGTTTGTTTGTACCCCTTAAGTCTGCATATGAATTATTTAGACTTAAGAGGTACAAAATATTTTTTATTTTTTTAGAAAATTAAGAGGCTAATGGGTATAATTGACTCTTAATGGTTAAAAGATAAAATTAAATCTGAATCTGAAAACTAAAATACAACATACATACTTTTCAGTTCAGATTTCAAGCTTCAAATTGAGATTTAAACTCAAGACAAAAAAAATAAACGCAACCTAAGTAAGTCCAATTCATAAAAGAAGAAAAAAATGATACTTTTATCACATTATCTTATCGAGCGAAATTTTTAGTAAATGTAGGATTAGAGACTAGCGTAGACCAATCGATGCCCCCATGAGGAAGGGTGGTTTAGTTAGTATTAATCAGTGATGAAATAATATTGGGCCAAGGGGGGACCATGGCCCCGCCAAGCTTTTGAAATTTTTGTAGCTAAGGTGAGAATTGTATATGTATGTAGAGGTACCCCAAGTCTATATCATAGCTCACAAAAAAAGGACATAAGATATTTTTCCCCTCTCTCTCTATTATACGTTTTGTTGAGATTTGATAATTTTTTTCTTTTCATTATGATTAAACAAACTTCCACACATTTGAACTCCAGACTCCTACTCCTACTCCCATTCCTACACGACTTTCCACTCCCCATGAATAAACTAATTTAAATTTAATTTTATACCATTTCCTCTCTCTTAACATCCGTCTGCCTCTCTTACAAACTACAAACAACTTATAAATTTTATATTCTCTCTCTCTTTCCCAAATGCATATTTTATTTATCCAAGAAAATTGATGTAACTAATATTTCAAAAAAGTACAATACATATGAATTTTTTTTGTTTATAATTTGGAAATTGAAATCTATATTGTTTTCTTTAAATCTGTTAAAAATAATTAAATATTTTGTTTTGCCATCATTTAATCCCTTAATTATGATAGATTTTTTTTTTCTCTCATTATTTTTTACATACCTATATGTTTATTCTAATTGCAAATATAATTTTTGATCGCAAATTTATTTTTAATTGCAAATTTTTGAATACATAACGAAGCTTAGGACTAGACCTGAATAGTGAAGCAAAAAGTGTTCATTATCAAGGTAAACAACTAAACTCTGTAAATTTATTTTATATGTTCCACAATGTCATTTTTATTCGTTTGAGAGTTTACCCAATTGCCCAATTTTATTGATTGAATATGTTTGTATCAATGTTTATGTACATTATATTTTTAAAATTATTCTTATAAATTCCTGCCAGCCCTCCCCCCAAGATTAAATCCTGATTTCATCTCTGGTATTGATAATAATGTAAGGGTTAGGGGTGTCACTTATTTCCGAACTTCAGAATTTTTCGTTTTCCGATCCGAAAATTTTCAATTTTTGTAACATTTTTTAATTTTTCGATTTTCGAATTTTTTGAAAAAATTGGAATGGAATTGGAAATCATATATGGATTCCGAATTTTCGATTCGAATTTTCCAATATCACACCAATCCGATCCATCCAAAATATTTTTCGAAATAATAATATTTTTCTTTATTTTAATACATTTTTACTACCCTTATTTATATATAAAATTTATTATTTATTAGTTTAATCTTGACCTTCCATTTAAAACCATCTCAACCATTAATATATACCCATATATATTAACATTCTACATCACACTAATCCTAAATCGAAAGACAACATCCGGAATTATATTCAATTGTTATGCGAATTTAGATTCCAAGGATGATATATATTAAGTTTCTCTCATCTTCCTTTTGTTCATTTTTTGTATCTGAAATACTGATGCACACGCTCTGCTACAGTTGTTAACCATTCTTGAATTTCCTTTTTTTAAGTAGGTAAACAATAGTTTTTTCCATTCACTTAACTTTGTAGTTTCTTAGTATCATAGTCAAGCATTGATTGATCTTTCTCCAAAATGGTAAGAGATGCATAACTGTGTAATTTATTGCATTTTCAAAATGGTATGAGATGCATAGCATTGTCATTCACATAGCTCCGTAGTTTATTGCATAGGTGATGAAAATTGGAGTGTTTGATTTTTATTTTTATTTTAAAAATATCCTATTCAAAAATGACATTTCCGATATTTTCCAAAAATATTATAGCTGATAATTTCGATTATTCCGATATTTTTACGAATAATAAAATTTCCAAAATTTTCAAATATTTCGAATCAGCCGAATAGAAAAAAAATGATTTTCCGATTTTTATTTTTTCCGAATTGGAAAGGATTTTAAAATTTTGAAAATTTTGGAATTTTTTCCGAACACCCCTATTCCGATCCGATTCATCCGAAACACACCCCTAATAAGGGTAGATGTAGACCTAAATTGACTTGGTAAGATATTGTAAAAAATGATATGATATTATGTAATTTAATCGAAGATATTGCACTAAATATAATAAAATAAATGATCAATTACCAAAAACTCCCCTTAAACATTTTTAATACATATTTAGTCCAAGTCTTTTTATTTTGTTCCAAAAAGTCCATAAAACACCCATTTAACCAATATTTTCTTATTTTTAAAGATTCGCGCTAGCGGCATTCCCGTCTCACCTTCACCACTGTCGGAGCTCATTTTTAAAAAAAAATATTTTTATGTGGTGAGGGAGTTTTTGAAACAAAATATATATTTTTTAATTAAATATGTATTAAAAAATATTTAAATAACTATTTGATATATGATCATAAAATAAAAAAATAAATTTTTATAGTCCACCTCAAATAATTAAGACAAAACTTTGTTGAATTGAATTAAGTTGGAACATCTTCCTAAGAAACAACACATGCAAATTAGCTTAACCGCTAAGTTTGATTTAGACTAATTTCCACGCTCCACACACGTCTTTATTTTATCTTTGCATTTATATCTCAACGCTCTATTTATTTTTAACCTCAATTAACTTGTTTCATACTTTTCCCCAATTTATTTCACAAATCATATCATCATTGCATATAATAATAGTAAAAAATAATGGAGAAGAAAATTGGAAAATTCTTCGATTCGGTGGGAAATTTCTTCACCGGCGGTGATCAAATTCCTTGGTGCGATTCCGATATTGTCACTGTGAGTATTTAATTTTGTTTTGTTTTGTTGTTTAGTTATGGATCTGAAGAATTGTTTGATGATTATGTGTTGTTTTGATGTCTGTTTGGATGATTTGAGTGTTAGATGTTATGTGTTGAATGAGATTATGAGTGTTTTTTTGTGTGGCAAATCAACGTGGATCAAAACTAGGGTTTATCATAGTTTTTTTTTTAATTTATTTATTTAAAGGTTTTATTGGATAATTGGAGTGGTTTTGTAGGAATTTGAGGTGTGTGTGGATCAAATTGGAATGTAGATCCATGTAATTGAATTTATTGACCTTCTTAGGGGTAGTTTGTTTTTTTGTAAAGTATTTAGTCCTATTTGTAAAGATTCATTTGTGGTCACTCCCATGTTTTTATTTTTCTAGTTGTTGGTCGCATGATAACAAAAATGGGACAAGTGTCATTCTCTGGGAAAAGAAAGATTGGTGGTTATAGAGAAGTTATGTATGGTTTTAAGTGGTTATGGGATTACAATTTAAAAAAAAACATGGAAGTGGAGCCTAGTAAATTTTTGGAGATAGGACTAAAGCCAAAAAAACTATTGTTATTTTAGCCTTTTTTTAATCTTGGTGTGTATGTTGTTTGTTTACACTTATGTGGTTATGAATGATGAAAATAGGTGATTTGACTATTTTACCATTAGAAATTATTTACTATGATAAGTAAAAAATTAGAATGAAGTTTCATTGAACAAATCAAGTATCCAACATTAAGAAAGGGACTTGCCTCTTAATACTGTACACTGAATTTTAATTTTTTTAATAACCCTAAACCTCCACACGAACGAGCCCTTTGAACTTCCCCATTCAAGCTAAACGGGGGGGGGGGGGGGGGGGGGGGGGGGGGGACGTTGTGCCAGAACCACCCTAACACGCTCCGCTTAAAGTATGGTATCATGGTTCAAAGTCTCGGTATCGGCCACTTGATTTTCAACTCGGTCGCGGTATCGGGAACGGTATCGGGCGATACGCAAAGATACACTATTTAGAGAGCGCAAAAAATTCCGAAAAAAATCTGTAAAATTTAATAAAATACGATTAACAATGTGGACCAATCAGATAAGTTTAAAGCTATCCTTTTAATATGCATAACATTGTACAATTGATTATATTGACGTGCTGCAAACTTGCCAGATTCAATGTTCCATAATAAATCAATGTTTTATTTCACGAGGGGTACAAATATTATGTTTTTACAAAGAAAAACAAATATTACTTTTTTGGTAAGAGGATAATTTTATTTTTACAAAGAGGATACAACTATTATATTCTTAGTATTATTTTTAGTAAGAGGATAAAAATGTTTTTATTAAGTATGTTATATTTTTCTAAAAAGGACAGAAATGTTTGTTTTTTAGTATTGTTATTTTTTTACAAAGAGGATACAAATAGTGATTTTGACAAAACACTACATTTTTTTTACAATCCTTTTTTACAAAAAGGATGCGAATGTTATTTTCTTACGAAAAATGATGCAAATGTTATTTTTTTATAAAAGGAATGTATATGTTATTTTTTTTTTGTTGGGTTGCAAATGTTTTTTTTGTAAATTGATGGAAATGTTATTTTTTTACAAAGAGGATGCAAATATTTCTTTTTTACTTGTGTTGCAAATGTTATTTTTACATAAAAGGATGCAAATATTATTTTTACAAATGTTTAGAGGATACAAATATTATCTTTATAATAATAACAGTTGTATATTTGTTTGTAAAAGAATAACATTTACGTTTTTTTATAAATAATAACATATTAAAATATAACATTGGGAACATTATTATAAAAAATAATAACAAATAACATTTGGATCATTTGCATTCTTAAAAAAAAAAATTGGCACATATACAACGCACTAACTTAAACCCACACGATGACCAAATAACCCACACACAACACAGTAATTTAAAAAAACAATTAGCATTTTGTAACCTCCCAAAAAATCACGCTTACCAACACAACACTGGAGAGAGCCGATATTTCACCGATATGGGTCGATTCCATCGCGATATCACCGATATGGCCCGATTATACAGCTATATCACCGATACTACCGAGAAATTACCGATATAGGGTCGATTCACATCAATAATTGAAAACTCAACTCGGAACTCGGAATCGAATCGGTTGGCACCGATACCTAGTCAACTCGGCCGTATCATCGCGGTATCGGCCCTGACTTTAAACCGTGTATGGTATTATTTGGAGGGTTTTGAACTCGAGACCTATGGCCTTTTATTTCAGCAACAAGAACTAAAAGCAAACACTACGATCCTGCTTGGTTGGGCAAATTGTTTCATTATGTAAATTGGTTCATTGCGAATTAGTGAATTGTGAATGAGTTTAAATTCAATTTTACACAATGTTTGGTAGTTTGAAATTGATATTAAGGTCTAATGAGAAAAAAAGATAAAAACAAACTAAGGGGGAGGGGGAAGGGAGGGAAAGAGAGAGAGGGGCATGCACTTTATGTGACTCCCATTTCAAATGGATGCATTTCACGCTTTTTGTGAAATGATCCAATTTCATATTTTACACATGGACTAAAATGGGACAATTAATGAATCAATCCATTAATGAAACCAAACACAATAATGGGTCAATTTGTAAATGGACCTAAATATTTTTAGTTTTGAATGATACTCAATTCAACATTAAGAGGTAAAAACAAGCACATCCAAATGTGGTTAGGTTGAAGTATTGATGATTTTATTCAAAATTGAGGACTCACTCTTGGGTCATCAATACTAGGGGATTCCTTCTCAATATGAATTTCATAGACCCCAGTCTCACTACCATCCTACATTTGGCGACTCTGTTGGGGATTCCTTCTCAATATGAATTTCTGTCGGGACCTGCGGGTTCCTTTTCAATATAAATTTCTGTCGGGACCTTGGGGTTCCTTCTCAATATGAATTTCTGCTGTTGAGCGACCCTGGGGGCCGCTCAACCTTATATTTCCTGGAGACTACGGAGGGGCTATTTCAGGGACCCTCACCCCAAAATATAGTGGTCAAGCTTGAAACACCCTTCTACAGGCTCGTAAAAATTTGAATCGTGCAAATTTGAAGAGGTATTTAATAGTTTTTTTATCTTTTTATAAATTAAGATGCTAGTGTGGAATTTATATATAGCTAGTGGCTATATATATCTTTGAATCGTTAAGAGGTAAATATATCTTTGAATCTCAATTTGACCAGGGGGCGTTTGATTTTACCTCTTATAATCTGCATTCTGAAGTAATTAAGTTTAACAAACTACATATATTCGAAAACGTCACACTTTTCAAATTTCAGCATTAAGCATTTAACATTTAGAGGCTTAGAAAAAAATGACCCCTAAATATTTACCTATAGAGAGGTTCAAAAAAACTTATTTCGGACTTCAAATTTGCTTGAAGAACAAACGACCCCTAAATACGTCATATAGAGAAGTTCAAACAAACAGATTTTGGACTTCAAATTCAGACTTTAGATTTGTACTTCGTAAGGATGAATTTGTTTTTTCATTCCAATTTGAAATTCGAAGGTATGAATCTGAAGTCCAAAGTCTGAAACATATTTTTGTTTTATGTTGAACCTTTCAATGAATGTATCTTGTCAGATTCAAGTTAAATGTTGTAATTTAGAAATAATTTTAGTCGTTAGCCTTTGAATCTTTTGAAAAAACAAAATCTAGTTGATATCTCTAGTTTGAACGGTTCAGATCGAGGAAAAAACAAAAACCTTAATAATGTGAAGTTAAAAAATGTGGATGCGTAAATTTACTAATTACACAACAGCAGTAGCAGCAACAGCAACAACAACAACATATGTTTAGAGGCCAATCGCCTAAGAAATGACTTTAATTCATCAAAAAAGTAAAGTCCCTACAATGGTTGTCTAAGAGCCTTATTTATAGGACAAACTTAGCTTGCTAGACAAGCTAAGCCTAAAAAGTACAAAGACTAAAAGGGGCACTTTAATGACATTAAAGACAATGTCACCCTCTAACCTAAAATAACAACTAAAATAGAAAAATAACCAAGTAAAACATGAAAATTAAAATAAACAAAAATACGAAATAAATCCGGGACCCCATACACTTCACTCTCCCACACTTGAAAAAGCTCGTCTCGATGGAGGGAGGTGTGCGAAAACATTGCTAACAAACCATCCATCTACTCCCCCATTTGAGAGGGAAGTCGTCCTCGAAAGGGACCGATATATCGGCTAGCAAAAGCCTGGGGAGAATAGTCACAAAATCCCACCATGATCGATGAACGTGAACTCAACCCCAAACTTTGCCACGCGAAAGCTAATGAGCACATTTCTCGTGGAGGGCCAACGGTGCCAAATGTAGTCCGAGTTTCCCATGATGAGCACTCGTAAGGCTAGGCGCTCTAATTTGACCATCTAATGCCCCTCAAACGTCACCCACAACGGGTCCATATGGCCCCGATCAACCTCAATTACCCAAAGCAACATGTCCTCCTCGGGAAACATAATCAACAAACTAACCCCATCAAAATCATCATCATGTCAAAGAGTGGAAAGAAATCAACCAAATCTTGCGAAATCTCCTTGCGAAAATACATGTGAGTCACCCAACCATCTTCAACAAAAATATTGAAGAAATTCCCGATAAAGAATCCCGTCACTTCTTCCTCGAAGATGGGAAAGAAGTCTCGAATTTCGAAAACCTCCGAATCCCGGAACCGGGTGTGAGTGCGCCAACCGCCCTCCCAATAGATACAAATGAAATCACTGGGGAAGAACTCGGGGTCTGTACCATCCGCAAAAGGGGCCCTCGGGGACGTCCTCACTAAGTGTGAAAGGGTCCTCATCGTATACATGAACGACGTTGGTCGGAGGAAAAATTGTACCGGTGGACAAATACTTAAAATAACGGGCCAAACGCCTCGCTCGCTCGTGCACTCAATGTTCACTCGCCGCCTCCAACTCAAGATACTCCAAGCGGCATTGACTGAGGAGGTAATGGCGTCCCTCTTACTCCCTGATGGAGTAAGCACTAAATTGACGGCTTTAAAGCTTCTGATGTAGTATATCTCCAAGTCGGTCTAGGTCATCGAGGCGAATGTTAAGCTCTTCAATGATGATATGACTCAATTGCTCAAACTCGGCACAAATCCCCATATCCGTTTCATAATCAACATCACCACCATCATTCCATAACATATCAAAATGGGAATAATCCTCCTCGAGGAATGATGTGGTGGTACAATTGGGGTGTTGGGAAAAAGTAGGGGTTGAATATGAAATTTTAGAGATTTCAAGGGCTGAATTTAATTTTCAAGTGTTGGGAGGAGCTCTAAATAATTTTCCAAAGAGTTTGTGTGCGGGGGGGGGGGGGGGTGCAATTATTTTTGGGTGGTGAGTAAATAATGAGGGTTATGAGTGGGGGAGGGGCAGAAATAAATTTTGGGCGTGTTTGTGTAATTTCTGAAAGTTTATAAGTTGGGTGAAGATAAGAAGGGGCAAAGTGGGTATTACCTTCCAATTTTGTTCCATCTTTAAAACACCCACCCATAATTTACGTATATTCACAAAAGGTTGTTGCCCCCGCACCCCAATTGGCTCTCGGAGCTCCGATGAGTCTCTCTAGCCCGACGATGGTCGCCTGCCATCGGCGAGGTGGTTGGAAGGTCGGAAATGCCTGAATGTGGGACAAGGCCATAAGGCCATTTGAGCCCTCAAATTGCTGAAAGTGGTCGGACACAAACGGGGGAGTCTCAGACTGGCTCAGTTTACGCTCGGTTGTTTCCCTCCCACTATGTCGGCCGTTGAAAGTGTTAGGAATGACGGCCTCAGTGGTCTGCGAGGCTTTCAACTTCTGGATTTGGGTTTCGTGGTGTTGCTGTGGGTGTGCGGAAATGTTGTAGCTTTTAGAAGGCTCTGGAAGGACTCGCCAGGGTTTTTCTGACGTCAGCGGTGGTTGGAAATGAAGCTCAGGCGGCTGCGTGCTCCAGTAGTGGCCGGATTTGATGATTGGAGACAGATGTGACCTGAAAGAGAAGATAGAGCTAGGGTTTTTGTAAGAGCAAAATTTATGATGTTGCTCATAATATAGGCCTTCAATGGTTTTAGGTTAGTTTGGCATATCCCATTACAAACCGTCACGTATCGGCACAGCAAACCGACATCAACACTCGTCGACATCCCATAAAGGTATAAAGCAGTTTAGAGTTAAATTAATTCACAGACTTTATTTCTGGGATGTTTATTTTTAATAAAAAACGAACATTTTTTTTAAAAAAGAAAAATATTTTTTTATTAAACCCCGTTCAAACGAAATGGGAATCTCGTTCAAACGAGAATGAATTTTTGTTAGAAGGGTCGTTTGACGTTTTCCTCGAACGTGCATCTATCGAGGGCGTACTGTTTTAGGTCGTTTAAGTGTCGTTTGAAGCTAGTTCAAACGAAATAGCTGTTTCGTTCGAACGAGATCTATTTTGTTAGACTGAACTGCTATTCTCGTTCAAACGAGCCTCAAAATTTGTTCGAACGAGCTGCCGACTCAAAAATTATGAACGCCCTATAAATACCTGTTTCGTGTTTAGATTTTTTTAAGACTTTTGCCAAATTGTTTTCTGAATATCCTTTACAGAAGTTCTTCTTTGTTTAGTGTTCTAAAACACTTTTAATTCACAACATACATCTTGAAAATTGTTCTTGTGAATTCTTTTAAACCCTAGAAAGTTTCTTGTATCTTTCATACACCTTTGTGGCGAAGGCATCTCCATGGTTGACTTGTGATTTTCGACGGAACTCACTGCTGAAGACAAAGGCTGATCGGTGGATACTGAGCGCGGAAAGCCGCGTGTGGACTATTCTGGATTGAATGGTTTTCTTTAGAGAATTTATGACGGCTAGCGCGTTATGCTTTAGGCGGTTATCAATTAGTCTGTAAGTCGATTGTCTTGTAGATTTCTAAAGTGCTGAATAAAACCTGAATAAAAGGTTTTGCTCGAAAGGGATTTTTCCTGAAACTTTGCCTTTGTTGAATGCTTGCTTTATCTGTTTTATCACATAAATGTATGCTTATGATAAAAAGATAAAATTAATTAAGTTAAAAATTAGAATCTTTGTTTATAACCATCCTAACGGAGCACATTTATTTCTATATTCACAAAGTGGTGTTAGAGCCTTCCACTATTTCAAGTGGTGTCAGAGTATATTTATCTCCTTTTCAGTATTGGGTGTTTGAAGCAGATATGAATTTTGGGGATTAAAATATAGGGTTTTGGGACAGAAATGGGAGTGGAAAAAGAGGTGGTGCCGCTGGATCGCTGGTGGCAGGGGAGTTTTCTGGAGGAGTGACGTGCCAGTTCCTTCGAGCCATTCCATGGCTCTACAACAACCACATCGACGAACATTCGGAACAAATGTCGCTCTGATACCAATTTGATGTGAAGTTAAAATTCGGAAGCGTAAATTTACTAACTACACAACAACAACAATAACAACATATGTTTAGAGGCCAATGGCCGAAGAAATAACTCTAATTCATCTAAAAGTACATTCCCTACAATGGTTGGCCAAGGACCTTATTTATATGATAAACTTAGCTTACTAGACAAGCTAAGCCTAAAAAGTAAAAAGATTAAAAGGGGCACTTTAATGACATGACCCTCTAACCTAAAATAACAACTAAAATAGGAAAATAATCAAATAAAACATGAAAAATAAAATAAACAAAAATACGAAATAAATTCGGTTCACCATAAACATCACTTAAAGTCAACAAATTTGGACTCTGGATGTATGATGAGGTGCCAAGAGTTAACTAATTTGGACTAAGTAGTCAAATATGTCCCATAAGAAGTAAACAGGGTCTATTTGTCAAGCTCCCAAATAATAAAATTAAAGGTAAATTACACCAAACACCCCCTGAACTATAGCGGTTTTGCAGATAGTCTTCTAATCTAAAAACCAGACAACTAGCCTCCTAAACTATTATATTTTGACACGTAAAAAAATTGCCTAAAAATTTAGCATTTTTATGCATAAAATCATGTTTTTATCAACTCATTTTCAATGAAAATGTGTTAGGTGTCAAAATTCAAATAGTTTAGGGGGGTTCTTTGTAGGAATTTTTAGATTAGGGGGCTAGCTGCAAAACTACTATAGTTCAAGGGGGTTCGGTGTAATTTACCCTAAAATAAAATTCTTTGTTTGTAAGTTTAGGAGACGAAAAAAAAGTGTTGTAACATTAACAACAAAATTTAGCACTACAAGGATAGATGATGGGTTTAATTGTCGATAAAAATGAATCATTAAGCCCAACTTTCTCATCTTTCCTTTTCTTTCCAATTTGGAGAGAGTTTTGGATAGGAAGTTTATCGCCATTTTTCTTCTCTTTTCTCTTCTCCCAATTTCTCTTCTCTTTTCTCCATTTGAGAAATCCCAAACAATTTGAAAATGATTCAAAATTAGCCTCTTAATTTCTTATTATTTCTTTTCAAATCAACATTTAACGCCTTTAAACTCTGAATCCATTGCATTCCAAAGCCCGACTGAGAAAGCTATGTCCCCTAGGGTTTGTAGAGAAAAACAACAATTTTTAATTTTTCACAATTATAATAAACTTTGCATCAAATCACAAGGGTTGTGTTAAACAATTTTACCAATTTTAGTCTTGACCTAAGCATGCGTCTAGGTGAGTATAAGCAAGAATGAAATAAGTAAATCAACACGATGATGTACAAGGAAAATCCACAATGAAAAAAAATCGGACAATCCAACCACACAAGTCCATTATGATGTAGACAGTTTTATAAGACCAATTTAGACTTATTCACAAACTCGACGCCTCCAAGCCTTGACGCGCTTCGTTGATCCTTGTAACCTTCTTCGCAGTCACTGTTGGACGCCTTCCAACAACCACACAGCGCGGACGCTTTCCCACGTCTCGGTATCTCACCGATCTTACTTGTCTCGTAACCGGTCCAACCGTTACTAAGCACAAATACGATGTCCACCGCAGGAAAGGCTTATAGTAAGTAGAGCAAACCACTTTGATGCAAAACCATAGATCTCAAAACGACATATGTATGTATGATTTCTTGATCTCAAAACATCGGTGTAAAGGGTTTTGGCTCTAAAGACTTCTTCTCAAAACAAACACATAAAAATGGAGAGCTTTTTAAACAAGTTTGGGAACTTAAAAAGCTTGGAAAAGTCTCAAAAATTTGCTGCTTTGCACTCCTATTCATAGGAGGTTCGTTGAAAACGAGATACGGATGAAAAATCATTTGATAAATCTCGAATAAAACAAAAATTCCCATGCTCGTTCGAATGAAGTACATCTCGTTCGAACACCTATCCAACGACATTTCCAACGAGATTCCAGAGCGGCTAACGTTTGCCAAAATTGATTTCGTTAGAAGTCTCGTTCGAAGTTGTTCTAACGAGGTACTACATCTCGTTCGAACGGCAAACCAATGTCGTTTTATCGACCTTGCGAAAAACATAGTTTTCTTCCAAAAAAATATTAAAAGGAGTAAAATCATTATTAAACAACTAAAAACAATTTTATAAAAATCCTAACACCAAAAACAAAATCCAGGGATCAAGCATAAACAAGTATTCATACCACATTGAGATTCATTAGATGATAGAAGATGAAACTCGGCTTGAAACATGATGTTGCTTAATCTTTGGCCGCTACTATCTTCAATCACGCACCACAAGCTTGAAGGACAAACAACTCAAGTCCTAACAATTTATGACTCAAACAAGTTTTGTCCAAATACGGAATAGAGCCAATACATACAAATTGACTCGATTTGGAAATTTGTCCTTATAAATCTCCCCCTTTTGGCCATTTGGGAACAAAACTCAAAACAAAAAACTATTATGTCGTCAAGCGCACTAAGACTCAATTCCCAACCCCAAAAGAAAAAAAGTTGCAGACGCTTGACCGACACAAACTTGAGTAGCTTTGCTCGTGTAAACCTTTGACGCGTCGCTGCTAACCTGTACACTTAAACACACCTTTAAATGCAAAGAGAATATAATAATATATAAACGGCATTTGAAAAACCCTCTCCCTTTGTCTAACCATCTCTACCTAAGAAATGACGTCTCTTCCTAAGTTAAAGAACTCCCACACTAAATGAGTTAGATACCATTTCTCCTACTTGTTGTTCAGGAATACACAAAGAATAAGGTGCACAATAATAAAATATTTCTCCCCATTAAAACCAAATCTCTCCTAAGTGAAGCATATCACGCAATGGTGTGAAGCAAGTCATGCAACGATAAATAATTCGGTAACCCAAGTACAAATAATGCAAACTACGAACAAATATATTAACTAAGATGCAAGCATTTAAGTATAAGATGCCAAGATGATCATGACACATGCCAAATTAAATAAAAAATTAAGCATAAGGCAAACATGGATTAAATGGAAATGCAAATACTCAAAACCCCAAACATATTATATATATATAACCACACGTATACCAATGGAGCACAACTATATATATAGGTATAAATGGCTACAAAAGACACAAATACGTAAGCTTTACACTTTCGCATAGTATCAATGTGTCTAAACAGGTGGTACGAAGTGAAGGGTAATGAACTGGAAACAAGAGAAAATTGCCCAATCACTCAAACATGTCCAAGTAGATCTATTTAACCGCAATAATTTATAAACATTGGATTTAGCCTCACATGTCAAATAAAGAACTCAAAAGGATAAACAAACACAATGCGCACTTGCCTAGAGATATTGATGATTCTCGAATCAATAGCATCAAAATAATACTAGGATTCATTGTGCAACTTCAACTAAAACACCTTAAAAAAATATATATTATTTTTCTCTCTTTTTCTTTTGAAGATATCTATTTTTTGAATCATCAATGTACAAATTTTGGCCTTACATTTTTCTTTGTTTTTATTGCCTCTCAATCTTTTTAGGCTCTTGCCAACGGTGGCCTTTTACGGCAAAGGAGATTTCTCATTTCATAGCCCTTTCCTGTGCACACTCATATTTTTGGTATAATATGAAATAAACTCACGGCCAATGATTTTTACATGCACAACTCCCTCTTAGTTAAAAATTATATATTTATATATATATATATATATATATATATATATATGACATGATTGTTGGGAGAACACCTCACTTAGCTCATGTGATATATGAATTTAAAATCCAAAAGAGCTCGTGCAAAGTGTGTGCGGAAGCACATACAAAGTGAATCCATCATGCAGATCAATTTCAAACTACTTCATGTAAACATGATTAAGAACAATCCAAGCATTGAAAATCAAAATCAAATGTCTTAGTCACATGGATACATGTAAGGTATGAGATTCAAATAAACCGATATGCCACACAATGTGTAAAACTAAACTACACATAAACCAAAAATCTTTTTGAGTTTTTTTTAAACATTTTCAAAATGATACAAATTAAAAAAAAAAAGTTAACTCAAAAGACAAATAAAATCTTTTTGTATTTTTCTCATTAAGACCCCCAAAAAATGGAAAATCAAAATACAAAAGATTAACATGTCATAACACTAGCAATAAATATAACATGAAGAACAACACTAGTGTATGACAAACATATAATCACAATCACTTATAAAATATAGCATGGGATGAATCATGTGAAAGCATACGAGAGTCAACAAGCCTAACATTTAGCGCCTTCAAATCGGTTCTCCTAAGCCACATAAGTGTAATGTGACGAACTTGGGTTTAGGAAACCTTAGTGACACTAGCCTTAATCTTCTTAGGACCTTTTCAAAGATCATAACAGAAATGCCTAAGGTGACCTTTCCTACCACAGGGTGTGCAAGTGAAGACACGGGGAATGTTACCTTTAGGTTGACCTTTTCTAACGTATCTAACTTTGGTTGGCCTTTTCAAACGCATGGTCTTGGCTTTAGCAGCAGAAGTATCAATGTCATCGAAGGCAATCCCACACTTATCATCTTTGATTCGGACGGTGCCTAGCATTTTATCCGACCTCTCCGACCTAGACTCCAAACCAAATTTGACATTACTCGAGTCTCTCAATTTCTCTTGTAATTCCACAATCCTAGACTCAGGCAAACGCCTAGACTCTTAAAACTTGTGAAGCTCCCTCTTCAAAGCCTCCATCAAACCGCGAAGTCTCCCTCTTCCTCAATGTACTCTAGCTTCTCTTTAAGAGCTCTCTCGCATGCCCAGGAATTCTCAACCAATTTAAAATTATCATTTGCTATGGCACGTTCCTTCACCTTAGCTTCTAAATGCAAGTTGACCTTTTTCAACTTCGTGTACAACTCTCTAAAGGCCACTTGAAGCTCACTCTTCTTCTTCTTCTTCTTCTTCTTCTTTCCTATCCTCACTCTCTTGGGAACTAAAAGACCAGACCTCGGAACCGTCATGCACATGATTATCTTCAACGGGGGAAGACACTTCATTTAAGTCCACATGACTGGCCATGAACGCGGTGTAGTTGCAATCATTAGGGGAATTAACTTCCTCTTATTCAGTTTCTTACCCTCCTTCATTAGTTTAGTGGGACACTCACGAGAATAATGCCCAAACCCTTGGCATTCAAAACACCTATCTTGGTCATTCACCTTCTTTGGACCATCCCTATTCTTCCTATCACGGTCGACAAAGTTCTTAGGTTTCTTATCAAAACTTTTCTCAAGACTCTTCTCGTCTCTAAGCTTAAGAAACTTGAACTTCCTCGCAAACTTACCTATCTCTTCAAGCTCACCGTCACTATAAGAATCCGTCCATCCTCTTTTCGGGTTTCAAAGTAATGCCCTTCTTTTCATTTTTCCTTGGATGACACATTCATCACATAGGTGTTTGAAGATCATTTACAAGTTCTTGGACTCTCATAGTGTAGACACCACCTAGGAAATCTAGGATCGTGACTTTGACGTCAAATCTTTCAGGCAACGACCTTGAGATTTTTCGCAAAACTCTAGAGTCGAGGATCGTGTCGCTTAAGTCAAACGAGGAGTTGACAATATCCGAGAACTTGGCATATAACTCATAAAATACTCATTCTCTAACTTCTTAAACGTCTTAAACTTAATCGTCGGATTTTGTAACTTAGAAACCTTAACAGTACAAGTTCCCTCGTGTGTGGATCGTAAAACAGCCGTAGCGCTTTCTCAAGTCATGATGCGTCGAAACTCTTCAGCGGTCACAGCGCAAAAAATAGCATTCACACCCCTGGAATTAAAAGTCGAGGCACTCTTTTCATCCATTGTCCAGGAGACATATACTTTAGGAGCACCACCTTTAGTGGGAGGAGACCACCCAAACTCAACTGTGTTCCAAACGTTCTCATCTATCGATTTTAAGAAAAATCGCATTTGAGCCTTCCAGTAGGGATAGCTTGATCTATCAAACAATGGAAATCGGCCAATGGAATTACCCTCTCGATTAAAATCCATCTAAACCCTAAACAAGCACAAAACAGGATCTAACACAGTAAGCTAGTGTAACCCGTTCCGATACCAATTTGAGAAAGCTATGTGCCCTAGGGTTTGTAGAGAAAAATACCAATTTTTAATTTTTCACAATTTTAATAAACGTTGTACCAAATAAGACCACAAGTGTTGTGTTAAACAATTTTACAAATTTTAGTCTTGACCTAAGCATGCATCTAAGTTAGTATAAACAAGAATAAAATAAGCAAACCACAACACGACGATGTACGATGAAAATCCATAATGAAAAAAACCTCGGACAACATAGCCACACAAGTCCACTACGATATAGGCAGTTTTACAAGTCTAATTTAGACTTACTCGCAGACTCAACGCCTTCAAGCCTTGAAGCGCTTCCTTGATCCTTGTAACCTTCTTCGCAGTCACTGTTGGATGCCTTCCAACAACCACACAACACAGGTGCTTTCCAACGTCTCGGTATCCCACCGATCTTACTTGTCTCGTGACCAGCCCAGCATCCGCTCAGTATAAACACGATGTCCACTTCAGGAAATGCTACTTGCTCACAGTATGTAGAGCGAATCACTTTGATGCAAAATCGTAAATCTCAAAAGGACATAAGTATGTATGATTCTTTGATGTCAAAACATGGGTGTAAACTAGTGCTTTGGTTTTAAAGACTTTCTCAAAACAAACATATAAACATGTAGAGCTTTATAAACAAGTTTGGGAACTTAAAAAGCTTCGAGAAGTCTCTATAAAATTTGTTGCTCCACACTCCTATTTATAGGAAGTTTGTTGAAAACGAGATGAGGATGAAAAACCATTTGAGAAATCTCGAATAAAATAAAAATTCGCGCGCTCGTTTGAATGAAATACATCTCGTTCGAACGAAGTGTAGCATCTCGTTCGAAGACCTATTCAACCACATTTCCAACGAGATTCTAGAGCGGCTAACGTTTGCCAAAATTGATCTCGTTCGAAGATGTTCTAACGAGGTACTACATCTCGTTCAAATGACAAACCAATGCCTTTCTAATGACCTTGCGAAAAACATATTTTTTTTTCAAAAAATATTTAAAGGACTAAAATCATTTTTAAACAATTAAGAGCAATTTTATAAAAATCCTAACACCCAAAACAAAATCCAGGGATTAAAAATAAAATTGTATTTATACCTCATTGAGATTCATTGGATGATGAAGACGAAACTCTGCTCAAAACATGATGTTGCTTTATGTTTGGCTGGTACGATCTTCAATCACACACCACAGGCTTGAAGGACAAACAACTCAAGTCCTAACAACCTATGACTCAAATAAGTTTTATCCAAACACGGAATAAAGCCAATACATACAAATTGACTTGATTCGAAATTATGTTCTTACACCGACTCACTGACAGTGCCTCGTGGTGCAATTGAGTTCGGGCATGACGGGCTCTCATCCTCTCAGGTTCCCCCTTCCAGGGAACTTGGGCCTAGATCGTTGATGAAGACACTTCTTTAGACTACAATTCGAACGATAAAGCCACCCAATTTGTTAGTTGGGCTATTCCCGATTCGCTCATTCGGATTCATATTTCAAGCAACACTTTTGACATAAACTACACATCAATGGCCAAGAAAATAGACAAACCCTAACTTTAGAGAGAGAATCAAGGGATTTCTTATATTTCTAAATGTAGGAGTGTCTTCAAATGAAGACTACATGGGTATTTAAAGGGAGGAGTAGCTTAGGCTCCAAGTTAAAATGCCATTAGTACTCCTTACCTCTAAATAACAAAGCAAAAGAAAGAAAAATACAAGTAATAAAATAAAAGAAGCAAAACAAAATAAAATGACTAATAAACCCAAAATAAGGACCCATATCCATCACTCTCCCTCTCTTAAGACTAAGCTCATCCTCGAGTGTTCAAAAAATTGGGGATTCGTGAAAAAATGGTGCCAAAAACTTGTGGGGCCAAAACTTAATTTCTGAAACTTGAGGGGGCACATCCCACAAATCGTGGCCTTCATTTCTTCTTCTCTTCCTTCACCTAAACAACCCAAAAATTTCCCATCCGGGTCAAAAACCAACTTTTCGGTTCCATCTTGAGGGTCTTGGGGTGGTTCGGGTTGGGCAGCGGGTTTTTTGCCAAGTGAAAGTGACCAGAAGGGGACAGGAGGCAGGAAAAAGGTGGGAGGAGCAGGAAAAGGGTTTGGGTCAGGAGGGGGTACAGGGGTTTGGGCAGGGCGAGGCTAGGGTTTGGCCAGCATAGGGATGGGTGGGGCAGATCTGGTTGGCTGGATCTGGACAGATCTGGTTCGAGTTTGTAGGCTGAATCTGGGCAGATCTGGGGCTGAATCTGGGTAGATCTGGTTTGGGTTTGGTGGTGGAGGGACTATGGCAGCAGGTTGGTGAGGGGTGGAGGGAGGGATGATGGTTAGGGTTTTGGGTGGGCTAGAGTTAGGGTTTTACAACTTAGCCAATTGTTACATTATGGCCTCAAATTTCATGTTGAAATCTAGGATTTGATGCCCCATTTTGTCTCTCAACTCTTGAATTTCTTTGTTGTTGTTTGGATCTTCTTGGAGCCATCGAAGTAGGGTACGATTTTGAATACCTACACACCAATACACCACTTGGGAAATGACACCTCGCTCTGATACCAATTTGACGTAAACTACACTTCAATGGCCAAGAAAATAAACAAGCCCTAACTTTAGAGAGAGAATCAAGAGATTTCTTATATTTCAAAATGAAGGAGTGTCTTCAAATGAAGACTACATGGGTATTTAAAGGGAGTAGTAGCTTAGACTCCAAGCTAAGGCATTAATTACAAAAATGTCATTACTACTCCTTACCTCTAAATAACAAAGCAAAAGAAAGAAAAATACAAGTAATAAAATAAAAGAAAATACAAAGCAAAATAAAATGACTAATAAACTCTAAAATAAGGACCTATTTCCATAATTATTTGTTGGAAGGGTAAATTTGATGTAGGGTTCACATTAAATAATCATTTGGATATATCGTTCACAATAATTGCGTTTAGTGACTGATCTTCTAAACAATAGGGCAAAACTGTACGTTTGGTTGTCATTTAGCACAGTTTGGTTTCTGTTTTTTTTTTTTTTTTTTTCCCGTCTTTCCTGAAACAGTGAGCTAATGGAAAAGCAAATTGAAAGGGAAAACTAAAAGGAAATGTAAGAAAATAGGGAAAATGATGATGGAAACTGATCTCTCAGCCTCACAAGTTTTTCCTCTTATCAGAACTATTTCATCTAAAAATTGGGTTTTTTCAAAATCCTTAAAAAGTTACTATACTACCTAGGTCCGGACCTTATTAGAACCCACATCCAGTAGGCCGGAACCTTATTTTACAACTTACACCCATTGGCCGAATGAATAACTTTTTTTTCTTCCTATGTATCCCACTAAAGACCAGTTTGTTTTTAAGATAGGAAACTCTACCAAAAAGCTCCACCCACCCCCTCTAAGATTAGAAAATTGTTTGAATTGCAAAATACCAATAAAGTAATATTAACCACAAATTGTAAGTGGGACATTCAGATATCTCTCTCTGTCTCTCTCTCTCTCCCCTGTGTGTATGAGTTTTATATGCAATTTGTATATAACTCATCTATATAGAGAGATCTTGATTTGGATACACGGAGATCTCCATTTGTACAGAGAAGAGTGACTAATTGTATACATTAGATATTTATATAAAAGGAGTCAAATATATAGCTTTCGTGCATAACCGTTTTTTTCCCGATATGTATAACTGATAGCCATTCTTCTTGTATAACTGATAGCCATTGTTCTTGTAAACTGATACCCATTCTTCTGCTCGGTTTATGTATTTGATCCGTGGATTTGTTCTATTTTGTTTACCATCAGGAAGTTTGATTTGCAAAACCATATATATATATATATATATATATATATGGTTCGATCTCCATTTCTGAATGGGTGGTGGATGGACGAAGGCCGTGCTGTGTGTATTAGTAGTTAAATTATTTTTGGAGTTTTGGTCAAAATATGAATGTTGATGTTGGGTAGTTTATGCATTCTTCAAAATTTGAGTTTGGGAAAAAAATTATGTTGACTATTCAAGGGAAAAATAATTCATATAACGTCGTGACCTTCGTTCATTTTCATATGAAATAGGTGAAGGGGGTTGTTTTATTGTTGTTTTCTTTGGAGAAAGTGCAAAAGAGTGAAAGTCGAAGGGGATTCAGTGTCATTTGCACACTACCTTATGATGGATGTTAAATTGGAATTAGAACTGTTAGCATAATTAATTAATTAATATCATTTTTTCATATGACTTATTTTTAGTTTCATATATGGGTTTGTTTACTTTAGAGTTTATTTATATGTTGTTAATTTTATTTCTTGTACACAATTGATTATTTGACATCTTATTCCTTCATGCATTTCCAGGGTTGTGAGCGCGAGGTTGCCGAGGCTGAGAAAGGTTCCTCTAATGAACTCAAAAGTGAATGCATTATGCGGTTGTCATGGGCTCTTGTTCACTCAAAACGACCGGAAGATGTACAACGCGGGATAGCAATGCTTGATGGTGCAAGATCTTTCTCTCTCTCTCTCTGTGATGTAAACGAGTGGAATTAAAAAACACACGCACTAACACAACCAATAATGGAAATTATATCTGGAGACATAGGTTAATTAAATAGAGACCTAAATCTACCCAATAGCTAATAGATGATTACCTAATTTAATTGGGAGAGAGATCCCATAGTAAAAGATGTTACTAATAATAATCTGCTACCTAAAATATCCCCTAATATTTATCCTGATTAATAGATAATAGTTTTTTTCTTTTTACTTTAATACATTATTGATTTTTGATTTTAGACTTTTAATACTAATTAATCAGTTTATTAGACGTAAGTACATTTTTCGTTGCTAAATGTGAAAATCTTGCCACTAAAAGTGATCTTTGGTAACATTTAGCGCTGGAAAATGTACTAAAGTCAACTAAACTGATTAATTTGTATTAAAGTCTCAAAACAAAAATTAGTAATGTATTTAACTTAAAAAAACCTAGATAATAATAAAAAATAAAGAGATTACAACATTATCTTCACGAATAACTTTTGAGGAGCCGTGCTCATCCTCCTCCCCCCCCCCCCCCCCCCTCCCCCCCCCCCCCCCCACACACACAAAGGGAATTGAAGAATTCTCATGAATGCCGTCATGGTTCTGATATTGGAACTTAGGGTGCTGCTGCTTTTATAAGGGTTCTCCGTACCTTCCCACTCGGTAGTCTTTTTTTATACTGGTCACTGGCCAAAAATCTGAACATTTACTCCAAGCCTTTTTTTGTTCCAAAAAGTCCCTCTCTGTATGATGCACTTAAAACCACTCTCTCCTCTTATCATAAACTCTAAAAAAACCTAAACCCTAACGCCCCCCAAAAAATATATATATCACGAAATCAAACGAGGGACTTTTTGGAACATAAAAAACGACTTATAACACTTAACTCCTCAAGCGCATGCGGTTGATCGTCTTCCACCTTCCATTATAAATTTGTGTAATCCACAGCAACTCCTTGCTTTGGACTTCTCCGATAGCCTCTACCATCACCCGCTTGTGTGGAATCCACCACACGAAAGTTGTATATGAATTTGGAATAGGGGTTTTGTTCTTGATAGGTGATCAAGAATCTAACAAAAGTAATTGGATTCTAGGCTTGAAAATATGAGCACAAGAGAGACTTCAAAAGAAAATTGTGCACCTAAAAATCGCTCTCATCAGGTGTAAACCTAAAATTCAAAGAGAGCCCATGTTTTGAATAAATCAAAAACGGTTTTCTTGAAAAATGCGTTGCTCATTGGAACGAGATTACAATCTCGTTCGAACGTTTTGAGTCTTTTTGTAAAACCTTCATTCTAGTGAATTTTGTCTAGGCTTGGCTGCCAAGGTTTTTCTTAGTTGGGTTTTACTTGTACATCGCCGTCTTGCGCGTGTGTTTATTTTATTACCAAATTGATTCTGCATGCCAACCTAGTAATTAGGTAATTCATCTTTAAAATTCGTAATAACTGGCCTTGCATGTTTAGGGAGGCTTAGACACTAATTCTGCTTACTAGTGTGGACAATGCAAAATGTACTTATCTTCTAGGAAGTAAACATTAATTGTCCCTTTATATTATATATTTAATTATTTTTAGGTATATTTTGATTTTATTAAAAAAACTGCAAAATGCCCCACCCCCACCCAAAAAAAAGTGTCGCAAAAGCTAAAAAGGTGTCACAAAATATCATTGCAGTGTTCCTGAGTATGGGTGTATCGCATATTATTTTAAAATCAGGAGTGTAACTCAAAACCGGTTATAAAAGTGGTGGTTAAACTCAAAATAACCTATTGTTTATATTACCCTCTCTTTGGGTGGTGAGCTAGGCTTCAATCTTGTGACTTACTGAAATTGTTATTGGCAGCTTCTTTGGGGGGCGCTATCAGCCCTCTGCAGATGAGAGAGAATATATATCTCCTGGCTATTGGTTATTATAGAAGCGGGGACTATTCAAGGAGTAGGCAGCTTGTTGAACGTTGCTTGGCGGTATGATCTACTTCTATGTTCTAGGTTGTTATTTATGTCTTTTTAACTTTTATGGGCTGTTTCCTTCCATTGCATGAAAATTTTACGGGAATCAGAAATAATTTCTTTTTATCTCAGTTCTATGGCTGTTTTGAACTTGCGTAAATGTTTTTTGAGCCTTAAAAGTTGTCAATATTCGGGTCCCTAAAAATTGTCAAAATTTGAGCCTCTCTTGCGTCCCCTTGGGGCCAGCAGCGCTGGATGGAGGGAGTACAATATAGATTTTGTTATAGCAGGAGAAGAGGATTATGTGTTATATTTTTTAAATAATATCAGTTTGCATCCTGACAGTTGTGTCAAATATGTAGATTGCACCTGATTGGAGGCAGGCCTTGACTCTTAAGAAAGCAATTGAAGATAGAATCACCAAAGGTAATAACCAATCTTCTTCTCCTTCAAATTTCCATTGTATTGCGTTGAAGGAACACATGATGTCATTTTATCTGTTTCGGTGGCTGCATAGGGCACCATAAATATTGCTCCTTAACACCACATTGTGTATAAAATTGGTTGTATGTACATCATGTTTAAATGATAGCTCACACTCTGGTAGAGAGCATTTTGGGGGTACCATTAGCAGACATTATAGTCACTATATAGTGACTATAAACCTATGTGTCGCATATCGTATTATATGATAGAGTCCAAAATGTACATGATAATAAAGTGATGAATTAATAATTGTGTAAAGAATGTATTATAATAAATAATAAAACATATTATAGTCTTCATTGAATAGGACAAGATTCATCGTCTAACAGAAAGAATTTTTGCCTTTGTATTAGATTCCCACTGTGATTTCATTATTATAAGAGTATTTGAATAAAAGAGAAAGCAGGCAAGACTACAATAATTAAAGTGAATATTCATTACATTGTTTGTAAAGAAAAAAAAAACAGACCGATACGATACGACCAATGCACAGGGACGGCACCACAAAAGTATACCTTCAAAGTTTTAATTAGTGCTTGATAATTTATTAGAGTGATCTTAAATTTGTACTAGAAAAACATTACTAAGAAGAGATGCAGCCTCTGTCAAGTGTAGTCTTTATCGGGTCTGTATAACAATTTTTCTGACAATAAAGAGTAAATTTTAGGGTCATTTGATCTTTGGTCTCATTTGCAATGTCGTATCACTTTTGGTGCCAAAATTTGACGTATTATTACAAATGGGGAACAAAGGCCCGTCTACCCTAAATTTTATTATTTTACAATGAAGTCGTATCTTAAGGAGTCAAAACAATAATAAATAAAACTTTTTAAGGTGGGCAAATTTCATTTTAACTATAGTTGGATCTTATTTTATCACAACTTTTTATTTTTCAAAACAATAATGTGGGTACCTGCCCACCTTCCTTTAAGGGTGCATCCGCCCCTGCCGATCGATACACACCGATATGGCTACAATAGTGTGATACGTATCTTTTTGGGTCTCTCTATCTCTCGTGCCCTGCTAAATGAATAATTATGGATATGTAGATGGAGTGATTGGAATAGGCATTGCTGCTACTGCCGTTGGACTTTTGGCTGGTGGGCTTGCAGCTGCACTGACTCGCAAGAAATGAACCAACTCGTCGTGTATCCCATAATCCAAGTATCTGGTTTTTCCTTTCCCTTATTTGAATTCGCCAAACATGATATGTGAAAACTGATACAAATGCCAACATGAGTTGGATGATCTACTTTCAGTTGTGTGTACAGAAGGGATTGGTAGAGATTGGGTATTGTCTTGTGGTGATTATGTGTTGTTCCCCTTCTGTAAGTTAAATTTTACCAAGTTGCTTGGGACATGAGTAATTTTAAGTTTTGAATCGCTTTTTTTTGGGCTAGTGATTGGCATCCTTGAATGAGTGTTTACTTTTTACTTATGGTGAGGTAGTTATAGCAAAAGCCATGGAAGATTTATGATTTCTTGTTACAGTTATTGGTTTTTTTATATAAAGGTTCTTTTGTTTTTTGTTTTTTATCCCACTATTTTCAAAGGCCTTGATTAGATAACTTGTCAGTGGCTATATTTCCCTCCCTATATAATAAATGTGGGAGCATTAGAGGGAAGAATGGCGCGATAACAAAACTCGAGCTTGACGCACTGCCAAGGCTTACAAACCTAATACAACAACTAATCAACTAGTGTAAAAGGACTAAATGCCTAAGATCCAAGCCAAACAAATACAGGCAAAAGAATTGAACCTTAGGCCTAAAACAATAAAACGCCAACTAATAAAGACTACTTGTCATTTTGAGACTTGTCACGCGGAAGTTGTATTCGGTTTTGATTTCGCTGATGCGGGTGCCTATAATAGCATGAGTTTTTTCCAAGAAGCTTGCACGACAAATATCTCCTTTAGAGTCACCATATTCATTTCGAACTTTTTGCAAACCATCCTCATTGTATTTTTTTTCTGCATTTATTACTTCTGCGATCTCTTCATCAGCCTTTTTATTTTGTTGGTATCTCTATCATTGTTGATATAAATGGTTTAGCCCAAGAGTTGAGAGGGAGTAGAGCAAGGACAATTCAAAGGTTCAGAAATTCACAAAGATCAGGCTTGTTGTGGTATAGAAGTTATCTAGGGCTCTTTTCAAATGAGGGTTGGCTATACAATTAAGACCAAGTCTAACTTAGTGGTCAAATTTTACGCCAGGCCATTGGCCTAAAATAGGTACCTGTTTTCCTATTTATGGAACCAAATTTGAGCAATTTTAACCGAAATTTGGCCTGACCAAATATTGATATCTGACGACGTTTTTTACTTCCCCGTTTTTTCTGAAGTACTTTAAAAAATGTTCCCACAGCAAGATTTTTTATATAGGGAGGACAGAGTTCCCACAGCAAGACTTTAAAAAACTTGTCAGTGGCTATATTTCCCTCCCATAATCTTGCTGGGCGAACTGTGTCCTCTTTTTTACAAAAAATGTTTTCTAAAAAAAAAACACCCAGATTTTCAGGCTCTTAGAATATGTGCAATTTTGACCATTTTATTCGGACAAAATGGATAAGCGCTTAGAATATGTGCAATACTCTCATTTATCATTGATCCAGCAAGATATAAATTTCGGCTATAATCTGCCCATCATTAATTATTTCTTATTGAGTAAAACCTTGACGAAATTCGTTAATTCATCCTTAAGTCACTCATTTTCAGACCTAAAATATCGAACATACCCTCATTCATTACCCACTATCATTATTTATTACTTAAAAAACATTTTTTTATATAAAAATTGTACATTACTTTTTTTTATATCATGTATATTTATAACTGTATGACATTTAAAAAATTATAATTTTGTATATAATAAATTCGTATTATTTTGAACTTTTTTTATTTTAGAAAAAAATGTACGAATTTTTAACTGTTTATTTAAAATAAACTGTACATTATTTATAGAAAACCTTTTTTTTTTACTATTTTCTATAAACAAAACCTGGAAAAAACAGTTGATTTTTAAAATTTTAAAAGTAATCACCCGTTAAAAACAATTTCTTTATTTTTTAAAAACAATTTCGTATAACAAAGTTTTTTGACAGTAAAAACAGTCTTTTTACGAAAAAAAAAATATTTATTTATTATAGAACAGTTCTAATTTTTTTATAAAACAGCTAAGACAATATTTTCAGATAAAAACAATTTTTGTATTTCTTCAAACAGTTTAGAAAAGTTTAAAACATTTTATTTGATAAAAATTAGGGATTACAAGTATTTAGTTCTAATTTTAAAGATTCATTTGTAGTCACTTTCATATTTTTGTTTTTTAATCGTTGGTGATGTTGAGGCGGTTACAAGACGGTTTTGGGTAGTTATGAGAGTAAATACAATTTCTAGCTATTTTTTAAAAATTCAACAAAAAACTGTAAAAATGCACTATTTAATAGGGTTGCGTTAGAAGAATTTTGTGAATTTTTTAAAAATAGGTAGAAAATTTATTTTGGCCTAATTTTTTGAACATGTGCTGATTGAAAGATTATTTTCAATAGAAAAATAAAAAATTTGGAAAAAAAAATTTCTTAAGGTCTAGAACTAGGTGTGATGTATAAAGTGTGATTTAGAACTCTCTCTCTCTCTCTCACACACACAATATATAACTATATATATATATATATATATATATATATATATATATATATATATATATAATATATATATATATATATATATATATATATATATATATATATAGTTGGTGGGTATTGAATGAGGGGTATGAACATACCTATTTTAAAAAACGTGAAGGTTTTTACTAATTATCGAGATTATGTAAATCAAATTTGATTGAAAAATATATATTTTTAATTATTTTTAAAATTTGGTATGTTCATAGAAATGTCGATGAGAGGTATGCTGAAGAATCTCACTTTATATATATATATATATATATACTCTCACACACATACATATGCTATTTTTAAAACTCTTTAAAGAGAATCGACAACCATCATCCTGTATTATTTTGTTGCTTTGTTACCCGTGTAACCAGGGGCGGAGCTACAGTGTAACGAGTGGGTGCGGGCGCACTCACTGAAATTCTGATTTTTTTTTATTTTTTTTAAAATATATATATACCTATGTGTAAGTGTAATAACTAAAATGTTGAGGTTAAAAATCGTAATTTTGGAAACTTAACTCTATACCCACAAACAGCAGCAGCCGGCCCTAATAATTTAAACAGCAACAACAGCAAACGGTGCCCTCTCTCTCTCTCTCCCTCTCTCTCTCCCCCATGCGAAAACTCCAAGCCTTGATTCGTGGAGGAGTCCAAGGTAACTTGGTGATGTGGGTTAACTTTCTTTATCATATCATATCTGCTCTCTCTCTCTCATAAATTATATGGATAATAAATATCTGATGGTGGGTTCTTTAGAGAATGTGGTGGATAATATCTGATTCGTGGGTTAACTTTTTTTTAGATGCTTTGTTTTAGAGATATGCCTGTCATTTCTTTAGAGGTTGTTTTTCAAGTTTTTTATTTTTTGATGGATAAATGTTGTGTTAAGTTTCTTTATATATCTATATATTTAGTAATTAATTTTGGAGTTTCATTAATGTTTAGTCCCTAGAAAATCTTCCATTTAATGTTTGGTATAATATATTTTCAAAAATAATTTTTATTCTTTAAAAAAAGTTTCATTTAATTTTTAGTCCAATACATTTTCAAAAAGTAATTTTTAGTCCCCCAAAAAATGTTCTTTTTATTGCTAATCTCACTACTAAGGACTAAATGTTATTTTAAAAATATGTTGGTACACAATTATCAATCAATATTTTTTTGGTAGACAATTCTAATTGACATATACTAAATATTTAATTATGTGGTGATGATACACTGTTTTCCGTTAATAAAACTGATTTTAGACCTTTTTTAGTGTTAGTCATGTTAATTATGGATCTTTTTTTTTGTGATGATTGTGATATTACATTATTTTGTGATTTATTGGATTCTTTTTATAATATTTTGTGCCTTATTTAACTATAATAATATAAAATTTGTGCCTTATTTTTTTTGGTGTATAAAATTGTTGGAAAATTATTAAAGCATATTTTGAAATTGTTAAAGCACTCTTAATGTTATTCGTGTATAACATATTCTGTTTTTAATGTTATTGGTGTATAACTTATTTATGTTATTTTAATTCTGTTTTTTCTATTAATTTCAGAATATGTTGAAGTATTTTAAAAAAGCTAAAAAGTCATCCTCAACTCCGCCTCCTCCGCCTCCATCTTCGCCTCCACCGCCCATAGTGGAGACAAATTTTGAGGAGTATCCATCCGATCCGGGGTTAAGAAAAAGCATTCATAGCTTCGGTGCTAAAGAGAAAAAAAATATTCGAATGTATTACTTGCAAAAAGGCCCATGTCAACCTAAGAATCATGTGTTCCTTGACGTTTATGCGGCAATGAAAGACGTAGATTCATCTCATCATGGTTTAGCGATCACTCTTATTGGTTGGAATATAGCATACAAAAAGATGAGGCATTTTGTTTGTGTTGTTATCTTTTCAAATGTGAGAATGGTGATCAAGGCGGTGGTGATGCGTTTGTTGTTGAGGGGTATACAAATTGGAGAAAGAAAGATCGGTTTAATGTGCATGTTGGAGAACCCCTTAGTGTTCATAATCAATGTTTGAGGGTGTGTCAAGATCTAATGAACCAAAAACAACACATTGACATTGTGTTTTCTAACCATTCCAATCAGACTCGAATGGACTATCTTATTCGTCTAACTGCAACAGTTGATTGTATTAAATTTCTTTTGCGCCAAGGGATGGCTTTGCGTGGTCATGATGAGTCTCAAGAATCTTTTAATCAGGGAAATTTTCTCGAACTGTTACGATTTCTTTCTAGGCACAATGAGGAGGTCAATAGAGTGTCACTTCAGAATGCCCCTGGAAATCATACGCTAACATCACCCATGATTCAAAAAGACATAATTAGTGCCATAGCGAATGTGACTACAAGGGATATTCTTCGTGAACTTGGTGATGGTTTATTTTCTATCTTAGTTGATGAGGCGCGTGATGTATCAGTGAAAGAACAAATTGCCATTGCTCTACGGTTTGTTGACTCAAGAGGGTGTGTTGTTGAGCGTTTTCTTGCCATTGCACATGTTAGAGATACGACTGCCTTATCACTAAAGGCATCTATTGAATCTCTTTTTTCCCGTCATGGTTTGAGCATTTCGAGTTTACGGGGCCAGGGCTATGATGGAGCTAGCAATATGAGAGGCCAATTTAATGGCTTGAAAAGTTTGATATTGTTAGAGAATGAAGAAGCTTATTATGTACACTGTTTTGCACACCAACTTCAATTAACACTTGTAGCTGTCACGGAGGGACATAGAACTATTTCTATATTTTTTGATATTATTTCCCTTTTATCAAATATTGTTGGAACTTCATGTAAGCGAAGAGACATACTACGAGAGAAACAATTTGAGAAAGTTGTTGAAGGAATCTGCAATGCTGATATATTGACTGGCAAAGGCATGAATCAAGAAATGGCAATGAGACGAGCTGCAAACACACGTTGGGGTTCTCATTACGGTACACTTTTAAGTTTGATTCATTTGTTCTCGTCGGTCATTGATGTTGTTTTAATTGTTGAGGATGAAGGGACAAATGACAAGCAAAGAGGTCATGCTGAGGGGCTTTTGAAGAATGTGCAATGTTATGACTTTGCATTCATTTTACATTTAATGAAAAATATTTTGTCAATTACAAACGATTTGTCCCAAGCTTTACAGAGAAAAGATCAAGAAATTGTTAATGCCATGAATCTAGTGAGAATAACAAAACAACAATTGCAAGATATGAGAGATAATGGGTGGGAATTGTTGTTAGCTGAAGTCTCATTATTTTGTGTCAAATATGAGTTGGATATTATACAAATGGAGGATTTGTATGGATTTTGTGGAAGGTCAAAGCGTAATGTTCATGGAAAAACAAATCTCCACCATTATCGAGTTGAAATGTTTTATGCGGTGATAGATTTACAAATTCAAGAGTTGAACAATCGTTTTACTGAGGCAAATACGGAGCTGTTGTTGTGTATGGCCTGTCTTGATCCCTTTGATTCATTTGTTAAATATGATGCAGAAAAATTGCTTCGATTTGCTGAATTTTACCCATCAGATTTCACTCCTATGTATTTAATGCATATTAAGCGTCAACTTGGAACCTATATTATGGATGTGCGCTCTGACGATCGATTTGATAGAGTTGAGGGGATTGGTGAGCTAGCTAAAGTACTTGTTCAGACAAAGAAGCATACTTTATATCCGTTGGTATATTTACTCGTGCAACTTGCATTACTTTTACCCGTTGCTACTGCGACAGTTGAAAGAGTTTTTTCTGGTATGAAAATTGTTAAGACTTCACTTCGTAACAGATTGGGGGATGAGGTGATGAATGATTGTTTGGTGGCATATATCGAAAGAGATGTCTTGGATGATATTGACACTGAAGATATCATTCAATTTTTTCAGAAAATGAAGTCTAGGAGAGTTGCATTGTAATAATTATCATATGATATTTTGATAATGGTTTTAATGTATGGTTTTTTTTGTTGAAAATGAATATTAATGCATGTTTTTTTTAAATTTACTTTAGTACTAGATTTATGCCTAATATAGTTAAAATAACTAAAAAAAAAATTGTCTCGGGGGCTCCCGCCCTCGAACCCCCGGGATACGTCAGACATGTTTTGGCACCCACTAACTCACAATCCTGGCTCCGCCACTGCATGTAACCGTGTTCTTTAGTGTACTCTGGTTGCAATGGGGGTGTGAAACCACTGAGACAACAAATTACACTGTTGTTCTTAAAAAATTGGATCCTTTTTTAAGCGTGCTGTTAAAGGCCCTTTATATTTGTTGTTTGAGCACCTCTTTTTGCTTTGTCACCTATACAAAATTTGCCTTTAAAGAGATGCACATACTAATTTTAAAAGGTGCATTTATCCGCACCCTTAACCAACGAAAACTTGTTTTGCGTCTCGTTACAACACATTTGGTTTGGATAGCTTAACCAAAAGACTAGGATTCTTATATTGTCTAACACAATGTAAATGCTCTAAGGCCATCTCCAATGGCCTACTCAAATAATTAGAAAAAAATGTGCCGCATCATATTTTGATTATCTATTTACAATTTTGCAATTTTTTTCTAAAATCACCATCGACCACTTCAAAGATTTGCCTAAAATAATGAAAAAACTTACCTAAAATAATAAAAAGTCTCAAACAACTCAACATACTACTCCATGGACCTCATCTATGGCACCCAACCTATCATTTGAGATCACATTGTTTTAAGTTAACCAATCTTGGGCTCACCGCGTTCTCCAGTCTCCTCCAACATGAGAGCGAGCAACCCTTATGTGTAGTTTAAAAATGCATTTACACACTACATCACAATGTTATGGGTACCCCAAATAGGCAAAAATAGTTGTTGGTACTGCAAACATTTCCGAATATAGAAAAGGAAAGATGTGGACAAAACATTTTTTTGTGAACTCAATATTGGAGCGGAACTTCTTGTTCCACGTGAGAGTATGATTTTACTTTACAAATTTCAAAATATGCCACTAGGATTTTATTTTCCTCAACTATACATTTCAGTGGCAATTTTTGAAATAGACAAGATATTGGCGGGGAAGATGTTATTGCTTATGAGCATTTGGGATGACTTGTTATTGCATTTATGCAATAACCATTTGAGCCAATACATTTTTGGTTGGGCATGTTTGAATTATCAATGCACAAATATAGGGTGGTTACAGTACGTCTTTTTACCGTTCTCTACTATTTTGGTCCGAAAAATTATGATTTTGGTTACAACTTTTTATTTGCAAACCGAATTTACCAAAACTGAAATGATTGAAAACTTGGTGGTTGGTTTTGGTTAACACATTTAAAAAACCGATTTATCAAAATTACTGTACCAAAATTAAATGCCGACACAACCGTACAAAATACCGATTGGATATGTCAAAGATAAAAAAATATATATTTATATTTTTAAATTTATATCATTGTTGAACTCATTTATCACAAAAAATAAATTCAAAATGTATTGGTATTTTTATTTTTAGAAAGCAAATAAGTTTTTAAGTTAAGAACACATGCTTATTCATTTCTTTCTTCTTCAAGACGAACTTTTTACAGTTCTTATGTGAGGAATCTGGGTCTACACCTAGGTTATTGGATATTTTAAGTGTATAGTGTATAACATATGTTCAGTTTATGAATTAGTTATGAATTGCATTTGGGAATTGAAAATACCTAATCAATAAGAAATAAAAATTGGGCAAAAAACTAAGAAAACTGAAACTAAAAATACCAAAAATAAATAAACGAAGTTACTGAAAGTAAAATTTACAGAAAATACCAACAAACCTGAAATATTGAACCGTTTGCTATTGGTAAGAGCTTTTGAAAAATCGAAAATCAAAAATGAAAACTACTGAACGTACCAAAAATATTGGTACGATATTGCATACACCAAATACCGACGAATAAACACTCCTTCACAAATATCAACTACCCATAAGCGTTGCTCTTAAGCGAAGGATTATAAGCAAAATAAGTGAGATAAAGGAAGTAAATAACGTGGGAAAAAATGAGGTTGTTCTGGAGTGGGCAAGGGTAGTGAGAGGCGTGGCCCCATGGTTTTAATTATTGATCGAAATTTTTTAACTTTGATTATTTCTAAGGTTAATTTGGTTAGTGACTAAAAAAATCTACAATTTTTTTACTAGACTATTAGAGTGGCGTTTTTAAGTAAAATTATCAAATTCAGGTAAAACTATAATTTTGAGTAAAGCATGGGAGATACTCTAATATTTAAAACATTACAAACATTAACGTGGGGGTGATACCCCTCCACCATTAATGCATCTAGTTTAAATGGAAATACCTGTTTCAATTATGATATATATTTATGATTACAAGGTTTGTACAACAATCCGTTGTAGTCTAGTTGGTTAGGATACTCGGCTCTCACCCGAGAGACCCGGGTTCAAGTCCCGGCAACGGAATATTTTAATATCAGAATCCTTTTGTTTTTGTTTTTGTTTTTGTTTTTTTTGCTCTCTTTGTGTAATGTGTTTTTTTGGTTGCAATTGCAAGGATTCAACGCATTTTGTTCTTTTGTGCCATGAAAACTTAGGGTCCGTTTGATACATATTGGGCAAAAGTATTGGCATGGCGAAATTTGCTAGGACAAATTTTGCCTAGACAAATATTTTTTTCTCGCATTAGGCTATCAAACACCAAATGAGGTAAAACAAGTTTTTTAGGCAAAACATTTTAATAACACATTTTTCATCCATATTAACATATATAATAATAATAAAATATGTTTTTTTTTTTTTAATTTTCGTCCCAAGTCTTATTTAATAAAAAAACAGTTTTTTCTTTTCTTTTTTAGTTTCCGTTTTTATTTATTAAAAAGGTAACAAACTATATATATAAAAAAAGTTTTTTATGCCAAAACTACTTATTAAAAACAGTTTTTACATTAAAACATTTTGTAATTTTTACATTAAAACAGTTTTTACGTTAAAACAGTTTTTAATTTTTTTTACATTAAAACAGTTTTTATATTAAAATAATTTTTTGCATTAAAAAAGTTTTTACATTAAAACATTTTTTACATTAAAACAATTTTTTACATTAAAACAGTTTTTACGAAAAAACAGTTTTTACATTAAAATAATTTTTTACATTAAAACAGTTTTTACATTAAAACATTTTTTTATATTAAAACAGGTTTCACATCAAAACAATTTTTAATTTTTTACATTAAAACATTTTTTACATTAAGACAAATTTTTAAGTTAAAACAGTTTTTACATTAAAACGTTTTTTACGAAAAAACAGTTTTTACATTAAAACAGATTTTAATTTAAAACAGTTTTTTTAACTATTTAAAACAATTTTTAAAATATTCATAACAATTTTTAAAATATTCATAACAGTTTTTTTTAATTATTTAAAATAGTTTTTAAATTGTTTTTAAAATATTAAAAGTATTTAAGAAGTTAGCAAATTTGTTGGCAAATATTTCTCACTCATATAGCAAAGCAAAATTTGCCAACATGTTATGCATAAGAGGTGTTGTACATCGGCAAATAGTTTGTAGGCAAATTTTGCTATCAAACACACCAAATTGTAGGCAAATGTCATATTTGCCAACTTATTTGTCATTTGCCATGGCAAATAATGCTATCAAACGGACCCTTAGTTTAAATTTTTTGTGATTCATGTTTTGATTTCGAGTTGACACAGTAAGGGTTTTTTAGACACGATATCACTTTGTATTTTTATTTATATGATTGATACGACAAACATGACTCAAATTTATAGTGATTCGTGTTTTTGGGGAGACACGACAAAGGTTTATTGCGACTTGTATTTATTGGGTCGGGATTCGGCTTGACACGATAATGTTTTTTTGGACACGACATGACTTCATGTTTTCTTTATCTGACACGATCACAACCCGTATGGAACATTAACACGATTTCTTATATCCTATGCTTAATCTACTACTACTTAAAAAGAGGGAAGTTCCTCTTCAAATCTCAAAGTACTAAACTACCCTCATTAAATTAACATTTTCTATCATACCCTTAATATTAGTCTCACACATTCATTAAATTAAAATCATTCCATGAATCTTAACTTGATACGTTCTCTCTCCGAATAAATTTATTTAACAAAACTTCCAAATACATTCATCTTGAAACTCGAGAAATCAATAGTCGGCTACCCAAGTTCCTTCATCTTCCCATCAGATTCATATACTGTTGTTTCTTGTTCAAAAAACAAGCTCAATACTCCTAATTTCCTCTCTAATTTTTTACTCCTTTTTCATTTGCCATCAAAAGTATGCATTTGTTAATTTGAAAGCAAATACATAATTTTTGTAATTATATATATCTTATTCATGAATTTTGTCTCTCTTTTGTGCTCAGATTTTGTATTTTCAATTTTATTATTGTTCTATTCATGTTTTATAATAATTCTAAATTCAATGTTAATTTCAAAAAATTATATATGTTTTTTAAGTTAAGGAATTACCAAGTTCACACCTTATTAGATTATTATTTTTTATGAATTCATAAGTATTTCCCAGTTGGACATATTTGTATTCATGTTTATATCTTAAAGATTCTAAAAATTCTTAAAACACTCCAATTACTTTTTAAAAGACAAACTTGCCATTTGCTCTAAAGATCAAATAAATATTTTTTTATTTGTTATTTTTTTAAAATAAAAAAACAGTATTTTAAACTGTTTTTTAAAATATTTTTTTATTTTTTAAAATTAAAAAAATAACTGTTTTTTTATAAAAACTGTTAAAAAAACTGTTATGATAGTTTTAAAAACCTTTTTTATTTAAAAAAATTGTTATGATACTTTTATAGAAGTTTTTTTTAAGATAGATTTAAAAACTGTTTTTTTTTCAAAAAAAATGTTTTTTGCATAAAATTGGGAAAAAAATTAACAATAAAAAACTGTTTTTTAAATTGAAAATTATTTTTATAATCGAACACGACTCAAATAAAAGCAACTCGACACTACACGACACGCCAATTTTTATTTTTAACCAAACATGAACATGATCCTAATAAAAGTGACACGACACAACATGAAATATTATTTTTTTACAAAACACGAACACGACTCAAGTAAAAGTGTCATGCCACAATATATGTTATTTTTTTAACCAAACACGAACCCAACCAAAATAAAAATGACACGACACCCCTCAAAATTTTATTTTCACCTATAAAAGTAATATGACACAACACGAAATCTCATTTTTTTACCAAATACTAACACAAACTTATGTTATATTCTAACAAAACAGATTCTACATAATATGTTGCAAGTATTTTTATTACTTTGTCCTTCACAGATTTGCAGTGGAAGATTAATATCTGAAAACGGCCCCACGTGCAACGCACGTGGGCACAACTAGTTTAATAAAAATAGGTATGATAATCTGAATAAAAATACGATTGACCCGACTTATAATTCTGGCACGAACACGACAATACAAGGTTTATTGCGATTTGTATTTTTGGGTCGGGTTTCTCGCCGACACAACAAGATTTTTGTTGGACACGACACCACTTCGTATTTTTTTTATCTGACACGATCACGACCAGTATACGTATAGAACATGACACAACACGACTAACCCGATTTCTTATATCTTATGCTCAATTTAGTAAAAATATGTATGGTAACTCGAATGAAAACACGATTGACACAATAAGATGCGATAACACGACTCATAATTTTGACACGAACGTAATACGACTTGACTTCGTATGAAAAAGACTCAACACGAACATAACATATCGTGTCAATTTTGGATCAATTTCTTGTAGTTTCGTGTCAGTTTTAAAGTTGTTACCCCCTATGTTTAACTCAATTTGGTTTTGCTTCCTCGGCTCCAAACAATGTTAAAAATCCTAAATTTAGATAAGTTTGGATTATATGGAGAGAATGGTGTATATTGTAAACTTATGCTAATCATATAACGTATCAACTACATGATAATTAGGGGTTGTCATGGATTGACCTGATTCAATTTCATGTCTAACTAATGTAGTTTGGTAATCATAGTAAGAATCAAACTTTGGAAGAGAACTAACTCAACTCAATTCAACTCATCGGTTATCTGATTAATTCGGTTTAAATTTTTTATTCCACCTATTTTTTAAGGATCATTTGACGAAAAGTATCTCAATATTTTTAATTGATATTTAGTCTAAACCTTATAACTTTGTTCCAAAAAGTTCATCACCATATTAAATTTTCACAAACACTCTTTATTCTTTTTATCTTAAATCTTAACAAAAATAAACAAGGGACATATGAATCAAATAATTTAACATCCACAAAAAGTATCATGTTGTTTAAAATTTAATAACAAAAATAAAAACCATAAATAATAAATATAATGATCATTATTAGAATTTAAAGATGAAGTTTATAATAAATGAGAAAGTGTCGTACAAAGTATAGACTATCATAAAACTCCTCAAAAATAAAATCATAGTAATGTTGTATGATGTCAACTTATGAACACTTGAAATAGAACTTTAACATGCAGTAGATATAACGGTGAAGCCAGAATCACCCAAGTGTGCAAAACATTGATCATCATCAGGGTTTCGGGGTAAGAGCCTTCTAGATAATTTTTTAAGGGTTAAATTTATTTATTTTAAAATATACTCAATTGAAATTTTACCCTTTTAGGCAATAATAACTAAAAGAAAAGCAATTCACGTCATAATAGCTTAAATTTTAAGTTATGGATTTATTATAGATTCACAAGAGACTTTTTATGTTCCCTTAGGAATTTAATTTTTGTTTCCAAACTTGCTTTAGACGATTTTGCGATTAAATTTAAGGATAATGGTTTTGGTTTAATTAAAAATTCTATTAATGTTCGTTCTGGATTTTTATTTGATGGTTTATATCAATTGAATCTTGAAAAGAATTTTTCTGAAACCCTTGTAACCCTGCATCCTAATGTTGGTACGAAACGTACACTTAATGATGAAAAATTTGCTTAATGTTGGTACGAAACGTACACTTAACGATTAAAATCTGCTTATTTGTGGAATAAAAGATTAAGGCACATATTCAGGCCAAGAATTGAAAGGATTATTAAAGATGGAATACTCTATAACTTGGATTGAGCCAATTATGATGTATGTGTGGACTGTATTAAAGGGAAACATACCAAACATACAAAGAAATGAGCAACAAGAAGCACCCAGCTACTTGAAATAATACATACAGATATATGTCGACCTTGTGATATTCCATCTATTGGTGGAGAAAAATATTTCATCACTTTTATAGATAATTTTTCACGTTATTTCATGTTATACTTGTTGCATGATAAATATCAGTCTATGAATGTTGTTGAAACATACATAAATGAGGTTGAGAGGCAATTCGGTAAAAGGGTAGGGATGGTGAATATTATGGTAGATATGATGAGTAAGAGAGTTTTCCCTGGCCCATTTGCTAAACTCCTTGAAAAATTAGGTATTTGCGCCTAATACACAATATCAGGATCATCTTGGCAAAATGGTGTAGCTGAAAGGTATAATCGTACCCTTATAGAAATGGTAAGAAGTATGATAAGTAGGACTCACTTGCCTACATTTTTGTGGACACGTGCTTTGATGACCGTTGTACACATCTTAAATTGGGTTCCTAGTAAGTGAGTTTCAAAAATCCCTTTTGAACTCTGGAAAGGATGGAAACCCAATTTAAGATACCTACGTGTGTGGGGCTGCTCAGCGGAAGCTAGAATTTATAACCCTCGTGAAAAGAAATTGGATCCTAGGACATTATCTTATCATTTCATTGGGTATCCACAAATGTCAAAGGGATATAAATTCTATTTTCCTAATCATACAACTAAAATTAGAGAAACTGGAAATGTTAAATTCATCGAAGATGATGAAGTCAGTGGGAGTATGAAAGAAAGGGAGGTAATCATTCAAGAAGCCAGGGTACAAATTATATACCCCGAGTTCATAACATACCTATTGTTCCTAATATAGTTGTTGAGCCGGCCATTGACCCAATCAATAACAATGAACAACAAGTTAATGATCAGTCAACTGAACAACCACATAATGAGACTATAACCTATGAATTTGTTAAAGCACCACATGAAGTTCCATTAAGAAGATCTCAAAGGGAAAGGAGATCGACAATTCCAGATGATTATGTGGTATATCTTCAAGAGGCCGAATTTAACATAGGAAATATTAATGGCCCAGTTTCTTATGAAAATGCTCATAAAATCTATTAATGACAACAAAGTTTGAGAGTTGGTCGAATTGTCACAAGGACAAAAACGAGTTGGGTGCAAGTCGATCTTTAAGACCAAACTTGACTCGAAAGGAAATATCGAATGATATAAAGCTAGACTTGTTGCAAAAGGTTTTAATCAAAGAGAATGCATTGATTATAATGAGACCTTCTCTCCAGTTTTAAGAATGACTCATTAAGAATCATATTAGCATTGGTGTCTCATTATGATTTGGAGTTGCACCAAAAGGATGTGAAAATAGCTTTTCTTAATGGGAGTTTAGAAGAAGAAGTTTATATAGCACAACACAAGGCTTCATAAAGGAAGGAAATGAAAACATGGTATGTATGTTAAAGAAATCGATATATGGTCTAAAGCAAGTTTCTCGTCAATGGTACATTAAGTTCCACGATACCATTACATCCTTTGGGTTTAAGGAAAACACTGTTGATCGGTGTATATACCTAAAGATAAGTGGGAGTAACTTTGTATTTTTAGTACTATATGTTGACGACTTGCTTATCGCCAGCAATGATCATGGTTTATTAAGTGAAACTAAGAGATACCTTTTTGAAAACTTTGAAATGAAAGATTTAGGTGAGGCATACTTCGTGATCGGGATAGAAAAATCTCGGGATAGATCACGAGGAACGCCGAGTTATCTCAAAAAGTTTACATTAACAAAGTTTTAGAAAGATTAAGCATGCAAAGTTGCAATTCCGTTAATGTTGCACTTCAAAAGGGGATAAGTTCAGCTTAAGTCAATACCCTAGAAGTGATTTAGAAAGGGAGCACATAAAAGGCATGCTTTATTCCTAGCTCATAGGGAGCTTGTTATATGCACAAGTCTGCACTAGGTTGGACATCAGTTTTGTCGTTAGGATGCAAATATCAAAGCAATCCGGGGATTCACCATTGAAAAACTGTAAAGAACGTGTTGAGGTACCTGCAAGGGACCAAAGATTACTTGATCACATATAGTAAGACTGGTCACCTTGAGGTTCTTGGTTATTCAGACTCAAATTTTGGGGGATGCCTTGACAGTTGGAAGAGCACTTCGGGTTACATTTTCCTTCTGGCTGGAGGAGCCATTTAATTAAAAAGTGCTAAGCAGAGCGTTATTGCATCGTCTCCTATATAGGCTGAATACGTAGCTTGCTTCGAAGCTATAAATCATGGATTCTGGTTGCGAAACTTTATTTCAGGACTTAAAATTATGTGATCGATATCTAAGCCGCTAAAAAATTATTGTGATAACGTCGCAACAGTCTTCTTTTCGAAGAAAGATATGTATACTAAGGCAGCGAAGCATATTGAGATGTAATACCTATCAATGAAAGAAAAGGTTCAAAAACCAAGAGTGTCAATTGATCACATTAGTACGAGTGATAACATAGCATATCGTCTTACGAAAGGACTATCTCCAAAGACCTTTATGGAACATGTAAAATAAATGAGTCTCGATTAGTTAGAATATGATTGATATTTGGCTTAGTTGTTTGACACTGTTACTTGAATTCAATAAAAGTGTTTTTGATTTCTATCATTTTTGTCTTTTGTGAATGCATGCATATGATTATGACTTACTGTTTGACAAAAATAGTCATTTATTCAAAAGGACATTATGAGGCCATTATGATACCCAACATTAAAGGCATGGTTGAATGAAACATTGGTATTGTGGTACATAAAAGGAACCATACTCTTGAATAGGATGGAACTGACATGACTCGCATCGAACCATTTGACTTAGAAAACTATATTTATCAGTTATTGTGCACCTAATGATACCTAATATAATTATAAGGATTATCAAGACCAAGTGGGAAACTGTTGGAAATTAATAATTAAAGTCCAAAATTATATTTTTAATTTCAATTATTTTAAAATTCGAAATTATGAATTTTCCATTTATGTGGTCTTGATAAATTTCAAATAATTAATTAGGCACGTGATAAATGCAAATATTAAAGGATTGGGTTGTTGCTATCTTTTAGCCACTTGATGGCTAGTGGGAGACTTGAAAAAGAGTTATACTTTGACTAGGATTTTCAACCCTCTTCCCCTTATAAATAGAGGAGCCCTGTACCATTTAGGGTTATCTCATAATATATTATTTTAAAGGTGGGAGAGAAAATTCAAAATTACCATTATTCAAATCATTTTTTCCAATCAACAGTAATGGACAGAGGCTGGTTTTCGATCACAGTTATATAGAACAATTAATTTTGTGATTGCATGAAGATAAAACATCATGGATTCATGACAAAACTGTTTTAAAACATGATATAACATTATGGTTTATGTTTGATTTTATGATAACAAAACAGTCTTGATTAACAGAAAGAACATATTTAATATAGGTATATGGAAGGATGACATGTAATAAATAAATAAGGGGCTATAAATATGTACAAAGTTAGACTTAATCTTGGGCAAAGAGTTGGATAGACTATATACATGCATGAAGTAATTCAAAGTTAACCTAATCTACAGAACATTTCTTATATGGGCATGTAGACATATGGAAAAATACGGGTTGAGTTTAGAAGTGTACTTATGTCGTGGAGACAAACTTTAGAATTTGTAGAAGATTGATTTATGGTCTCTTGGGATTTTTCTACAATGCCAAGAAGAGCTTCTCTACAGAGGAGAGATTCCTACGAAACTTCATTAAAAATGTTTTTCCTCCTTTTAACACACATGTGAAGCTTGTATAGGCTTTATACTTCAAAGTCCTAGTCCTATTTGCATCCAAAGGTCTTAATAAAATGTCGTTTTAGTCAGGTACAGATAAAACCCGTAAGGGTTTTATTTTCATTTACAACATTTTACCCAAACTCTTTCTCTCTCTCGGCGACTGGTCGACTCTCTCTCTATCTCGTACCATCAGTATCATCACCAGATACCCATCATCATCATCATCGGATACCACCATCTTCATCACCGATCGACTTTCTCTCAGATCGATCACTATTTCTCTCTTTGTGTAAATGTATATATGTATATAGTTATGTATATATAGTTTTTTATGTATATGTATATATGTATGTGTATGTATATATATATGCCAAAATATGTATGTGTGTGTATGTATATGTATATATCAGTTAGGGGTAAGGAGGAAATAACCTGAAACATGATGTATAGGGCTTCGTTAAGAAAACTCATTAAGGGTTCATTTTTATACGAATAGGGTTTGGTTTATAAATTTGGAGTTTTTTGTTTTAATTATAATATGTGATGTTAATTATGTCAATGAAAATGTGGTTCAATCATAAACATGATGTATAGGGTTTATATGTACAAATACATCCAAATGTAAAATTCATTCCCAAATAATATTTAATTTAAATAATTTAAGTGTTCTTAATGTTAATTTTAAATTTAATAATTTAGATTAAATGTTATTTAGGTCCAAATGTTATATTTTGGATGTATTTATACATATAAATAATTATATATTCTCAAGTTTAATTTAAGTCATATAATTATCGCAAAATAATTTTATGTTATTATAAACTGCCTAAAAAATAGGAATGACAACAAATAATAAAATGATCATTCAAAGAAGAAACTTGTAATATGTTATATATATATATATATATATACAAAACTTATGTATGTCATAAGATTAACTTATGATGTCACATGATAAATAAAATCCTGCACTACCTAATTTGCCATTTAAATATTTGAGTCCCCCCCCCCCCCCCCCCTTTTCTCACACTCTAAATATTTTTCACCTCCTTACCTTAATTCAAAAACAAGGATACTTTAGTAAATAAACACCCTTCACTACAACCGAGATAGAAAGGAGCGTGTCTTTGTTTCTCCATCGCGCTATTTCCTCTCAGTTTATCGAGACACACCCACCCTCACAAACCCTCTCATCTCACCAGCTCTCCTCAAGCTCCCCACTCACAAACCTTCTCTTAGTAGTCGATTCAAACCAAAACCGACAACTTAAAATCGCTGTTGGTTTATATCTCAAGACGAGTTTGGTTTCTCTATCTAAGGATCGGGTTAGATCTCTCTCTCTCTCTTTATTAATATTTGATTTTTTTCGTTTTATTTTTTTAGTGTTAATATTTGCAGATCTCACAACTGAGGTACTTCATGGGTTCAAAATCATTTGGGTATCGAAATCAAGGTTTGAAACCTATAGTTTGGTCAAAAAAATTTCAAGTATAGAAATCATGTGTGCGCACCTAATTTTCTTTGCTTTTCCTTCATTCTACAGGTATTTCGAGGATGCGAGAGGTTCTCCCAGTATACAAATCATGGTAGTTTTTTAATTTATTTTATTAAATGGTTATTTTTCCATTGAAGTTTAAGACTATTCCCTCTACACATAGTTGTGTTTTAGTTTAATTTGTTATGAGTGTGTATTTGTTATAAGATCAGTGTCCTTTCTGGTATTTGTTTTCTATTGTCTTAATTGTGTTTCCGTTTTCTTAAGCATTCCATCACATTCTGATACGAGATTAATTTTTATTTTTATTTTTTTATCATTTTAGAGCTATTGAATATTAAATTTTTATCGTTTCATATCATTTCATAACTATTGAATGATGATGATTTGAATTATACTCATTATGTTGATTATTATTATTATTATGAATATGATGATGTTGGTATTGAACCTCCTTAAGAGGTTTGGGGCTTAGTAGCTGGTATATTGGAGATTACATGTAATAACAATAACTAATTGACTAGATGCAACCTTTTTCACTGTGGAATCTGAATGATCAACACGTTTTGGGTTTTGTTAGTTCATTTGTAATGGCATATCAATTTGTATTGAAACAAAACTGGCAATTTTCATTTTCAGTTCAATGTATATTATTTTAAGAAATGTTATGTTGGTTTTTGACATTGAAATTATTAAATAGAAATGTGTTCTTAATGCTAAATCACTCAAGGTAGTTAAACTCTATTTGACATGTTAATTGCAGATATTAAGCTTTCTCCACTAATGAGGATTGTTCCATCTCAGAGCAGATTAATTTTCACTTAATTGTCTTTCTTTTAATTGCTCCAAAGCTTCTTAAGTATTCAAAGTTATAGCTGAATAACGTATATGTTGTCACGGATTGCCCTTTGCGAGCCATCAAAGATAATATTGAGAAATAAACTTGGATACACATGTACATTTTGTCACATAATCTGTTATTTTGAGCAGTTACCTTGGATATTATTATATGTTATGTTCTCCCATTTATAAATGATTCAACCGAGGTTCAGATATAAATATGAAGTTCTGAGCTGTTAAAATATTCTTCACACACATATTTGTATATTTTCTTCATGTAGGCCTTTATTTGATATTTTCCATCAATATTTAAATTTCTGGAATTAGTCTCGCACTCTCTAAGTTCGGGATGTCAATTGAATTATGTATGCATTTTAACGGTCTAGATGTGTGCCACATCCTTACATATTTTTTCAAAGTGGAGGGTTAAGATGAACCCCCTCCACTAATTTCAAATTTTATATTTGTTTTTTATTTCCCCCATACTTCTTTTGCTTTTGCTTTTGCTTTCTCCAATTTTTCACTTTACCTTTTCTCTCACCTCACTCACATTTCCTCCCGCGGATACAATCTACCGCTCAAAAACCTCCTCTTCCTCTCTCACGTTGCCTCCTTCACGTGCCATCAACCATCGTGCTTCCGCCCTCCCCCACTGCAGGTGATATCTCTCTCACACACACACGCGCGCTCTTAGAGCTGACTATTTCGGGCTCTGTTTTCATATTATGTTCATTTGGTTAAGGATTTATTTATGTTCATCTTTATGTTCATATTTGGGGATCTAACTGTTTTTTAGTTTTTATTGTTTGTTTGTTCTTTTTCAAATCAAGATCTTTGCGAGTTTCTATTTATATCAGGTAGACACTTTCTCTCTACTTTGAGACATTGGTTTGATACTGCACACCAACACATGAACGTCTCAGCTTAGTGAACTCGTGTAATGTAGTATATAGGTTATGATGTTATTGCATTTATTTGTGGTGTTTGATTTATTAGGATTGTCAATTAGACTTTTTTCAGTTGTATGACAGATGTTTGACAAAATGTTTAAATGAATGGTAAGACATGGTAAGATACATGTTCATGTTTAGATACCTGTGCAGTTGCATGAAAGATGTTTGAAAAAATTCTTTGTCCATATTTAGATACCTGTTTAGTAAATATCTATATTGGGTTTGAATTTTTGGGGGTGTCAAACACGAGGTAATCTCTCGAGATTTTGTTTAAAAATGTTATTTTGGAACTTATTCGTTACAGATCTAATAATGTAATTATGTATTTGAGAGACCTATGTAAGACTTAGATTTATTTGTTAAGTTGGTTAGCTACATCCACTAACAGTGTATGCCTATACTTTTGGTTTAGTGTTTTCACTTTGTAACCATCATTAGAGATAAATTATCTCTCATTCACTTGATGTTTAGCGCATACTAGTTAATTTACTCTTTTTAACTGTCCAAACGGAACAACATCTAACCCTGCTAACATGATGCAGGGGGATTTATATAGGACACGAGACCCATCTTTATTTCTACAAGTGGACGCCATTCTTGAAGCTAATTCTAAGTGTCCAGAACTAGAAAGTCTCATGTATTCTTCCTTGTTGATTTGTTTTTTGTCCATTACTAAAACTAATGGAAAGATCTTTTAATTGAAGTTAAAAGTCTTGAAATAGGGGACACCAACTGACTGAGATTTAGAAGCAACGCAAGTCAATTTATTTTAGGTGTCATTCTAATTATTAATTGTCATTAATTATTTTTTTAAGAAACAGTTATTTCGTTTGTTTGTAGTGCAGAATTGTCAACATATGATTTATCTGTTTTTGTTCACTTAGAAGTGCAGAACCCGATGCAAATGGGGTTGATGAAGTATGATATCTACATGTCAATACATAACTCATAATTTCTCTACAAGTCATCTTTGGGGTTTATTCACTCCTTATTGTGATGAATTTGTGGATTTGTATTTATGTAGTTAATGAATATGTGGATTTGTATTTAGGAGTTTTAAAGAAGTATATATTGATCATGTTGGTTATTAGGGTGTGTTACTCTAGAAACAAAACACTGATTAGGCAACTCATATATTAGACAAAACTCATTCGCAATTTTGAGCAAATGGCTCGAGGCCACAATTCAAAGTTGTATATGTAAACATTTTCCTTTTGTCCAAAAGTCACTAACAATTTTGAGCACGTGGCTGAAGGCATCAATTATTTTTGTACTTTGAGAACTGAAAAATCAGATTTTTCACATATTAAACATAGTGATACGTTAGTCAGATTGTTATTTGACTATTTTTTTTCTTAAACAAGGAAATAATTATATAAACACATGAAAATTAGTCAAACTTTTTAAATTATTTATAATTATGCATTGTTAAAAACATTTTAACTTAATTATACAAGATTAAAAAATTGTCCAATTTTTTAAACTAAACTTAATTATACAAGATTAAAAAATTATCTAATTTTTTGAAAAACTGATAGGTCCGTAAAAATGGTCTCACTTTCCACTTTTTCCACAAATATTTCGGTCATTGATTCGGTTACAATAAAATTACTCTTTTACATATGTTGTGTTCGTGTTGGTTAATTGTCACCCCTAATTGTAAATTTAGATACAATTGTGGTGTAAGTTTAAACACCACGCATGTTAGTATAGACACCATTGTGTGTTGTATAAAAATGTTGACATAATTATATCGGATTATAAATTGTCCATTTTCTAAACTAATAGGTTCGTAACATAGGTTAGTTCAAAGAACATTTATCTGTTGCGAACTAAATACGACGTATTGGCCTACCAACGACGTACGCTTTTGAAAATTTGCATTGTGCCTTCAGGCACGGGCATACCCTAGTGTGTATATATATATACACATACTTGAATTTGTATGGTTAATGGTTGGATTGATAATAATCATGTGAGTACGAATGGTCTAGTTAATTACTAAAGTAGGACTGTTAACATTTTTTCTTATTGCAATTTTACTTTTGTTAACATTTTTTCTTTCTTTTGTGTAAAATAGCCTTCGTAGTTAATTGTTGTGGACGTGTTCACCCCTTCCTTAAGTGGATGTTATTTGGGTGAACACTAAGTAGTGCCTATAGACAGTGCAAAATGGACGTTTTTAAAAAAAACATGCATAACATGCAAAACGTAAGTCCTAATAGCGCACGTCTGAGACCGTCGGGAAGGTTATTCAGATCCTTATGAAGTGGATTAGGCTAATATCGATTTCGAGAGTTGACTAAAGTCAAATAGAGCTCATAGGCACTCGATGGCCTATTTTTCATGGTTTGAAATAAAAAGGCATATATGCACGAACCATAAGGTCAATTCGTGTACAATATTGACTATTGGAAAGGGTACTCAGAGTCCTATGAAAGTGCATGAGCTACTCTTAATTCCAAGAGTTGATTAAAGTCGAAGCTTGAAAGCTCCCGATGGCCTTTGGGTCAGGGTTGGAGTAAAAAGGCAAGTACGCTCAAACCGTAAGACCGATTTGTGCACAGTATGGATTGCTGGAAAGGGTATTCAATTTTCTATGAAAGTGCAATGATCTACTCTCAATTTCGATAGTTGAGTAAATTCAAATAGAGATCAGAATCTCCCGGTGTCCTCTCGGGGTCAGGGTTTAGAGTAAAAAGACAAGTACACACGAATCGTGAGGCCGATTCATGCACGATATGGACCATTGGAAAGGGTATTCAAATACCTATGAAAGTGTATTAAGCTAATCTAGATTTCAAGAGTTGAACGAAGTCAAATGGACCTCAGAAGCATCCAGTGTTCTATTGGTTGGGGTTTGGAGTAAGACCTGGGGTCCGAAGGAGCACCGATTGTAAGTCCCTAAAACATGATTAGGAAGGTTAATTACATGATTAAATATAAGTTACGATTTATAAGTTATAAATTAGTTATGTGTGTTAAATATGTTAATTATCATGTTTAGGGGATGCATGCTCATGTGATATATGTGTTGTTTACATTAGCTGCTAATTGAGCTTATTGTCGGGGATAACATGTTTAGAGCATATGACTAGTTATGCGGTTAAATGCATCATAAAATATATTTTTAATTCATGGTTATGATTATAAAAGTAAGCTAGGGTGTTGGTACAAAATTGACAATGTTTGGTCCCAAAATGTGAAAGTTTTGAGATTTTTGGTAAATTGCTACTTTCCTGTTCGAGACCCAAATTAGGCGTATTAGTTTATGATTTTGGGAAAACACAAATTATGAAAGTTGTAGATATCTCAATTAATATTATAACACAACAAACGGTGGGTTAAACGGAGGCTCGTACAAGACGTTATACCGAAAGAACGAAATAAGGGCAACTCTGTCCATCCCTTAAGTGACATTTGTCTTATTAGCACACCATGTACTATTTTTTGATTGGTCAAAACGTGGGTGATGGTTTGGCCGACTTAAACTTGTTAAAACAACTCACTTGTTCAGCCAATTCAGCCATGAACAAGAGTTTTGCCTAAAGAGAGAGAAAGACAAGAAAGTTAAGAAAGAAATTTTCAAAAAATTTCTATAAATCGAGGAATTCTCGTAAGGTAATTACTTCTTTATTAAAGTTGGTCACATGGATGAGTTCTATACTTGGCATGTTTTTATTTTTTATTTGAATATATATTTTAATGATTCCCATATTGCTGAATTATGTTCGAACAAGGATGGCTTAAGAACATATGTAAGAACGTGTATTAGGATCGTAAATGTTGACTTTAATGTCCCAGATTTAAATTCCCTCCTCGTGATGTTTTTTTTATTTAGGAAATTCAGGTTTTTTTATGTGTATATATGTTGAAACATGTTAATTATATGTTTCCATGATTGATACCCAAGGTGGATGTAAAGGATAGGCCCCCAATTTTAAAACAAACTAATTCTTTATAATTAATTTCCTTGTGAAATATATGTGGAAGCGTAAAAGGTGGTTCAATAAAACGAATTACCAAATTTTAATTTCTTTTTCAAATTAAAATTAAACCAAGTGAAATTAAATTAATTCATTAAATCATTTTCACTTAAACGCCATTAATTCATCCAAGTCCTAGAATTTGCCTAAGTTATATTTATCAATATTTCCAAATTAGGCCAAACCAGTTTTAACAATAGACTTGAATTAAATAAACAATTACCCAAATTTAATTAGCACCAAATTAAATTAAGTGTGAGGATTAAAACCAATTTTATCTTGAATTATCCTAAGCATGCGTTCTAAGTTATTATGCATGATAAAAGTAAATCAATCACACTACGCCGCGATGTACGAGGAAAAACCCACAACGGGAAAAAACCTCAGACGGCCCAAGCCTCAAATCCACTAAGTACGGAATTTTACAATTACAAGACAAAAGACTTACATCTCACGACTCGATCCCTCTCAAGCCTCGACGCTCCTTCTTATAAACACCTCCACTTAGCGAATAACCCCGGAGCTCCACCGCGGTCTCGGAATCCACCGATCGGACTTTATGTGGTCACCGTCACCAGAACTAGGAGCCTTTCTCCAAGTGGGTAAATCACGAAAACCTCTTCTTCTTTGTGGGATTTAGAAGCAAACCCAAACTTCACTTCAAACTAATGTAGAGATAAACCCGGTGCCAAACTCCAAGCAAGATGTATATATATGAACTTGGATAAACAAAACTGTGGGTGTAAAATTAAAGTGTATATTGATTTTTCCTTGAAAATTGACACTTTAAAATAATGAACTTTTCCCTAAAATATTTTTTCTCTCAAACACTCTCTAGAGGTTGGTAGGATATGAAAAGTTAAGTTGGAAAAAGTTATTCCCGCACATTATAAGTTCTGAAAAAGTTAATGGAGAAACAAGTGGGAAACATGGGTAAAAACTATCAAAAACTGCCAAAAAATGTTCCCGCCTGACGTCTCATTCGAACGACATTTCGTTCGAACGACATCTCGTTCGAACGAGTCTTCTAACGAAGTACCAGTATGAACTCGTTAAAATCTCGTTAGAAATCTCGTTCTAATAGCCATATCGTTCGAACGACATTTCGAACGGAGTTGTAGTGTGCCATAATGGGAAGTCGTTGACCATCTTGTTCGAACGACTTATGGTTCGAATGACAATCTCGTTCGAACAACAATTCGAACGAACTCACAGAATGTTCAAAAATTCTTTTTCGGCCCAGAAACTTTATATACTTTATATATATAAGTTTTAATAGAAAAACATCTGAAAATAAAACACAGTTTTAAAAACCTAACACCCAATATAAATTGGTTCCAAGCTACTATATATACATAAATGCATTCGTACCTTGGGAGCATGGAACCACTGTTGATGACGTTGAAGTAAGGCACATAAACCACGGCTTTTGATGAAGTTTTATACTCTTTGTCGCTACGTCTTCAACTAAACATATCATAGGCTTGAGTAGGTATATTTGAACACTATCCTATGACATAAAACGTTTTTGTCTGGAATTGAGCCAAATCTACAAAGGACTCAATTGGAAATTTGTGTCCTTACAAATGTCCCCCTTTGGCTATTCCGGGACAAAAACCAAATAAAAATCCTAAAGGGCCGTCAAGCTCTACTAAACTAATAAAAGTTCCACCCAAAAATAAAATTACAATGCTTGACTCAAACAACCCAAAGGATCACAATATTTGCCGGTGAAAGTTGCCACTTATAATATGATTCCTGCACACTTAAGCAAACACATTACATGCATAGGGAATATCAAAATATTTAATGCAAGTAAAGTAAGTACTCCCCCTAAATTAATTATCTCCCTTTATCAACAATGATCAAATTAAAAGACGTCTCCCCCTATGATAAATCTCTCCCAAACTAAGATACGATGATAATAGGTTTAGATACCATTTCTACCATTTCTCCCTATCATTTCTCCCCTTTTTTGTTCAGGAATAGACAAAGAATAAAGAATAAAACATGTAATTGAGCATAAAGTGATACCAATAAAGCATATGAGCAACAAAAGCACAACTAATCCAACATAAAGAATTAAGCTTGTGATATCAACAAGGAATGCAACAAGATAGATACTAATTATGAATTAGAGCATATATGGACTAGAAGACAAGGCAAAGACTAAAACAAAAATATCAAATATATGTATACATAAGATATAACTAATAGACATAAGTACACATATATAGATATAGACATACAAATGACACACAAAATATAATAGAAGTCTTTCACACTCGTAAGGCAAAAATGTGTCATTTGGAAACGGAAGTGTTGGGGTGTGAACTAGTAACAATTAAATTTAGACCCAATCACTTAAAACATGTTCACGGAGTTATCAATTGATTGCAAACTTCATCACATTTGACTATAACCTCATGTGACAATATAGATTGAACTCAATGAACAAACATACACAATGCATACAAGCCTAGAGTTTTGATGATTCTACAAACCAAATAGAGTCATGACAATAAAGACCACTAGGATTAACGGACATTGTGAAAACCGTTGATATACCATCCAATCTCCCTCAAGAAGCATATATATGAATTCTGAATGAATATATCAATCAAACATAGGCCTTGGCAATTCTTTTTCTTTTAGTGCCATTTATCTGTTTTTAGGCCTTTGGACCACGTATTTCTTTTAGGTCCATTTCAAACGGTGGCTTACAATCGCAAAGGATTATTATTCCTTTCGGAGCCCTTTACCGTGCACATTTATATATCATTTTTCATATCTCACAAACTCACGTGCAATGGATTTTGACATGCACTAGTCCTCCTAGGTCATAAATATGTAGATGACTAGACTGGTAGGGGAACATCTCACAAAGCTCAAATACAACATGTGACATTAAAATTTCAAAAGAGCTCGTGCATGTGTGAATAGAGGCATATAAAAATAGAATCCATTTAATCAATACAAAATCCAACTACTCCATAAAAATATGGTAAAGAACATTTTAAGGATTGGCAATCTAAACCAAAAGTTCTAGCCACATGGGAGCGAAAAAGATGGGATTCAAACACAAGTATATGCCACATAACGTGTGTCAAACTAAAATACACACAAAATAAAATCATTTTGAGTTTTTTAAATTTTTAAACCAAAAATAAAATATATACTCAAAAGACAAACAAAAATCATTTGAACTTTTCATTAAGATTAAATTATCAAGAGATAAAAACCCAAATGATAAACAAAAATCTTTTTGTATTTTTCATTTAATGCAAACAAAATGAAGAAATAAAATACAAAAGATAAACAAAAATCATTATTCTAGCATGTGATTAAGCATGGGGCATAAACTAGAACATGATTAAACAAGCATACATTTAGCATGATAATATAGCATGAAGCACAAAAGCTAAAGTATGCAAACACTAACACATTCAACCTTTAGATTTAGCAAGGGAGGAAGCATGTGAGAGTAAATGAGAATCACAAACCCTATTTTGCAAGGCAACCAAGTCGGATTTTCTAACCCAAATTAATGAAGAATGACTATCTTGGGGTGTAGGAACTTTAACTACCGTGGTTACTTTATGTTGGTATTTTCTAGGAATTCATTTAAGATCAAAACGAAACTTCCTAAGATGACCTTTTCGACCACAATGTGTACAAGTAAAATTACGTCGAAATTTGGTACCTAAGAAATCATCTCTAAAGACTTTCCTAGTAGATTCTCCTAAAACGTTGGTTTTGGCTGTATGAGAAGATTCATTACAAGTTTTGAAGCCTAAACCACACATGTCATTTTTAATTTGGACCGTTCCTAAGATTTTATCTAATTTTTCCGAACGACACTCCAAATCAAATTTGACATTACTAGAGTCTTTTAATTTATTTTGCAATTCTAAAATGTTAGACTCTAATAAAATATTTCGCTCTTCAAACGCAAGAAGCTCCGTTTTCAAGGATTCCATTAAACCCTTAAGACTATCTATCTCGCCTTCTATATATTCAAGCTACTCTAGAAGAGTCCTCTCACGTGTCCTAAGGTCTTCTACCAACATACTATCATCAATGACCTTGACATGCACTTTTAAACAAGCTTCTAACTTCAAATTAGCTCTTTTCAGGTTAATAGATTCTTCATATAATTATTGAAAAGCATTTTGAAGTTCACTCACATTAACCTCTTCTTCATTTTCACTCTCTCTTTCTTCTTCACTCTCACTACCATAAAAAACAGGGGATTAATAAACTTTGACCAAGGAAGTGTCATGTGTTTGAATATCTTCATGAAAAGATTCATTATCGGTGCTCACATGACTAACCATAAAAGCCACAAAGTTGGGCTTAGTGGGGGAATCGGGTCCCTCTTCCTTATCACTATCACTAAGGGTCGCATTATATAAAATGGGTCGTTTATCCTCTCTCCTTAGTTTAGTGGGGCACTCAGAAGCCCTATGGACATAACCCTCACAACAAAACACCTATTAGACTCGTCCCTATTTAAATTTTCATTAATAGTTTTAGGGATCCTCTCGGCTTTGTCATGCTTAGAAGTTTCAAATTTCTTAAAATTATTTTTAAATTTATCTTTGTTAAATTTAAGAAATTTTCTAAATTTCAAAGCAAACAAGGCCATGTCTTCCGAGTCACTATCACTCTCGCTCTCTACCACTTGTTTGACCTCTTTTCGGGCTTTTAAAGCAACGCCCTTTTCTATTTTATTTTCAATTTTAGAGGGAAACATGTCTAGTTCATAGGTTTGTAAATCACCTACAAGCTCTTCTAATTTCGTAGAGGCTAAAGTTGGTAAAGAATTTAAAACGGTCACTTTTGGAATAAATCTATCGGGTAGGGACCTTAAAATTTTCTTTACAACTCGATTGTCGGGTATTTTCTCTCCCAAATTAAAAGATGAATTGACAATATCAGAAAGTCTAGCATAAAATTCATCAAAAGTTTCATTATTGTTCATTTTGATGGTTTCAAATTGAGTGGTGAGGTTTTAGAGTTTCGAAGCTTTAACGACACTTGTACCTTCATGAGTGAGTTGTACAATATCCCAAGATTCTTTAGCGGTCTCACACGTCATAATGCGTCGGAATTCATCTGGTGTGACGGCGCTAAACAAGGCATTTAAACCTCGAGAATTAAAGTTTGAAAGTTTAAATTCACCCTCACTCCATCTATCGGCCGGTTTGGGAACACGTTCATTTTCTACTAAATAAGTTGGTGGAGACCACTCGTTAACAATAGACATCCAAACCCTCTCATTGATAGATTTAAGTGCCGATTTCATTCGCGATTTCCAATACGCGTAGTTAGAACCATCGAAAATAGGAAATTTTGAAAATGGGGAAAATTTCATTTTAGCCCAAAATTATTTAAAGGATCTTAACAAAATAATTTATCGCTTTGGCTCTGATACTAATTTGTAAAGGATAGGCCCCCAATTTTAAAACAAACTAAATCTTTATAATCAATTTCCTTGTGAAATATATGTGAAAGCGTAAAAGGTGATGGTTCAATAAAACGAATTACCAAATTTTAATTTCTTTTTCAAATTAAAATTAAACCAAGTGAAATTAAATTAATTCTTTAAATCATTTTCACTTAAACGCCATTAATTCATCCAAGTCCTAGAATTTTCCTAAGTCATATTTATCAATATTTTCAAATTAGGCCAAACCAGTTTTAACAATAGACTTGAATTAAATAAATAATTACCCAAATTTAATTAGCACCAAATTAAATTAAGTGTGAGGATTAAAACCAATTTTATCTTGAATTATCCTAAGCATGCGTTCTAAGTTATTATACAAGATAAAAGTAAATCAATCACACTACGCCGCGATGTACGATGAAAAATCCACAACGGGAAAAAACTTCGGACGGCCCTAGCCTCAAATCCACTAAGTACGGAATGTTACAATTACAAGACAAAAGACTTACATCACACGACTCGATCTCTCTCAAGCCTCGACGCTCCTTCTTGTAAACACATCCACTTAGCGAATAACCCCGGAGCTCCACCGCGGTCTCGGAATCCACCGATCGGACTTTATGTGGTCACCGTCACCCGAACTAGGAGCCTTTCTCCAAGTGGGTAAATCACGAAAAACCTCTTCTTCTTTGTGGGATTTAGAAGCAAACCCAAACTTCTCTTCAAACTAAAGTAGAGATAAACCCAGTATCAAACTCCAAGCAAGATGTATATATATGAACTTGGATAAACAAAACTATGGGTGTAAAATTAAAGTGTATATTGATTTTTCCTTGAAAATTGGCACTTTAAAACAATGAACTTTTCCCTAAAACAATTTTTCTCTCAAACACTCTCTAGAGGTTGGTAGGATATGAAAAGTTAAGTTGGAAAAAGTTATTCCCGCACATTATAAGTTCTGAAAAAGTTAGTGGAGAAACAAGTGGGAAACATGGGTAAAAACTGTCAAAAACTCCCAAAAACTGTTCCCGCCTGACGTCTGGTTCGAACGACATTTCGTTCGAACGACATCTCGTTCGAACGAGTCTTCTAACGAAGTACCAGTATGAAATCGTTAGAATCTCGTTAGAAATCTCGTTCGAATAGCCATATCGTTCGAACGACATTTCGAACGGAGTTGTAGTGTGCCATAATGGGAAGTCGTTGGCAATCTCGTTCGAACGACAATCTCGTTCGAACGAACTCACAGAATGTTAAAAAATTCTTTTTAAGCCCATAAACTTTATATACTTTATATATATAAGCATTAATAGAAAAAGATCTGAAAACAAAACACAGTTTTAAAAACTAAACACCCAATATAAACTGGTTCCAAGCTCCTATATATACATAAATGTATTCATACCTTGGGAGCATGGAACCACTGTTTATGACGTTGAAGCGAGGCACATAAACCACGGCTTTTGATGAAGCTTTATACTCTTTGTCGCTACGTCTTCAACTAAACACATCATAGGCTTGAGTAGGTACATTTGAACACTATCCTATGACATAAAACATTTTTGTCCGGAATTGAGCCAAAACTATAAAGGACTCAATTGGAAATTTGTGTCCTTAAGGTGGAGGTTATGTATGCTTAAAAATGTTAAGTTATGCTTTAATGTTCATTTTCAACCAAGTTGTACTAAAAATGACATAAATCATGGAATACTTATTGGAATTGAGTGATTCCAGTTGAAGAGTAAAATATACTCATACATGTATAAAATATATGATAATTGTATAAAAATACCAAGGAATGAACATTTGGTGATAGTTTGAAGTTTTGGTTTAAAATTTGCCCTAAAGGAGCAAGAATGCATACCAGGTGTTTGACGTTTTGCTCGACATAGAAAATGCGCCCTTAAAATTATGAAACATTAATTTCGTATTATTCAATATGTTTACTGATATTGGGTAAAATATCATGGAAAGTTATGTTGTATAAAAATTATGAGAATTCCAGGAAGTTGAAGTTGTGTTGTTATTTTTCTTGAGAAACGATTTGGAAAATGTTGTAATAAAATGGGCATAACTTTGTCTAGCGAATTCGTAATTCAATTTCGTAAATTGTGTTAGAACCCTAATTAATTGGGTGTTATAGAAATGTGAAGTGTCATATTTAATTCCTCCTTAGTTATTTCTGATTGACCAAATGATGTGATGTGTTACTGGGTTTGATATTCAAATACTAATGACATTGACTTGTTAGGTGGGGAATCAACTAATACTACCATACCAAGGAAGTAGTTGGTATTAATCTTAGCACCAAATACAAGGTAAGTTCCCTGTCCTATGAACTATAGATACTTATATGTTCATATGGAAATGTGTAGTTAAACACATTGTGACACCCCACCTAATTAAATACCGAGCGATCACTCCTTTATTAAATTAAAATCAAGGTGAACAGTTGGTTCATTCTTAGCATCACTGTCGTAAAAATAAACTTTTCCAATTTAACACCCTAATTAATTAAGCTAAGTGTCAAAACCATTTTTAACCTTTCTAACCAAATTGTATTTTTAAAGAAAAACTTATTTATTTAATTATTAACCACATTTTCAATAAGTAAGAATCATACAACAATTATCCTAGAACATAATCCAATTACTTTAAACATTCAAGATCCAAAATCCCAACATTTAAAACTAAATGTAAAACATACATGCTGAATAAATCCCAAAGTAACAGTACTAGAAATAACTGAAATACAAATGTCCCAACAGAACAGATAAATAGTGAAAAGGGCGACACATGCCCCAATGACTGAGAATCATAGGAGTGGAATCAAGTATATGAAATCGTCTAAGTAAGTGGCCTGCAACTCCCACCTAAGCTGCAGCACGTTCCTTCCAAGGGATCCTAAGCAAGACGCCCCTGTGGTTGGGCACCTGTAGTACATACATATATATACAAGAGAGAGAGAGAGAGAAAAACGGGTCAGAGCCCGATAGTGTATATGATTTAAAAATTGTTTAGCAAGTATTTAAATTGATACAGGCCAATGCAACAACATATTAGTGCGACACTCTCTTGAGAAATTCTCACCTCTCTTCTAATGTGCACACCTATCGCACTAACCTTCCCAGTGGTCTATCTCATCACATATCACGCTATCCTTTCCCAATGGTCTAACTTATCTTAGGTTATTCGCAGAATTCAAAATTTAACGATTCAATTGTTTGAAAAGAATATTTCAATTAGTAACCAAAGTTCTCATTTTAACTTTATTAATTAATAAAGTATTCCAGTGTCATATTATACTTTCTCAAAACAAGTATTTACAATTTGAGTCATCAACCATGTCCTACATATCAAATCACAGTAGGCAGTTCCAGATTTCAGGATTTCATATATATATTAACTACTCGTAAGAATATATATATCATAACAGCACCCCAAATAAAAACTATGGTGCGGGCATACTCTACTATCCAAACCCCGTATCACTCGTATTAAGGGGAATAAAAATTCAGAATCACTCTCGAATTGTATTAACACATACACAAACAATATTGAGGCGAAACATAGATTCCAAGTCTCTAAGAGGATGGCACATACCCGCGTCTCTTAGGACCATCTGAACTATCGATTCGATAGCCTGTACCAAGGATATCTAGCTTCTAGGGTACAAGTCAATATCCCCCATAAAGGTCCCATCGAGATAAGACTATCCCAGCGCGGTAACCTCAGGGATAGCAAGTAGCGTGGGCATGTTTTCACACATAGATAGTATATGCATACACAATCATATAACTATACTAATATTACTATATCAATAATGGGTATATTCTCAAATCCCATAGTTACGACTTTTATTTATCATTATTTAGTTATCACGTATAATCGTTCACATCTTACTTTAATTTTGAGGAACCTTTCCATTTACTACATAACGCTCAGGGATTTTATCCTCCCAAGTATAAAATTCAGTAGGTATACACCTTTGTCCCAAAGTAACTCTCTTACGGGTCTCTCTCTTTAAATCATAAATTCACCGACCCTTATGTAATTATCCCAAAATACAATCTTTGCCCGACATCAAGGGTCCCAAAATCTATTCACATGTCCTGCTGGTCTTCCCTATCTCCCAAAACATTTTATTGAGGATGCCCAAAATTTTCTCACAATAAATTGAATTTAACTCATTTAAAAGGAAATAGGAGTCTGCCAGGAGGGGTCAATCGATTGAGGTCTGGGGCTTGATTGATCGAACCTTCGATCGATCAAAACTCTGGGCTCGATCGATCGATCAAGCAGGTCTGCGAAATCTGCAGAATTGCAGTTACGGGTTTCATCTTCTAACTTACACCAAATCCATATTTTACAATCCCAAACGTCTCAAAATTTGTACTACTAACGTCCTAACATGATATCATACATTTCCTACGTAAAGCATGTCAATTTACGTCACTAAACATGGATTAATCATACCATAATTCATTTAAATATTCAAGAACCCTAGAAATCTCTAAATCATGGTTCCAATCTGTTTTTCCAGAAATTTCTTCTTATAAACATCATAATTTCGTGGGTAAATTCCTCTACATGGCAAGGGTTTCCAGAATTATCATTTAAACCATAACTACATGCGATTCCTATCTCAAATCTTAGGTTTTCTTCCATAAAACTCATCCTAATCATTCCTACACTAATATGAAAGATGCATCAACGAAATAAGCAAGATAAACACTTGCCTGGGATTTTTGTGTTCTGATTTGCAGATGATTTTGGTGTGGTTGCGTAGTCCGTTGCGCGATCTACGCGTTGGTGGTGGTGGCGGTGCAAACGGATGACTTTGGGCCTTGAATTTGGCCTTGAGAGCTCTCTCCTTCCTCTCCTATGGCCGTTCTTGTGTTTGTGATTTCTAACCCTAGCTGACTAACCTAAATGGTTGATATAGATTACTGATTTTCGTGGGTTTAATTACCCATAAATGTGAAATGTCCAAAATGCCCTCCCGGGGTACCACTTAGGCCTAAAAACGCCCCGAGACCCAAACTAAAACCCCGGGTACAGTTTTCTGACTATCTCGACCCTTCCGGACGCGTTGGCGCACTCAAAACGACCGTACGAATGACTTATAAAATATTCACTTTTATTTTTCACTATTTAGTCCCGACGCGACACGGGCGCGTCCCGACCCAAATTTCCAAAATTGTCATTTTATTCACTCGTGACATTCAATATAACCAATATTACATATTACTTTGCTCATTAGTAATACTCAATGAATTTTCCATAATTACTAACTCTCGTCACGTTAATAATTATAACATAATTAATTTCCGGATTTTTATTAAATAATTAACTCACATTAAATTTAATAAATCCCCAAATTAATATAGCATAAAAATACGGGGTATTACATACTATGGGATGCAGCGGCCCCGTTGATCCAATTTAAAGGTTTGTTATACTCAGGCCTAATTAGGAGATTTGGTCTTCCCCATTAACTGGGAGTTAATTGGACTGGCGGGTTCAGGCTTGTGAGAGTCACACAATTTATATTAGGTTATAACATTAGAAAATAAAAATGGTTATCTGAATTGGTTATATGTGTGGAATATGGTCATTCACTAAGCTTGTGTTGCTTACACTCCTATAATGTTATGTTTTAGGTACGCCTATCAGTTGGAGTTCACTGCCAAGTTAGGACCTTAAAACGGGGGAGTGACGGATATCTAATATGGTTTGAATATCAAGAATCTTGTTGTGTAAATATTAAACTAAAGATCTTAGTTATGTAAAGTTGTGTAGTACTTATAATTTACATGTAAATGTAGTTATGTTTTCATCTACACATACCTTTGGGAAAAAAATCTCATGCTATTTTTCCTTTGAGATTTAAATTAAAGCATTATTTATTATTTAAGGCAATTTATCTCTAAATAAAAAGGATGATTTTAACTTAATTAAGTCGGGGCACGACAACTTGGTATCAGAGCATGGTTATTAGGTTCTGGATAGGGTGTGAGGGTCTAGATTGGCAGTGGACACTAGAAAGTGAGTTTGCTATGCGTCTTGATTTTGACTAACAATGTTAATATTAAACTACTGTTATTATATTTTATTTAAGTTAATTATATTGCAGTGAGTGATGGATCCACACGAGTCGCATGATATAGCAGAGGGTGAGGCATCCTATGTACCTAATAGTTAGCAAGGACATGGACATATTGAAGTGGATGGACCAAGGGTGCAACAACAACCTATAGATGATGTGGGAAGAATATTACGTGTTGTGGCACAATTGGTGGAAGAAGCAAGAGGTGGATTACATGCTGGTGATAGGGATAAATTGCATGAGAGGTTCATAAAGTTAAGTCCTCCAGCATTTACGGGGACTACGGATCCGTTAGTTGCAGAGGGGTGGATTTGAAAAATGGAAACAATATTCAAGGTGATGGAAGTGAGAGATGAACAAAAGGTTTTGTTAGCAACCTTTAGATTGGAGGATGATGCAAAGTTATGGTGGGATGCTACAAAGAGGTTACTTACTACGATTGGGGGAGTAGTGCCACCAAATCCTCCACCAATTACATGGGAGAGGTTTGTGAATGTGTTCTTTGAAAAATACTTCCCAAGGCTTTACAGGAAGGAGAAAGAAGAAGAATTTATCATGCTGAAATAAGGGAACCGAACGGTGGCAGAATATGAAATTTTTTTTATATCCTTATCTATATTTTCACTTGATTTGGTGAGGACAGAAAAAAGTAAATGTGATCGGTTTCAGTCTGTGTTGAATGTAGATATAAAAAATATGGTTGCTAATATGAAGATCACAGATTATGTGGATCTGGTGGACAGAGCTATGGTATCTGAGAAGTCAATGAACGAGTTGTATTCTCTATAACCACTCTCCGGAATATATAGAAATAATATCGACTGCACCACCGTGGACGTAGGCACATCTTTGCTGAACAACATACATCTTTTGTTATGTGATTGTCATTTTTCATTCCTTGTTCTTCCTTGGTAATTACTTCTCTTATATTTATTTGTGTTGCATAATAATTGTTACCACAGCGGGGTATTACAGGAGGTTTATACCGGGGTTTTCTTCTATTGCATTGCCATTGACTAAGCTTACCAGAAAGGAGAACAAGTTTGTGTAGAGTGGTGATTGTGATAAAAACTTTGAAAATTTAAAGAGTAAGTTGACATCAGCTCCAGTATTGACTATCCCAACAGAAGGTTTAGTTATTTATAGTGATGCTTCGTATCAAGGACTTGGATGTGTATTAATGCAGCATGGAAAGGTAATTGCTTTTGCTTCTCGACAGTTAAAGATACATGAACGCAACTACCCTACTCATGATCTCGAGTTAGCTGCAGTAGTTTTTGCATTAATGATCTAAAGACATTACTTATATGGTATTAGTTATGAAATCTTTACTGACCATCAAAGCTTAAAATACTTGTTTACTCAAAAAGACTTGAACTTGAGGCAAAGAAGGTGGATGAAACTTATAAAAGATTATGATTGCACGATACATCACCATCCGGGTAAAGCTAATGTTGTTGCCGATACCTTGAGTAAAAAATCTCGAGGCATAGTATCTTGTATTTATTGTATTCGAGTTGACCTGCTGAGAGAGTTAGCTTTAATGGGGGTGGAATTAACTTTGAATGATTCTTACGAAATAGTAGCACATTTAAATGTTAGACCCACGTTGATAAACTGGATAAAACAAGCACAGGCAGGAGATACAGAATTGGAGAATGTTAGAGATAATATGAAAAAGCGTAGAGCAAATGAATTTTCTACTCGGGATGAATGACATTGTTATGTACGATAACTGTTTGTGTGTACCTAATGTGCCTGATTTAAGAAGAATAATTTTAGAGGAAGCGCACTGTTCTTTATATGCTATGCATCCAGGGAGAGCATGAAACTGTATAGAGATTTGAAACAATGTTATTGGTGGACGGGAATGAAACACGACATTGCAGATTTTGTTGCTAGATGTCTAGTTTGCCAACAGGTGAAGGCCATCAAAAGCCAAGTGGTTTACTACAACCATTACCTATTCCTGAGTGGACATAGGAACATGTTACTACAGATTTTGTTACAGGTTTACCAAAATCATCCCGAGGGTTTGATTCTATTTGGGTTATCGTTGATAGATTGACTAAGTCTGCACATTTTCTTCCTGTTAAAGCTACTTACTCCATGGATAGATATGCAAAAATATATGTGGATGAGATTATTAGATTGCATGGTGCACCTGTTTCTATTATTTCTGATCGAGATTTTAAGTTCACTTATCACTTTTGGCCTAGTTTACAACAGGCTTTGGGGACTAAATTGAAATTTAGTACAGCTTTTCATCCTCAGACTGATGGGCAGTCAGAAAGAACGATCCAGACACTCGAAGACATGTTACGAATTTATGTATTGGAGTTCAAGGGCAGTTGGGATGAACATTTTCCACTAATAGAGTTATCTTATAATAATAGCTATCATTCGAGTATTGAGATGGATCCTTATGAAGCTTTGCATGGGAGAAAATGCAGAACTCCAGTATGTTGGACTGAAGTAGGAGAACGAAAACTACTTGGGCCAAAAATTGTGCAGCAGACTACTGAAAAGATAAATCTTATTCATAATCACTTGAAAGTGGCGCAAAGTAGACAAAAAATTTATGCAGATAATCGAAAGAAAGAATTGAAATTTGAGGAAGGTGATCGAGTATTCCTACGTGTTTCTCCTTGGAAAGGGGTTATGAGATTTGGGAAGAAGGGAAAGTTAAGCCCCAGGTACATTGGCCCTTACGAGATAGTGAAGCGGGTTGGAGATGTAGCTTATAAGTTAGCATTATCGTCAGAATTGTCTCAAATACACGACATTTTCCATATATCCATGTTACGAAAGTATATGGACCATCCTTCACATGTTTTTATTTCACAACCGATAGAGCTTCAAGATGACTTGACCTACGTGGAGGAACCCATTGCTATTGTAGATCAAAAGGAGCAAGTGTTACGTAATAAAACTATTTCACTAGTTAAGGTGATGTGGAGAAGTCAGAATGTGGAGTATGCCACCTGGAAAGGGGATAATAACATGAAAAAGCAACATCCTCATCTGTTTGGTAAGTTTCTTATGCGTTAAATTTCGAGGACGAAATTTTTATAAGAAGGGTAGAATTGTAAGGCCCTAAAACATGATTTGGAAGGTTAATTACATGATTAAATATAAGTTACAAGTTATAAGTTATAAATTGGTTATGTGTGTTAAACATGTTAATTATCTTGTTTAGGGGATGCATGCTCATGTGATATATGTGTTGTTTACATTAGGTGCTAATTGAGCTTATTGTCGGGGATAACAAGTTTAGAGCATATGATTAGTTATGTGGTTAAATGCATCATAAAATATATTTTTAATTCATGGTTATGTTTATAAAAGTAATCTAGGGTGTTGGTGCGAAATTGGCAATGTTTGGTCGCCAAATGTGAAAGTTTTGAGATTTTTGGTAAATTGCTACTTTCTTGTTCGAAGCCCAAATTAGGCGTATTAGTTTATGATTTTGGGAAAACACAAATTATGAAAGTTGTATATATATGAATTAATATTATAACACAACAAACGGTGGGTTAAACGGAGGTTCGTACAAGACGTTATACTGAAAGTACGAAACAAGGGTAAATCTGTCCATCCCTTAAGTGACATTTGTCTTATTATCACAACATGTGCTATTTTTGATTGGTTAAAGGGTGAGTGATGGTTTGGCCGAAGTAAACTTGTTAAAATAACTCACTTGTTTGCCAATTCAGCCATGAACAAGAGTTTTGCCTAAAGAGAGAGAAAGAGAAGAAAGTTAAGAAAGAAATCTTCGAAAAAATTCTATAAATCGAGGAATCCTCGTAAGGTAATTACTTCTTTATTAAAGTTGATCACATGGATGAGTTCTATACTTGGCATGTTTTTATTTTTGATTTGAATATATATTTTAATGATACCCATATTACTGAATTATGTTGGAACAAGGATGGTTTAAAAACATGTGTACGAACGTGTATTAGGATCGTAAATGTTGACTTTAATGTCCCTGATTTAAATTCCCTCCTCGTGATGTTTTTTTTTATTTAGGAAATTCAGGTTTTTTTATGTGTATATATGTTGAAACATGTTTATTATATGTTTCCATGATTAATACCCAAGGTGGAGGTTATGTATGCTTAAAAATGTTAAGTTATGCTTTAATGTTCATTTTCAACCTAGTTGTACTAAAAATGACATAAATCATGGAATACTTATTGGAATTGAGTGATTCTAGTTGGAGAGTAAAATATACTCATACATGTATAAAATATCTTAAAATTGTGTAAAAATACAAAGGAATGAACCTTTGGTGATAGTTTGAAGTTTTGGTTTAAAATCTGCCCTAAAGGAGCAAGAATGCATACTAGGTGTTTGACGTTTTGCTCGACATAGAAAATGAGCCCTAAAAATTATGAAACATTAATTTTGTATTATTCAATATGTTTACTAATATTGGGTGTAATATCATGGAAAGTTATGTTGTATAAAAATTATGAGAATTCTAGGAAATTGAAGTTGTGTTGTTATTTTTCTTGAGAAATGATTTGGAAAAGGTTGTAATAAAATGGGCATAACTTTGTCTAGCGAATTCGTAATTCAATTCCGTAAATTGTGTTAGAACCCTAATTAATTGGGTGTTATAAAAATGTGAAGTGTCATATTTAATTCCTCCTTAGTTATTTCTGATTGACCAAATGATGTGATGTGTTACTGGGTTTGATGCTAATCATATATTCAAATACTAATGACATTGACTTGTTAGGTGGGGAATCAACTAATACTACCATACCAAGGAAGTAGTTGGTATTAATCTTAGCACCAAATTCAAGGTGAGTGACTTGTCCTATGAAATATAGATACTTATATGTTCACATAGAAATGTGTAGTTAAACACATATGTTAAAATGCTTATGGGAGTGATGTCGTATTTAGGAAACATATGCATATGATTAAAAATGTTAAGCGATGTTATATAATGATATGGACTAGTGAGTCCTTTATCTAATGTTAAGGACTGGTGGGTCCTACGGGATGCAGCGGTCCCGTTGATCCAATTTAAAGGTTTGTTGTACTCGGGCCTAATTAGGAGATTTGGTGTTCCCCATTAACTGGGGGTTAATTGGACCGGCGGGTCCAGGCTTGCGAGAGTCACACAATTCCTATTGGGTTATAACATTATAAAATAAAAATGGTTATCTGAATTGGTTATATGTGTGGAATATGGTCATTCACTAAGCTTGTGTTGCTTACACTCCTATAATGTTATGTTTCAGGTACGCCTATCAGTTGGAGTTCACTGCCAAGTTAGGACCTTAAAACGGAGGAGTGACGGATATCTAGTATGGTTTGAATATCAAGAATCTTGTTATGTAAATATTAAACTAAAGATCTTGGTTATGTAAAGTTGTGTAGTACTTATAATTTACATGTAAATGTAGTTATGTTTTCATCTACACATACATTTGAAAAAAAAATCTCATGCTATTTTTCCTTTGAGATTTAAATTAAAGAATTATTTATTGCTTAAGGTAATTTATCTCTAAATAAAAAGGATGATTTTAACTTAATTAAGTCGGAGCGCGACACCGATGGTTGAACTCTAATGAATGATAGTCTGTTGATTGTCATCTTCTAATGTTTGAAAAAACTTTAGCATTAGTATATATTTTTTTAATAAAACCTCTCATTTTAAGAAAATAAAATTGGAACTAGATTTATAAAGTAGAAACAACTTATAAAAACAGTACATAAAAAATAATTACTTTTTTTATTAAGGACAAAAAAATTAGGGATCATTTTTATAAAAGAATAGGTGATTATCCTAAAATCATAATAGGATTTTAAACTTAAAAAAAGAATTTGTATTATGGATAAAATAAATAGGGACCATTTTTATAGAAGAAAAGTTGACTATCTTAAAACCATAATTGGGATCATTTTAGTTAAGGGCAAAATTGGTATATAAAAAAATAAAATCAACTTTAACAAAAACGGAATTAGATTTTCAAAAATAAAGATGAATGTCTTATATCCATAACTAACATTATTCTAAATCCTGAAAGTGCATAATCTATAACTATATCAAGATAATATATTTCTTATTATTTATCCTAGGTATATATTAAATAAGGAGTTATATATAATAAAAAAAAGACCAATTGAAGTTTTATAACAGTTAATGTTGTCTTGGTAGAGAAATTTTATGGTCTCATTATTCAAAAATTAAACTACCTTTGATACAAATTAATAGCCAATATCCGAAAACAACGGTATTAATAATGCATTGAATCAACGGATAAGATTGAGACTTGATTACTATCGTGTAATTTGATTAATTGATTATGTCTAAATGAAAGTGGACTATTAATTTGAGATATCCAAAATGTTATTATTAAGTTGGGTGGAAATGAGTAAAGAATAATAAATTGACTAATCAACCTACCTAAGCCTCTTGCCATTTCACCTCTTCATAATGTCTTGAATTGACATTTTCTAAACTATAGCGGCATGTGAATTCAGACGATTTGTTATTTTTCAGGTTTGGTGGACATTGTATGTGTCATTCCACTAAGACCATTTCCAACTATTTGGGCAAAATAGGTTTTAACTCAATTTTTCACAATCAGTGTAACTCTAGACAATCCTAAAATAGATTGGGCAATTTACAATTAGGTCCCTTAGTAGCAGTTTTTAAACATTTAAGAACAGTTTACAATTAAATCTACTTGTTATGCCACTAGCGTGGACTTGTACAAGAAGAGAATTAGTGAACCTAAATAATTAAAATTAGGTCTCCGATTTTCAACACAAAATTAGAGTCATGTTCCCCAAAATTTCAGGTTTGCTCGACTCAACATCATCCACCCCAACCCCACCTCATTTTTTTATGTAAAACAATGGTTTTTGGTTTTTTATGTATATTTCTTTCCACCTTGACTTTTCTCTTTCCTTTAATGTAAAACAATTATTTTGTGGGACAACAAAACCGACTTGAATATACCCTAATGATTGGATTTCAAGATCCTTGCAGTTCTATATCTATGAGATTTTTGCTATTTTTTCAAGTCAAAGTGGTTAGACACTTCGAGTAAAATTTACAAAAAAAAAATGAGGAAAACTTGGGGGTGGAAAAGAGTATCTTGGTTAAACTGTTAAATATTATTCACTGCATTTTGCTTACATGTAAGACTCTGTGGCCCAATGGATAAGGCGCTGGTCTACGAAACCAGAGATTCTGGGTTCGATCCCCAGCAGAGTCGACTTTTGTTCTTTTTTTCAGTTCTATATTTGACATTCTATGAGCTGAGAAGAATCTTTCACAATATAAAATACAAAAAAATATGCAATCTCCCATATATTCCATAGAAAATATTGTAATACAAACGATAAAGAAAGATATATTTTCAAACGAATTCTAAAATATTATAATATGATATCTATTGTTGAGACATTGCTTTTAGAATCAAATTCTATTGTTGAGAAAATATTGTAAATCAAACTAATTCTAAAATATGTATTCAAATATGTCATGTAACATATTATAATATAGGGTCAGTTTGGTGCATTCCATGGCAATATTTTTCATAGACAAAATTTATCAAGACAAATATTGTTTTTCTCATATTAGACTATCAAACACCAAATGAGGTAAAATAAAATTTTTAGGCAAAACATTTTAATAACATATTTCCGTCCCTGTTATCATATATAATAACAAAAAATATGTTTGTTTGTTTTTTCGTCCCAAGATTTATTTAATAAAAAAACAGTTTTTTCTTTTCTTTTTACTCCCCCTTTTTATTTATTAAAAAAGTAATAAACTATATATAAAAAAATGTTTTTTACCCCAAAATTAAAAAACTAAAGAACTGTTTTTTTTTTCCTCTTTCTCCCTGTTTTTATTATTAAAAACAGTTTTTACAGTTTTTAAAAATGTTACGAAAAAAACTGTTTTTACGTTACAAAAAAACTGTTACGAAAAAATTGTTTAAAAATGTTACAAAAAAACAATTTCCTAAAAATGTTTTTAAAATAATTTATTACAAAAACTGTTTTTAAAAATGTTACGAAAAACAGTTTTTACGTTGTGAAAAGTCTGTTATGAAATGTTCAAAAATGTTACGAAAAAAGAGTTTATTAAAAATATTTTTAAAATTATTTATTTAAAAAAAATGTTTTTAAAAATGTTACTAAAAAATAGTTTTTACAGTTTTTAAAAATGTTACGAAAAAACTATTTTACAGTTTTTAAAAATGTTTTAAACAGTTTTTTAATTGTCCAAAACAGTTTTTCTTATTTAAAACAGTTTTTTATTTAAAACCTTTTTTCAACAATTTATAAAACATTTTTTAAAATATTTTAGTATAAAAAAATAAATAAAAAATCACTTGTAGAATTGACAAATTTGTGTGGCAAATACTTCTCAATCAAATAACAAAGTAAAGTTTGTCAACATTTGTGACAAATTTATGCATAGAAGGTGTTGTACATTGTCAAATACTTTATTTGCCAACTTATTTGTCATTTGACATGACAAATAAGGATAATCAAACGGACCATAGTGTATTCAAATATAATACGTTACTCTTCCGTACATATTATAATATAAAAAAAGTATTCAAATGACCAACTCAACCCTTAAGTCAATTTTAGAAGGTAAAATTAGCAAATTCTTACATTTAACATAATGCTAACTCCAACAAAACCAAAATTTTGAGCAAAATTGTTCCAATTTTGGGTTTAAGAATAAACAAAACGTTTTTTAATCGGTCATTTGGAGTTGCCCAAACGGGACAAAATGAATAAGAGCTCATTTCGCTCATATGCTTGACTAGCAGTGGCAAAATGTGGCTCAAATAATAAAACAACTCATATTATCCCAGTCATCTAAATATGGAACCCATATTTAAAAGTTATGAGTTAAATATGAGACCCATATTTCAAAGTCATGAGTTAAATATGGACCCATATTTAAAAGTTAGGAATCAAATATAGAGCGCAATTTTAAAAGATACAAATCAAATATAATACTCATTTTTAAAAGTTATGAGTAAAATATGAGTATTTTTTTACATATACCTCGAATTGTAATACTTATTTTAGTAGAAAAATAATGAGTTGAATTAAAAAAAAAAATGGACGGAAAAGTGATCATGTTCATGACACCTGAGCATATTTTGTCCATTTCAATATGTATAAGGGCAATTTACATTTTTTTATATTATACAAATTACAAAAAAAATTAGACAAATTTAAAATTACTGAAAATACCTTAAAAATCTGAAAATGACAAAAAATAATTAAAACATTTGAAAACTGAAAAATATATTTTCAAATTATAATATATAGAGAAAAATGATAATATATTAAAAACTAGAAAATACTTTTAAAAATCTAGAAATGACAATATATTTTAAATTCTAAAAAATTACAAAAAATAGTTTTAAAATATGAAGACTACTATATACTATATCAAAAAAATACTACAAATACTTTCAAAATTTTGGAAAAGGCAAAAATAATATTCAAAAACTGAAAGTATTACTGAAAAATAATAAAAATTTCTGGAAGAACACTAAATATATATTAAAAATCTTAAAAATACAGAAAAGCTTTAAAAAAATCTATAAGTAAAAATATAATAAAAAACACTATAAATAATTTAAAAAATATGGAAATAACTCAATATATATTAAAAATTACAAAAATACTTTTAAAAAATATGGAAATAACAAAATATATCTAAAAACTCAAGACACTACCAAAATTATGTAAATACAAAATTATGGACAATCAGTTCTTTTATTTATATAAAAATGAATCCTTAAATCAAATACGTTCGCGCAACCAACACAAATCTTTGACCTTCAATTTTTTCCACATAAAAAAATAAAAATAAAAATAAAATTATAGTTTTATTTGTTTGACTTCAACCTTTTATTTGGAAAAATTAAACTTCAAATTAATTGGGTACAACAAATTATTTCATCATTAGTTTAATATAGGGCCCTTCCCACCGATTTCTGACATGGATTGCAATCCGGTAGTTTTATTTTATTGATACAGATTTGTTGTTAGCTTCTCAATACTTGGTCAATCTCTTGTTTTTAGAATTTTAATACTAGCCTAAAATCTTAAAATAACTATGCATGTGCTAAAATATCCACATAAAATAACACTACAAAAAATGGTAAAATAAGTGCCAGACACTGCATACCAAAGTGCAAAAATAGGAAATTTCCACTAAAACATTACTGAAATATGAACCATTCTATCAACTATGGAAATCATACATAAAACAGTATACAAATTCAATGAGAGTGTAATTTTACTATAAAAGCACACGTGAAATAAGTAACACATCTTATAAGTAGACGTTGGGGGTCAAGTAATACGTGAAATTCTGAAAATATATGCAAAAATAAGCTCCGCGAAAACATTTTTTACATCTATTGTGATGCCTTCACGCGAGGAAGCGCATCGTCTTCGTAATTAATGCTCAATTAATGCATTAGTTAGCGTCTAAATGATAAAGCTCCCTAAAGAATGTTTCACCTCTACCCAAGTGAAAAATATTCACCCCAAATCAAATGAGGCCATAACCTTAATTTTCCAAGTTGGAACCAAAATTTTCAACTTTGAGCTACAAAATGTAAGGACGCTGTGATGGAAAACCAACAGCGTGTTACCCGCTACACTTCATTCACCAGTTATTCCTTCGCAAAAGGACTAAGTTGCCCATGGGTGCTCCGTATAAAACCAGAAACTCCCGTTACTTCGAGTTTATTCAAATTACCATCGCTGGAGTTTTCGATTTCCCTGCTATATATATAACAGCGCAATCCGGCATTTGGCTAGCTTTATCAGGTCCTACTCAAGGTCTCGTCTCCCCGAGTTGAACATAACATGCAAAGTTATAATCAAGTCTTAACAACCAAATTGACAAAGCCGAAGGGTGGCTGGCTAACTTTTGCACATCATCTCCCATTGATAGGGAAAAAGAAAAAAAATGGTTTTAACCAATGTTGGCGAAAGCATAGTGCAAATCGTTTTCTTGTCTCAATTTGAGAAGTGCCAAGGCATTTGGTCCTTTGTACATTAATTTTTTTAATTAAAATATAATGAAATTAAAAATGTGTATAAAAATAGATTATAATGTTCACAAAGACCATTTTTCAATAGAGTAAATCATTGCAACTAACATTGTGACACAGATTTCATAGACAACATAACACCTATTGAAAAAATAATTTGCAATTTATAACACAAATTGATAAAGTATAGACGCAAAATGCATATATTTCTTTCGCTCCCTCACTCAAATTAGGTCCATCAACATTCAATTAACATTTTTTCTGTCGTTTAGTGCTCTTAATTTTTATTGTTTCTTTGAAATAGTGTTTGCTTGTGTGTTTTAAATCTTTTCCCCCTTTATTCTGCTCAAAAGGTTTGCCTAAAAAATGGGGTGCAGGTTAAAACACCTTTTAAAATTAGCACGTGCACCTCTTTTTTAAGGCACCTCTTGTATTTTATTAATTTTGTAGGTACACACCTCTTATAATAACTGAAAAAATATAATCTCATCAAATAAAGAGTTTGGTCAAGCAACAAATAAATGTGTCCCTACCGACACCAAAAAAAGTCGTAGAAAGTATACAAAAAACGCAATGAATGAAGATGCGCAGATAATATAAGCAAAAAGGTGAGATTTATGTAGCACGTAAAACTAAGCTTTAGAACGTTTACGCTCCAAAAGTCGCATCGACTTTTTTCACGTTTTTCTAGCATTGGTGATGAGGAGGAGGAGAAAAAGGAGTATATAGTATATAAACAGGGTGGAATGAATAAGAATGAGAGAACTCTGGCTATGCTAACAAGAGCAGAGTTTAGTGCAGAAGCAAGCTAAATCTGAGAAGGGATTTATTTGGTTATTTATAGAGCCTCAATAGGGTGGGTTTAGGAATGATTTTCGGGGTTCAGGACGAGTTCGGGTTTCAAAAAATAAAACCCGCACGCCCCAGGTTTAGGTGTAAATACCCAACCTGGTTATACATATTTTAGTGAAAAAAAATTATTTACAAATAAATTTAACAAAAAAATACATTTCGATAATATATTCAAGTTGCATTTCTCCAATACTAATCATATAAGTTCGCCATTATTGTACTGAACTGATGCATTCTTTTAGATATATAAAAATCTAAGTTCATTAAGGGCCTGTTTGGTTTGCAATTATAATTCTGTTTTCTGTGTTTAAATACAATTCTGATAAAAATCTTCGTTTGGCAACCTGTTTTTAAACACAGAATTATAATATTTCTGTGTTATAATCAAGTTTTTCAGAAAACAGGTTTAAGATGTTTTATAACTTCTGTTTTTTAATTTTTTTACTCAGAATTATTCATTCTTAATATTTTAAAGCAGTTATACCTTAATATATAATATACATACATAATACATTAATATGTGTGTAATTCTTATAAATAAAAAAATATTTATGTACATGTACACAAAATCAAAAATATTATTGTGACTTAATTTTTGACATAATTTTTTGGAACAAACTGATGTGGCAGTTTGTTGTTGGTTGGTTTTTAGGGGCCACGCCAGTGGGACCTAAAACCCAACCAATAACAAACTGACACATCAGTTTGTTCCAAAAAATTATGTCAAAAATTATGTCACAATAGAACCACTCACACAAAATTACGTATGGAATAATTTAAAGTTAAATATTATTATCAACAGATACATAATACTTATATATAGTTTTATACATGTATTATTAATGTATGTAATAATAAAAAATATATTGTACATATGTATTAAAAAATATTATCAATTTATGTATGTATATAATTTTATAGTGAATTATACATGCAATATCTATATACCTAAAAATACATGATATTAATTGTACGTGTATATAATTTATGATGTATGTATGTATGTATACATTCATGTATCATGTATATATGAAAGTTTTATGTATGTTTATATATATACATATATATAGTTAAACTCCCTAACATACCTCATTAAATATACATAAAAATACATGATATTAAATGTACATGTATATAATTTATAATGTATGTATGTATGTATGAATGTATGTATGTATGTATGTATGTATGTATGTATGTATACATTCATGTATCATGTATGTATGAAAATTTTATGTATGTTTATATATATATATATATACACACGTACACACACACACACACATATGTATGATATAAATATACATGTTTGCCAATTTTGTCAAATTTTCAAAAAACTGTATTTAAAAACAAGTTAACCAAACGCACACCGATAATTATAAACACAAAAAACTGAATTTTAAAACTGTATTTAAAAACAGCGTTTAAATTGAGTTTTCTGAATTGAGAACCAAACGGGCCCTAAACTACTAAAGGTAATGAGCATGTCGGATTGGGTCGGGTTCAAGTTTTATAACTTTATTTTCAGGGAAGGTTCGGGCTTGGGAAATAAAACATGTTCCGTTTCGGTTCAAAACAGGTTCAATGATGTTCTTTAACATGTGTTCGGGTTATGCAAAATCCTTTGTTATGCCTATGCCGCGAGGGTTTAAGGAAGTCACCCAAATTTGTAATTTTTATATATGAGGATCAGAATCGATCGAGCGATTTCTTATTTTAAAGTTGGTGTGTTATAAGCACTTCCATGATTCATGTTAGTCTTATAATGTTCCACGTATGTATAGTGTATACATTATACATATATATAAATGCAATCAGAGACTCCAAATAAAATTCAGTAAACCACACAGCATTTAAGACTTTCCGCGGGCTAAAAATCTCCAAACCCTCACAATGTCATGTACCAGGAACCTAACAATGAGATTATACATGTCAAGAACGAAAAACTGACCACCGTGAAGCTGTTTAGCCAGAAAGAAACTGTGCTGATTAAGGAATTGCTGATAACAAAGCTTATAGCATCATTAGACAAGAATGATTGTAATGCCAAGCAATTCTAAAACATAACAGATGAAATTATCTATAAAGGAAAAAACAGCTTAATAGGACTTCCCACAGTGTATCAAGCTCCCAGCTCCCAAAAATAGACCGAAAATGGCAGCGCTGCCAAGCGTAGTTTGTCCAATATATCTGATTTTCATTAATCCAGGTACCTACATTTCCCATATACAGAGTTGTTCAAGTACAGTGACCAAAAACATGATTGTTATTCGCCAAAAAAGAAAAAGGAAAAGAAAAACATGAATGTTATTGACCCAAAGTCAAATACTGGAAGTGTATATATGTTTGCATATCTTTGAAAATTAGTTATTGAAAAAGTAACAGGACATGAAATGCTAACTGAATCGTAGCCTGAGATTCGGTACAAATTGTTAAAAGAGTAAATAATAAATAAATGCCATGCAAAACGTACCAAGATTGGAAGCATATTTTTATTTTGGATGAAGTTGGAAATAATTATTTTAATATAGGTTTTTAAGATATTTAGAATAATTTATAGATTAAAAATTATTAGGTTTTATCTTATAGATTAGATTAGGTTCTAACGATGAAGTCTTGTCCTAGTAGGACTGGATATTTTTTTCTCTATAATATGCTGTAATCAATATTGACTAGATACATTTTGCATGAACTGATATTGAATTGAATTATATAGATATATAGTTAATTAAATAGTTCTTAGATTGGTTCTATAATTTCTTTCTGTTCCTCGTATTTATTAATCCTACGCCAAAAGGTCTAGAATTAACAACATAATGATTCAAAAAATGGATTTGATGAAGTTTTTCAGATAATTCTACGAGAAAGGGTGGCATAACTCAGACGAATCTAAAGAACTTAAGATCTCTGAGTTTGTTCACTGATGACTACGAGGTGTTGGCCAAGGCTCTTTCGCTTGGAGGATGCCATTATGAAGTCACAAGGTGCGGACAGACTAATTTCGGATCTTGTGTTGATATCCAATGAATTGACATAGGGGTATAAAACAAAACCTAAAGAGGGTGATTGTTTTTAAAAGAGATTTTGAGACGGTTAATGACCAAGTTAGTTGGGAATTTACCTTATTTTGGAGAAGGGACTTCAAAATCAATGAAGGACGTGGGTAATGGATTGTGCTAGCTTCTGCTAATTTATCGGTGCTTGTTGATGGTAGCAAAAGGGGAAAACAAAGGGATTTAGGGGGCTTTAAACAAGGTGACCCACTACCCCTTTTTCTTTTTGTTACGATTGCGGATGTTTTAAGTGGAGTAGTAGAGAAAGCTAAAGATTTGTGGAGTGGTAGAAGACTTCAAAGTCCGCACAGGCAACGAGGAAGTATCTCACTTGCAATTTGCCAAGGATTCCATCTTTCTCTCCTCATTTGACCTTAAGAAGTTTGATAATCTTGTGTTTGCGTTAGATTGTTTGGTGAATTATCCGGATTACAAGACTTGGCGGGAATCAATAAGGATAGAGGTATCTTAGAAGACTTGGTGGGTAGGGTGGGATGTGTGGTAAAGGATAACCTTGCTTTGGGGGGGAATCCGTTTTCATGAAACTCTTTCTCATAAATAGGATATGTATGAGAGAGAGAGAGGGGGGGGGGGGGGGGGGGGGTAGAAGATGGGGAAAACTAGCAGCCCTCAAGATAATACGGAAAAAATAAAATAAAAAAATACAAGATGAAAAAACAAAAATATAAGTAAAAGTAGCAGACCACGAAAAAAAGCATCTAGCAACCCATCAACAAACAATCTAGACAAAGTACCACCAAGAACCACCCAAGACACCAGACCAACCATTACACGAGTCTCCCACCTCCATAACCAACAAATACACCCCATTTGTGGGGAGATGACTCGAATTTTCCAGGTTACTCTTGAAAAGACAACACCAATAGGGAGATAAACATTTGAAAGGCCGCATCCTTTGCTACACGTCACAGGTACTAACTCTTCCACAAGCAACCAACTAGGAGAAACCTGAATTCTAGTGGGAAATCCAGCTGACCAGATCTGATGCAGGAGCATAGGCATTTAATCGTAATTTTAGCATTTATCAATTATTTTCCCTTTTTAGCCCCTCAGTATAAATAGCTAAGGAGGCCTTCATTGTATCACTTTTGCCTATGAGGGAGACTAGAAGGAGATATAAAAGACCTCCTTACATTCTTTAAGTTGTTGTTGTTGTTGTGTAGTTAACTTCTTCATTTTACACTTCCGCACCCTAATCTATATCAAATTGGTATCATTGCGAGGTATGTTCTTGGATCGATCATGATTATTGAAGATTGGGATTCAAATTGGGTTCACCCAAATGAATGTCGTCCAAACCCTAATACCATGCCCAAAACCCTAGATCAACCTGTGATTACTCCAACCCAACCAAAACTCGCCGGAAATCAGTCCAACCACTACCATACCGCAACAACCCCAGAACAACCTAAATAGGCCGTAACCACCCCTGAAGCAGTCCCCACCTTCAATCGACCTCCGACGGGCACACACAAGGGGCCGACCACCCCTGCGACCCTTCCAGACCAGCCTGAAACCCTAGGGGCTGCTGCGGTAATACCCAAACATAAAAAAATGGCAGAACCAAACCCTAGGCATTCAAGATACCTACAACAATCATCTACAACCCTAATCGAGCGCCCCAACTCTAAAATTAATCCCAAGAGTGATCCCAATTCAAACCCTAACCAATCCTCCCCTTACAAATTCAAGCACAAACTGTCTTTACCTTCAAAAAAACCTAATTCCGTATACAAGGGGTGTGTGTCTTTGGGAATCCTATCCATCCCACCCGATATACCCTTAGCCACCGCACAATCCATTTGCCGACAACGTCATTCTTTTTGCCACTCTCAAGCAAAGCTCGCCAGCTGCATCCCATACCACCCTTACCCACCCCAAATCGGAGCTCTGACGAAAGTCGTTGAAGCTCCAACAATGGTGGTAAGGATTGGATACCACTAACGCGAACCTTTAAATATAAGGTAATTTTAAAAAAAGAAGGTCTGGATCCACCGTATATATATATATATATATATATATATATATATATACTGTGTAATATTATCACAGTAAATGTTACTGTCTGTTTGTGAAAATGTCACATATATAAAACTATTTCATATTCTAGTGCATACAGTAAAGTTTACTGTTTGTGTAAATTTTTTTCTTTGGAATCTTATAGCCTTCATGGATCTTGTTTGATAGATCTCGTCGAGCAGATTTCAAAAATAGTAATTTTGCGAAAAACGGATTTGTGAATCAAAAGTTATCATTTGAAAATTAAAAAAAAAAAAGTTCAACCACTTATGTAACTTCCTCAAGGAAGTTACGATTGGTTGGTTTTAAAAGGGTAAAATTGTGAAAAAAAGTTCCAAAAAATTAGGAGTAGGACTTATATGTAAGGAGAAAACATGGTGGGACTAGAATGTCCAAAAGAAAGTCTAATAGGATCTAATTGTGAATGCCCCTTTCACAAATAATAAATGTTACTGTTTGTGAAAATGTTATATCGGCATCCCATGCCACCTCAAATCAAAGCTCTGATGAAGGTTGTTGGAGCTCCGACAAAGGGGGTGGGTGGTGTTGGGGATTGGATGACGGTGGCGCGGACCGTTAAAAACAAGATAATATCAGAAAAAAGAGGTTTGGATATATATATATATATATATATATATACTGTGTTATATGAATACAGTAAATGTTAATGTTTGTGAAAATATTATAGATATAAACCTAACCCAATGCCACCCCTATCCACCCCAAATCGGAGCTCCGGTGGATCCAAACCCCATTTATCTAATATTCTCTTAATTTTAGAGGTCCGCGCCAACGACACCCTATGCCACTACTACCCACCCAAATCATAGCTCTGATGAAAGTCGTTGAACCTCCGACAATGGGGGTGAGTAGTGGTTGGGATTGAATGTCGCTAGCGTAAAGCTTTAAAAATATGGTAATTTTGGAAAAAAATAAAAAAAAAGATTTGGATCTACCGTGCATATATATATATATATATATATATATATATATATATATATATATATATATATATATTGTGTAATATTAACTCGGTAAATGTTACTGTTTGTGAAAATGTTATATATATAAAACTATTTCATAAATATATTAACACAGGAAGTGTTATTTTTTGTGAAAATGTCACATATATAAAACTATTTCATTTTCTGTTGTATACAATAAAATTTAATATCTATGACATTTTTACAAACAATAGCATTTACAGTGTTATCACATTATATATATATCCAATATGCTCCTATTTTTACAGCTCTGCGCCACCGTCACCTAATGCCACCCCTACTCACCCCAAACCGGTGCTCAAGAGGATCCCGATCCCAATTATCCAATCTTATTTTCAAAGGTCTGCGCCAGCGGTACTCCATGACACTCCGGTCGATCCAAAACCCATTTATTCAAAAGTCTCTTATTTTCAAAGGTCCGCGCCAGCGGCATCACATGCCACCCTTATCCACCCCAAATCGGAGCTCTGACGAAGGTCGTTGAAACTCCAACAATGGTGGTAAGGATTGGATGCCGCTAGCGCAAACCTTTAAATATAATGTCATTTGAAAAAAAGAGGGTTTGGATCCACTGTATATATACATATATATATATATATACCACTGTTCTAAAAAACCCGCCTAGGCTTCGCCTAGGCACGCCTAGGCTTAAGGCTTGGGAGAAACGCCTCGCCTTACGCTTTTCACGCCTTATTCTAGGTAAAACCCTTAAGGCGCACTTTTTTCTAAAAACAACAATGCTTTAGTGAAACGATGTCGCCTTTTAAAGAATTTGTTTGCAAATCGGACCATTATCTCATCCAAAATAATCAAATAGTATTTTAATTTGCATATATTCAGACATATTTTTATGATATGTGCAATTTTTGTATTTTAATAGCCTTGTTATGGTTAAAAATATTAAAATATATTAAGAAGGCATAAACGCCTTTTTACGCCTTTTCACGCCTAGGCCCGCCTAAGCTTCTAAGGCTTAAGGCTTGGCCTCCACGCCTCAATCACGCCCCGCGTTTTTTAGAACCTTGATATATACTGTGTAATATTACCACAGTAAATGTTACTGTTACTGTCTGTTTGTGAAAATGTCACATATATAACACTATTTCATATTTTAGTGCATACAGTAAAGTTTACTGTTTGTGTAAATTTTTTTTTTTGAAATTTTATAGCCTTCATGGATCTTGTTTGATAGATCTCGTCGAGCAGATTTCAAAAATAATAATTTTGCGAAAAACGAATTTGTGAATCAAAAGTTACGATCATTTATGTAACTTCAAAGGGTAACTTCCTAAAAAAAAAAATTCAACCACTTATGTAACTTCCTTAGTTATAAAAGGGTAAAATTGTGAAAAAAAATCCCTAAAAAGTTGGAATAGGACCTATACGATTGTTGAAAAGTCAATAGGACTTATATGAATGTTGACCCGACAAATGGGACTTAAATATAATTATCTCTTTGAACTAATGTTAAGAGTAAAAAAATAATAATTAAAAATTGAAGTTAGTGTAATGTTCTATAATAAACCAACTATTACGCTTACGCTTATAAGTGATGCTCTAAGGTTGGCATTTTTTGTTTAAATTTAGTAATGGAGTAGTGATACGATTAAGTGTCAGCACCGCTAGGTACCCCGTTGGAAGGGGAAAAATGTCCACATTTGGTAGCAAATTTCAGAAACTACATAGAAATCTTCGAGATAAAGGAGATGCAGAAGAAAATACTAAAACAAATGGAAACCATAGAAGACGCTCATGACATCTATGTCATAGGATCGGGCGACAAAAACATAGTTGGCGGCCACAGTTTCGGGACAGTGGTCCTAGCGCCCGTGTTATCGTAACGAATAACTCGATAGTCGTCGACAAGGTAAAGGATAACGCCTCCCTCACCTCGTCGATCACTGCCAATTTATTCTTTACGACAACCTGGGCACTGGGATCACTAACTCGTAATTGTCACCGACACTATGGTTCTATCTCCCGAACCTACAACCCTGATGATGTGAGCTTATTCTAGAGTTGTCATTTGATCTAGTAATTTTGTAACCTCTCCTGTTTATTATTTAGTTTATGATGCCTTCCACCAAATGTGGATATTTTTTTCCCATTTAGACGGAGTACCTAGCGGTGCTGACATTCCTTAAGAATTGGCATTTGATCATGTTGAGAGCAAATGAAGTTGACAAGTGTCGCTACACCAAATCCAAACAAACCTCGTCAACCTTAAAGCATCTCTTATGAGCATAATGCTTAGTTTATTTATAGAACATTACAATATTTCCAATTTTTAATCATTATTTTTTTACAATAACATTATTTCAAGACTGTTAATTCTGTAAAATCATAAATTAAAGTTGAAAAATGCATCATAATTACACAACAACGGATCAAACTAAAATGATGTTGGATTTCTCAATATGCCTCGCTTTTAAGCTTGATTAAGGTGTTCGCTCGATTCCAAAGAGGGAGGATAGTAGATGGCCTTTGAAGAAGACTCTCCTTGTGCTTCCTTTTTTTCATTTCTTAATTGACAACCATTCATTCACTTCCTTTTGCACCTACCAAAGAGATTGGTACATCACTCAGGTATTTTCTTGGCTTGTGGTGCATTGAAAAATATAATTGAGTTAACACGCTACAAAAGAGGAGGCGTTATTGTCCTCTTTATGGTGTTGATAAATCAAAAATAGAAAGGAAAATTTAAGCCATCTTTAAATTCACTGCCCTATTCATCGTAGTAGTTACGGAATATTGGGAAGAATCCTAAAGTTGAATGTTTTTTTAGATGTGTAGTGTGGCTATGCTTTGGGCTTTCTGGACTTATATGAACACTATAATCTTTGTAGAGAAAAAAGAAAGAAAGTAAAATTCACAGCTTCCTTTTGGGCTTGGTGGATAAAGCCATATAAAGATTATCCTCAGTTTTTGTTACTTTTGAGCTGAAAGGAGGCTATAGCTAGAGATCCTTAATTTGTGGTGGTATTCTTTCGGGTCCCAGCTGCTTCCGTTATGTTTGGGCTGTGTAGCCTTTAATCTCTTTGTTTAGCCAGCCTTTTTTTCTCTTCTTTGGATAGCTCTGCGGCTGTTTAGTGGACGGTTGGCCTAGTATGGTTGTATTTCTATATTCCTATAATTATTCTTATTTATATCAAAAAGAAAAAAATAATCAAGCATGTCATAACGTAAAGCAATCTTTAAGCATAATTACATTGTTAGGTAAGATCTATGAAGCACGGACATTTCGTGGGAGGTGATGTACCCGTGTCGGACACTCTCGCAGACACAACACCCGTACGACACTCCTCCGCGGGGGATGGTCGTAGATCAGAGGCTCCTTGCTTGTTTCATTTCGTTTAGGCAGCTGGTTTTGAGCCAACGAATGCCTATTAGTTATATGTTCCTTTCTTTATCGAGATGAGGCTGGGTGTTCAAGTACAGGTGGTCATATTGGGAGGATATAGAGAATTTGACTCACTTCATTATTGAACTAGTTTTTCTTGAAATCTGGAGCACCTTAGAATCCTTATGGGCACGACACGTGACGTGTCGAACTGATTTGGCATTTAAAGAAAGTCAAACACTTATGTGACACTCCACAAAGACTTTTAGGATAGTTATGGGAGTAATGATGAAGTTTTGGGTCTAGTAGGAGATGGTGATAAATGAGCATTAAAGCATTTACTTAGCCTATTAAAACTATTAATATTTTTGTTTAGAATGGATTCTTGTATATTGATTGTTGCTTGTTACTTTGTTAGCAATGGAGTTAGTTGTGATACAAGGACTTTATGTTGATATATAACTATTGACTAATGGTTTAAATTTTTATATAACATATTTGACTATGTAATTTTAAATAATTAGTTTAACTACTATTGTGTAGAGCGAGCGAATAGATCGAAGTGACATGGAATATTATCTAAAAAATATCTACATGTATCCTTGTCCCCGGCGTGTCATGTCCAATTTTTTTAAAATTTGTTGTGTCGGCGTGTCCGTGTCGTGTCGGACGCGACACTCGTTTCTGTGTCCGTGCTTCATAGGGTAAGATGTTATTTCGTGGGACAAAATGAAATCCCGCTATGATCCTATTTTCATAAGAATAATATTGATTTTTACATTATAAAATATAATATGCGCTCTAGAACTAAATATGTTTTTGTGACCTGTGTGGTTTCCATGGTTTTCATGTGGAATCACTGACCTATTTTTTTTTTTTTGGCAAAACATTAGTCTTATTTTTCCTTTAAACCCATTTTTACAAAAGTTCAATCCAACTACCGAATCTCACGCCAAAAACTCATAGCTCAAATGGAAAAAAAATTAACAGCAGCCACACACAAAATAAAAAGTATAAAAAAAAAATTGAAACCCATGCAAAAGGCTCATGTAAGAAGAGGCTTGATAAATACAGACGTGGAAAATATAGGAACAGTTATGTACTCTGTCGCTAAAATAAAAATAAAAAAACATCAAAAACAAATATCACACTGATGAAGTTCAAAGGTAAATTTCCCCCTTTCAGTGAAAGTAATAACCAATTTAAGTAGCAGATTGGAAGAAGTGCATAATATCAAAACTTGAGAAGCTTCAAGAATGGAATAAAGATTGTACCTTGTATCTAACAGCCTCATATGTCCCATAGACCGCACCTTCACATGAGCACATGCATCAAATGGACAGGGATTCATTAATTATTAACTTAGCTAAGTTAGAGTTGAAAGAGTAAACAGAAAATTAACATATGTACCACAACACGTAAGAACTGAAATCCTTGCATTTAAGCATACCAATCAAATTCCTTAATTAGCTTTTTTTCGTTCAAGGTTGCTCATGGGCGGGAATTTCTAGGAATTTCCTTGAACAAACAAAAGATGGGTTATGAGCAAAAGCTTACTAATTATATGGCAAGGATCTGTTGGAAAAGCAAAATGTCTTAAACGACACTAGACATAAGCCAAGAGGCGTTCCAGTGCCTAAGCGGTTTATAGTTCTACTTTTAAATATTGACCACAAAAATCAACTGCTGGTACAAACTCAACAATTCAACACCAAGTCTAAGCGTGTCTGACTGGCGTAATACTTTTTTTCATGGAAAATCATACTTTTTCTTTTGTGGTGCTTGCTTGATCTCTTATATATTCAATGTGAACAAGAGTATAAATGTGGCACGTGCTTTATCTTTCCTCTCATTTTTCATGGAAAACATTTCTTACCAACCCACCAAATAATTGATTTCCCTGGAAAATTCAAAATGTAAGACTAAATCTCTCCTATTTTTTTCCACTCAATTTACAAATTATCATAAAAATGAACTATTTTCCAACTTTGTAATCAAACGCACCCTAAGTTAGCCAAATCAACGTAATAATAACTAACATACACCAAACAGAATCAAATAACTATATTTGGTCCCAATCATGATGGAAGATTACCTCCGGACACCTATTTTGGAGTGAGACAGGGACAAATAATGATATAAACAAGCATCTAAGTTACGAAAAAGTTGTCGAAATGTAGAAGGTTCCAATGATGCAAATACTGAGAGGTTAACATGGAAATAATAATGATTTTAAAGTTGACATCGCACTAGCTACAAGAAATCCAACACGCCAACTTGGTACCCAATCCCGAATCCTGAGAAAAAGACTGTTGGCCGATTGACAAGTTCAAAATCGTGCGTCTCTAACTACGGGAAAGCCAACTGGAAATGTGAAGCTATCTGCTCGGTTAGTTCACTCAAGGACTACATGTACTGATGCTGGAAGTCCCAATCAGTTTATTCTATAATCCAGGAAGCACGGATACTTTGTTGAAGTCCCCAAATCCATGTCGGATATGTATTGGATATTTGGATACACGGATACCTGCCCGATATGTATCAGAGACATATCAAAGGCATATTCAAAAATTATAAAATAAATCACAAATATCTTGTATGTATACGTCTCTTGGGCACTTGGGCAGTATTATCCAAGTGTAAAGGTAAGGTAGGTAGGAATGTTAGGGTGCATTTATTTTATTATTATCTAAAGCTGAAGTTTGGAATCCAAAATTTGAATTTTAAAATCTGAATCTTCAGCTTTACATATATAACTACGATCTAAAGATAATATTACCTCTCAATAATTTGTTGACAATATCCCAGTAGGCCACTTAAAATAAAATAAAAATAATAAATAAAACAAAATTTATTAGATCTAGACTCATATCGACTCAGATTTAGATTTACGATGCAAAAAAAAAAAACTTAAGCTGGTTTGATATAATGCGTGTACAAGCAGGCGAAAATAGATAAATCAAGATGATTGGGCATGCCTAGGTAAAGGGAAAAATAGGCACCCTTGATATGTGTGTGCCTATATGTATTATAGAGAATTTGTTGGTACCCCTCATATGAGGCTTGGTTTAGTTTGTGGTACAATGTTTTTTATTATTTAGTCTGCATTCCCTCGTGTGCAATAATACGACTATTTTTAACAAGGGCCTTTACTCTTGAACCCCTAACATTCAACAATCTTTGTGTGCAGTCCCAAATGTAGTATAACATTATGTGTGGTCCCTAAAAACAAATATAACACTGCGTGTGATCCCTAATGTTATATTATGACATTGTTATACATTAGGAAAAAAAATTGTTATTAAAACAAAAAATTATCATATTAGAGTTAGACCACAATACACGTATATTGGGCTTATTAGCTACAATACCTACTATTTTAGCGCAGGGACCTTGCACAAACGATTGAAAAACAAGAACCGCACATAAAACGTAAAAGTTAAAATAAATAAGGGTAAAATGCAAAATTAACTATGAAGTTTGGGGTCATTTTCAATTTTGAATCATATGTTTCAAAAACTACATGTTTTAAAAACTTAAGAGAATGAATGATATAAGAAAATATAATTCTCAATCATTCACTCTGTTAAAATCCGTAAAAACGTGTTGAAGCTTTTAAAACATCGGGTTTAAAATTGAAAATGACCCCAAACTTCAAGGTTAATTTTGTAATTTACTCGATAAATAAATACAATAGGTTGTTTCTTACTTTACCCCGATCGAATAATGTTGTATTTAGACTAAACCCCTTGTATGCATAAAGTACAAGTGGGTTGATGCATATGGTACAAGCGGGATGATGCACGTGCCTAATTTTTTGACCAATTGCTAAGTTTTTAAAGTGGTAGGGACTAAAAGCTAAAACATAGATAATTCCTTATATCATGTGTGTGTGTGTGTGTGTGTGTGTGTTGTGAATAAAGTTGATTTCTGTACAAGCAAAAATAATTAGGGTTTGAAGAGCATACACTCAAAATATAATAAATACAACAAAAAATGGGCAAAACTGAATAGATTATGAAACAAATAAACTTTAATCGACCTATAGAATTGGTTAGGGTTTTGAAAATTAAAAATTAGGGTTTTGAAATTACCGACAGCGCCACCAACAGCACCGCCAACTGCTACACCGGCGGTTATTCGGGCAAGACAACTATCTCTTGCCATCTCTTTGTTTCTCTCTCTCTTTTGAAAATGTTTGGGGGAATGGTTAGAGTTTTGGGTATTTTTTAGGGTCTTATTTAACTTACTTTGGGTTAGCCGTTATTATATTTCCAATATTAAGAATTTGAACTAAAAATAAAATAATTGTCGTAAAATAGAGGGAATACAAATAGAATTTCGAGGAATTGAGTTTTTCATTTTATAGATATGTTAATATTAAAAGAGTATGATTCATATTTATAGTATAAAATTAAGTAATTCAATAGACTCCTTAATAATTGTGGAATATCAATGGACACGAATATAAGTGGACATTCATTTAATACATGTTTTATAAATGTACGTTATATCAATGATTGTTGCATCGTTAAAATCTTACTAAGGATGTAAAAACCCAAAGTGAAGAGAAAAAAATACAACTTTTGTGATCATTGAATTGGTGTTGGAGGGGCTTAGTATTACCTCGTTAAAACCTTTAACTGAAAAATCGGAGAAAATTTAGTTAAAGAAAAAAATAGTACAACGCGCATATGTCCAGAACACCATGTTCTTAGATTCCCCTTGATAAAATGCTCCATCTAATTGGATACTCCCCCTGATTATGATATTTCTTCGATTATTGAGTCGATGCATTCCAGTCTCGTACACAATCTTCTGAAATATTGTTTTGACGTGATGAATATATTTGATACGATGTTGCTTCAATTTTTATTTTTCTTCATGATCTCAACTTTCATAAGACTTGGGTGAAGAGGGATGAACATGTCACTTTATCAGGTTTATTTGACTTCAATAGCGTAACTCTTCTAGAGTTCATGTATGTAGAAGAACTCAATTATGTTAGTCATATTTCCTCGATGTAACATCTTTAAGTTTGAGATATACAAGCACAATTGCCAACATAAGTAGTAGGAAGACCATATATCGCTTGAGTCAAGTCACAAGTGCTTTGATTGTTCCTTACGAGGATTATGGAGATAATATTTATGTACATTACTAACTTGACGTGGATCGTTAAATTTAAAAAGTATTACACCAATAATTCCATGAGCCTATCACATAATGTTGATATTAGTCCCATGTTTTGAAAGTCAATGATAATCATTTCTTGCTAGGATATTGATTGCAATTATGATATCCAGTATCATGCATTGTGTCAAGTATATCAATATACTTGTGGGGATTAATTTTATTCTCAGCCCACAAGAGTAGCCGGCCCGTCCCAACAGATCTAGAAGGCTGCCCGACCCAAATCGTGGAATTAAGATACGAGAATGTGTTATCTAAACCGCCCCAGACCAAGTCAAATTCCCTATAATCTCATGGAAATATTCAAGAGATTCATGGTTCATCATGTACGTCATGGAGTTACTTGGACAACTGAAATCCTACATCTATAAATTATAACCCCTGGCCCGAGGCATGTAACTGAGCATATTGAGAGATGCTTAATAGAACAGTAGACCTCTCCGTGGACGTTGGTAAGTTGTCGAACCACGTACATAGTTGTGTCGTGTGTGTGATTATATGCTTTCTTGTTTGATTGTGATTGTTCTTCATAAATCCTTTATTGTGATTTTTTTTATACCACAATTGGCGCCGTCTGTGGGAAGCGATTGTTATTCCTACGAGAACACTCACTAACTGAATGCCTTCAATGTCTCACCACAGTAGCAAAATCCCTCAAGCCGACGACGTTTAGGAAGAACCTGCCCCTCCCAGGGTGAGGTCTGAAATTCGCCAACCAAATCCAAGGCTTCGCCAGCAATGGCAGCCTTCTGAAGAAAGTCATAGACCACCAATATCCACGCAAATTTCCAGGTTGGTCGACGCCTATGAGGCCAGACTTCGAGAGCAAGAAGAAGCCATACGTCTCCAAGAGGAAGAGAATGCTCGCCTAAAAAGGCGACTAGAAAAATAGAGAGAGATCTCCATAAAAATACAAGATGATGTCGCGGCTGGACTCTTAGCCCTCAGGTGAGTGAATTTCACAACCGAGGAAGGAGCCCGAGGCGTGACCAAGGAAAATTTGAGAGGAACAAGTCAGAAGATGGTCGAACAGAACGACTACAGCAAGCTCGACGCCATGGGAGTCCTGGTCGACAGAATGATGAAATCAGGAGCTTGGTTTATAGGGAGATGGATCAACACCTAGCCCACTGAGGAGCCAGATCCACACGAGAGTTTAACAGAAGAGCTCTTAACACTCAAATGAAGTCCCCTTTTCAAGGGCAATAGAATAAGAGGAGCCCCCCAAGAAATTCGCAATCCCTAGATTCAAGATCTATGATGGGAAAACTGACGTTATCATTCATGTCCGGCAGTACATGCAGACCATGACCTTATGGATCCATAACGACGCATTGATGTGTCGCATCTTCTCGTCCAGTCTATATGACATGGCGCGGAAGTGGTTCAAGAGGCTGCCACATCAAGAGCTTTAAGGCTCTATCCGAATTATTCACAGCTCGCTTCATGACCAACAACTCCCACCCCAAGCGGATGGATGCACTGCTCACAATGAAGAAAAAGTCACAGGAGAACCTCACGGAGTATACCAAGAGGTACTAGGAGATTTTTAACGAAATTAATGACTGCTCGGAGCAGGTTATCGTAGCGTCCTTCAATATCGGTCTGCCAAGCACTTCTCTATTGCACTAATCCCTAACTAAGAAGGATGATAATTCCATCGATGACCTGATGGCCCGTATTGAAAAATACGCCAAAGTCGAATATGTAATCCATCTTAAAGCGGGGGATACTGGTCGCATAAAAACGAATAAAGGAATAGAGAAGAATGATTCCCAGAAGAAAGGAAATAAGAATGGGGTAGGAATAGCTCTAAAACGGCAACAAGAATGACCCCTCAAAAGCGTTGTTGGCTGTTAACACAATCTTCAAAGAACTGATATACAAAATCCTCACCAAGATTAAGGGAGAGCCATTTGTTAAATGGCCCAAGAAGATGGGAGGAGATCCAACGAAGAGGAATAATACACTGAGGTGTGCATTCTACGAAGAAGGCGGTCACATGATTGAACACTGCAAAGCACTCAAGTCTCATCTAGAGGAGTTAGCCCAGGCTGGTCATCTCAACGAGTTCATAGATAAGAAGGTAGATAATGTTACAGCCAATGGCAACCAGAAGCTAGATAACGTCCTCTAGGATGATATGTGCCACGAGTTTGTAGTAATTCATGAGGTATCAGACCTCAAGTAAGTACAAGGAAACACTATTCAGATGTAAATCAAAAAGCTTACTGCCGTTATGCATGATTTTAAAATTGACCCAGCCAAGACTCAGGTCGAAAAGCGTCGGCGATTAAAAAACGTTGACTACAGCAAACACATTGTGTTTATCGAAGATGACTTAGTTGGGGTAAGAACCCTACATCATGATGTATTGGTTATCACACTTAGGATAGCTAATTGGGACATCGACAGGTTGATCGTCGACCAATGTAGCTCTTTTGAAGTGATGTACCTAGACTTGTTCCATAAATTGAAGTTGAGTATCACCGACCTCAAAGAGGCCATTATTCCATTGGTCGTCTTTATAGGAAATATAACCATGTCATTGGGAAGAGATAGTCCTGCCAGTCAGGGCGAGAAGTATTTCAAAGATAATCGAGTTTTTAGTGGTAGACATCGAATCCCCTATCATGTCATCCTGGGCAGAGGCTGGCTCCATGATATGAAAGTCGTACCATCCTCAAATCGTCATAAACTAAAGTGAATTATAGATAGGGGTGGTCGAGATTCGTAGCGACCAAGCTATGGCTAGAAAATGCTTCATTACAGCCATTCGTCCTAAGCATGAGAAGAAGAGAGACGAGAAGAAAGCCCAAGAGGAAGCCCAAGAGGGGGTATTGCCTTCAAAATAGAAATTATGGTACGATCGACCAGGGGTGGAGGAAACCAGGGTCCACCTCGCAAGTAGGGTCATCGAAGATCTGGAAGAAGTTACAGATGAAGGCAACTCACCTGAAAGGAGATTTCGGATCGGTGCCTCTCTCACTGATTGAGAAAATAAGAATCTAACCACGTTCCTCCGAAACAATCTGGTTATTTTTGCTTGGGAATCATATAAGCTACCTAGGGTAAATCCCACTACTGCATGCCATAAATTTCACGTTGATCTAGCTTTCAAACCAGTCGCTCAAAAGGCTAGACAAATAGCCCCAGAAAAAGTAAAGGCAATGGAGAAAGAGGTCGGAAAATTACTGGATGTAGGTTCCATTCGGGAAGTTTGGTTACCCAAATGGTTATCTAACCCAGTCGTAGTACCCAAAAGCAACGGGAGATAGAGAGTATGTATTGACTTTACTGACCTCAAGGCTTATTCGAAAGACAATTTTCCTCTCCCAAAGATAGATCAGTTGGTTGACGCCACTACAACACATGAAAGAATGAGCTTTCTGGATACTTACTCCGGATATCAACAGATCCTACTTTATGAGATAGACCATGATAAGACCTCCTTCATAACCCCTATTGGGTTATATTATTACAAAGTCATGTCGTTCGGCCTTAAGAATGTAGGAGCGACTTATCAACGGCTGGTCACCGAAATGTTTAACAAGTAAATAGGAGAAACAATGGAGGTATACATCAATGATATGATCGTCAAGAGAAAACATAAGGATGACCACCTCTTAGACCTAGCAGTAACCTTTACGATCCTCAGGAAATACTGAATGAAACTTAACGCTAGTAAGTGTTCATTCGGCGTCCAGTCAGGAAAGTTCCTTGGATATCTGGTCAACAATAGAGGGATTGAAGGAAACCCTGATCAGATTAACGCCATCATAAAAGTCCAGCCCCCTCAAACAAAAAGAGATGTCCAGAATCTTATCGACATGCTCGCAGCACTCAATCGCTTCATCTCCAAGTCTTCAGAGCGTTGTCGATCGTTCTTCCAACTGTTGAAGAAAGACAAGGGCTTAGTATGAAACGAGGATTGCTCCAAAGCCCTGGAATAACTCAAGTTTTACCTCAGCAAGCCACCCTTGCTGGTGATTCCAAGCGAAGGTGATCCCTTGTACCTTTACCTTATCGTGTCAGACCATGCCGTAAGCTCTGCTTTAATATGCGAGAAGGAGGGAGGTCAACACTCGATCTACTATGCAAGTAAAATGCTTCTTAATATTGAGCAACGTTATTTTCCCCTAGAGAGGCTTGCATATGCCTTAGTGGTAGCCTCGAGGAAGCTAAATCATTACTTCGAGGTTCATTTTATTATCGTGGTTACCTCACATCCCCTCAAAGCTCTTCTAAGGAAAGCCGAACTCTTCGGTCGACTGTTAAAATGGTCGATCGAGCTTGGAAGATTTGATATCCACTTTCAACCAAGAACAATAATTAAGGGGCAAGTTTTAACTGATTTTATCATTGAATTCACGAAAAAACAGTCTACTGCCCAATTAAAAAATGAGCAATCGACAGAAAAAGAGGAAGCAAAATCCTTCGATTGGACCCTCTACGTTGACGGAACCTCCAACTCCAAGGGGGAAGGAGTTGGCATTGTATTGGTTACCTCAGAGAAGACTGTGCTCGAATAAGGGATCATGCTAGGATTTGAAGCCTCCAACAACGAAGGGGAATATGAAGTGTTGATCACCGGCCTGCACAAAGCACAACTGCTAGGGGGAAAATGCCTTCGAATATTTGGCAATTCAAAGCTAGTGTCCAAATATATAAGTAGAGATTTCAACGCTAAGGATGAGAGGATGATAACTTACCTCTCTGTTGTACGGGGACTTATGGCCAAGTTTGATAAGGTTGATGTTCAGCAGTTCCCCAGGGGGGAGAATTAGTTTTTTTTTCCTGAACATTCTAATTTTTTCGATATCCGATCCAATTTTTTCTGATTTTGAAACGTATATAGGGTTTTTCAATTTTCGATTTTTTTGAAAAAAATCAGATCGAAATTGAAAATAAATATGTAAAGTTGATAATTTTGAATTAAAGGGCAATATAGTAATATGCGTTAGCTTAGGCTCTAAGCTAGGGTTTGAGAGAGAGACTATATAAGGAATATTATGGGTGATTATTAGGAAAGGGAGATGAAAAAGAGAGGCAAAAACGAGTGGGATGAGAAGAGTCGTTTTAGAGTATTTTATATATTCATTTTGAGTGCCTTCGAATGAGATTTAAGAAAAACTCAAAACATATACCTGACTCAATTTTTCGTGTAGAATCCAAATCTAAAGTCGGATTGGCGATTCGAATAATTTTTGGATCTGATTTTCCTAAGTTTTTAAAATAGGACTATTTGGGATTATCTCGTGTTGGGGCTATAACATGATTTGATTGTTTTTGCGAGCGAAACGTGATGGTACAATCAGATTTTGAGGCTAAATTTATGTGGCGATTCATGCAATGATTTTAAGGTATGGTGTTTTACACAATATGCTCTTTAAATCTCTCGAGAGTTATTCCCTTTGAATTTTTACGATTATTGAACTCATATTTGAATTGTCAAATTCATTGAAATCTGGAAAAATAATTATTGAATTATTTTGATTCATGTTGTTGTTGAGCACGTTGTCATGAGTTTTTAATATGGCACGGAGGTTGGGCACCCGCCAAAATTCCTGCTTCCCGGGCTATGGTTTGATAAAGCAATGCGGATGGGGTGAGGCCTGGTGACCCATTGATGTGTTGCTGAAGAATTTATTGATAAATTCTATTGAGATTCGCATTTGATTTGAATATTCGTACTTATGTTGTTACGCTTTATTCATCATTAATATATTTGTTGAGCATACTTCCGGTCGTATTGTGTACTTCTCCATATTTTCTTTTAGTGGCAGGTTAGCGCGGATTTTGGGGGGCTATGGAGATTTTTTTTAGCTTAGATATTTTGGGAAGAATATTAGAGAGAGAAGATTTGTATTTATTTTTGTTGTATAGAGCATTTGGTGATTTATTTTTATTTCGAGATAGATAGTTGTATTATTTCGAGAGACAATTATTGTATTTAAATTTGAGTATTGAGATTTGTGGATTTATATTATTGTGGGATTATTTTAGATGCTCTATACTCGTTATTAATGATTTTATTTTAGTGTTATCGCAATAACACGCCGCGTTCTCTTTTTCGGGGGCGTGGGGTGTTACAACCTACAGGGGACCCTTAGGGAATAAAGCCAACTTAGATTGATCGCCAATTCAGGTCGATCGAAAAATTCTGCTTGGGCAGATATCCTATTTACCAGGTACATTATCGCCATCATCCTACTTAGGCCCAAGGAAGTGTGTCGACATGACGTAAAAGGTAAAGTGGACAGAATGATATGGATAAGGCATATTGTATTGGGAGAATGTTCAAACACGTGACAACAAAAAATTCAACATCTTTTAGTCGGTTAAAAAGCCTAAAATGATCAAAAATTTGTATTGATTCATTCGTATTATGTTCAGTCTTATCAAGTATTTTCTAGGTCAAGCACCGATGTTAAACAAACAACAAATAAGGTTAACACGTGTTTAGTCAGCACATGCTCAAGACATAAATAACCAGCTGTATATTTCATTAAGGATCATATGATTACATTTACGTCAAAAGACCAAGAAATACTTAGATACCTACGATGGCCCAGGACGACGAGCAAGGCAGTCCACTACTCGAGCTCTCCGACCATCATCAGAATGAGGAACTAAGTCTTCATCAGTGCCCTCTGGGCATGGATCCAAAAGCTGCATATGAATAACATCTATTGGGATCCAACGGTCATCCCTCGAAAATGGATTCCGCCCACCGAATGAGTGAATGGTTTGATACTTATACCATGGGGTGGATTCCTTAGGAAGTTTCAATTACTTAAGATCCCTCATCCATCCCCTAGCAAAAGCAAGGTCTTTGGCCTCTTTCAATCTTGTCGAGGTCCAACCTTGGTCATAACCATTAGCCCAGACCTATCGAGGACCCTTTTGAAATAAATGTCTTAATTGAGTGACATCCCTCTAGAGACCATCAACGATCCCATAAGCTCGCCTAGCGTCTCCTTTTAGTTTAACAATCTCCCTCCTGGAAGTTTGATTGTCAGTTTGAGCAACTATAGCCGATGATGAAGAGGATCCTCGCAATACCCAAGGGGGCCAGATGGAGTGTTTTCCTTAAGACGAGCAATTTCTCTTCTTAAAGCACAATTCTCCCTCTACAATAACTCCCTCACCTGGTTGATTTTGGGCGCATCCAGAAGTTTTGCTTTCAAGGCGTCCATTTTCCCCTGCACAGAGGCACCAATTCCCTCCATCTCCTCGAGTCTATCCTTTAGCTTAGCAACTATCTCATATTAATCTTTATAATCATGATTTCTCGCCCTAAGGGATTTACAGATCTTTACAAAATCTCGGCGCCCTTGAACGCTTATATTCAGACCAAGAATTTGGCTTAGACGGGAGTTAGCAGGAATATGATCATCTAAATCAATGTGCTACAGCCAACAAAACAAGCAACAAAGGCAGCAAGAATCAATAAGGGAACATAAAATTTTCTTTTCATTTAATCAAAAGGCACAATCCAGTACAAATGAAGGGAAGAAGCAAAAATACAACATATGAACGAAACAAAAATAGAGCCCAAATCCTTGCAGTACTTTAGGAGGCCTCAACCTGGTCAAACGTCGAGGGGCCCTTCCCTTCGTCAGCAGCTTAAACGACGGTGACCTCACTTTCACTAGCACCTAAAGCGTCTCCTCCAAATAGAACGGTAATACCCACTGGATTGTTCGATGCAGCTCCTACAGTAGGAGTAATGGGCTTCATATCATTCTAAGCATCAGGTTGAGTAGACAGAGATACCTCAACGGGATTAAAGCCTGGATGATGCTGGGAGAATAGGGGGAGGTAGCAACAGTCAAGGCTTGATCCTAGCCTTTTTTGAAGCATGCTCGTAGGAGATAGGCAATATGGCACTCGTCATAGTCGTACGTCGCCTCCCAACCTTCATTATACCCGCTCTCTCGAACAGTCGCTACTTCCCCCTCCATCTTTTCCACTTGGGCAATAAACTCCTTGTTTTCCTTAGCCATTGCCATCTTATCAGCAATCACAACGTTGTATGCAGCTCGAAGGTCGGCAAGATCCTTCGTTGATTAATCTTTCTCCTGATCGAAGGCCGGCTTGGCATCTACCAAAGCCTTCTCATAAGATTTTAAAGCATCACTTAGTGCTACATTTCTCCTTGACAGATCAACTCGACTATGGAGCAGCATATTATAATCGAAAACAAACTTTAAAATAAAAGAAACACAGGTTGAGCACGAGATATTAGAAGAAAACGAAGAATAAATAAGTATAAAAAGAAGCGGACTCACTAAAGCAAGCCCTTGAAAAGATTTAAGGGCTAACTAGTCTTCCCCCATGCTCGATGAACGCTCGCGATCGACTGCGAGCACTACTTTCTCCAGCAGCAAAGGGGCAAGTTGAGGAGCAACAGCCACTGAGGCCCCCTCAAAAGCAATAATAGAAGGCACCATCAAGGCCTTTGAGTCATGTTATCTTCTTTTATCTCCCTCTCTCTTTCTCTCTTCTTTCTCTCTCTCGCTTCTCCTCTTTTCTCTTCTTTTTCTCCACCCCCTTATCCTGAACCACCACCTTAGAACCACCAATAGAGTCTTCAACCTTTTGCTTAAGGAACTTCATCCTGTTAGACAGTAGATCATTATCATCACCATCATCCTGGATCAAGTTTATTCTCCTCGAAGGGACCATATCTTCTTCACTAGACTCCTCTTCGCTGGGCTTTTCCCCATTTCTCTCACTTTCACCACTTTTTTCCTCGCCATTTTCTACCAGATCCTCTACCGAGCTAACTTCTTCCTCGTCCTATACCTCAATGGGTTTAGAAGTACCACCAACTCTTTCTTCTAAAATGTTTATATGAGGATTATGTCTACTGGACGAGCAATAAAGCTGGAAGTAGTATTCTTGTACTCCAGTAAAAATGCAGCAGATCGAGGATGTTTCCCCTCAACAATAGTGTCTCTTATCCTCCAAGCTTTCAAAAGTTCAGCAGCTCGGATCTCGCGAGGAGCAAGCTCTTGATTCTTGGCTTTTACTATAAAAGAAAATTAAGGAACTATCAGAAGAAAGGTACACAGAGGCAGGCAAACAAGCAATAAAAAAGATATGGTGATAACAACCTATGTATTCCTCCCCAAAGGTAGAGATTCGAGGTCCCCTGTACCTTACGCCCCCTGATTGGGGAGGATATTGCCAATTTCTAGCAATAAAACCTTTAGACCAATAGTATTTATGGGAATCAGGTAGATTTACTACCAACACCCTATCAGGACTTCTTGCTTTCAAGTACAAAAGATCCCCCTGGTGCGAGAGAAAGTATAACAATAACAGATCTCAGCTAATCATAAGTTGGTATTATAGAGAGGGTTTATCCTATGAACTCCATTAATAATATTCCAAACATTTGGAGAACATTGGGCAGGAGCTATATTTAAGTATTGGAAAAAATGTAAGAACAAAGGGTTAGGGGGAAACGTTAAACCCCCTTGGGAAACTAACAAAACATGAATCTAGTGACCATATTCTAGATCGCAAACATTTTTGGGGACTAAAGTGCACTCTATGTCTACCCAATCAGGAATATTGTAACCTTTTCTAAACTCAAGCAAAGATTTCTTATCAAGCATCGCCATGAGAAAAACACAAAAAACTTAGCTACAGTAGAAGAATGATTCACAGAAGATGAAAACTAGAAGAAAAGAGCTGGAACTTACGAGACAAAGATGAAGCTTAGAAAGTTGAGAAAGTCTTGATTTTGAAGAGCGAGAGTAAGGAATGAATCTTGAGAACACAATATGCGCAATAACGACCAAAGTCAATGAACTGACTGTTAAATTTTGCTCAACAATCTTATTTCAAACACTCAAATGATATTTTATATATCTCGAGAAAGATTTGTCACTTTAATTTCTTATAGAAAGATGAACGTGTCCCTCTTATTTCAATAAATTACAAGTATACCACTGTAGATGGTGCTGCATCCTTGGACTCATTTAAAATCCATCGGCCCAAGCAATGGCCCAAAGATTTTAGGGGCAATTGTGGGGACTAATTTTATTCTTAGCCCACGAGAGCAGACGACCTGGCCCAACAGATCTAGAAGGCTGCTCGACCCAAATCATGAAATTAAGATACGAGTATATGCTACTAAATCGCCCCAAGACCAAGTCAATCCCTTATAATCTCATGGAGATATTCAAGGGATTCATGGTTCATCATGTACGTCATGGAGTTCCTTGGACAACTGAAATTCTACATCTATAAATTGTAACCCTTGACCCGAAATATAGGGGCATGTAACCGAGCATATTGAGAGATAATTAATAGAACAGTAGACCTCTTCGTGGACGTAGGCAAGTTATCGAACCACTTACATAGTTGTGTTGTGTGTGATTATATGCTTTCTTGTTTGATTGTGATTGTTCTTCCTAAATCCTTTATTGTGATATTTTTTTATACCACAATACTAATAATGTACAAGTGTGGTAATTCTGGACCAAATATTGTAACAACATGCATATATATATACTTCAGGACCATATTTATATTTGTCATCCTCTTTAGGATAATATGGATAATTTAATATCCAAATATCGGAGATCATGGGTACACAGAAAATATATACTTAATATATATTAGAACATCGTAAGACTTTTCAATCCATTTGACTAATGGATCCGAGTTTAACATAAATTGTGCTCGATCTGCATGCTGAGACAATAACTAGCTACCCAAAGATCATTTATTTTTTAATTCCTCATTTGAATATTTTGCATTTCAATTGCGCTCTTCAGGACCACATCCATTTAAGGACATTTTGCATTTTAATTGAGCTATTCAAGAGCACATCCATTTAAGGATATTGTATAATGACACGTTGCATATATAATTATTTTCATACCCTTCCTTAGACAAATATTTACTAAAGTGGTTGTACCTATATCCATTTGGATTGTCTGTTGTACAATTAACGTCTTACTACATTTGAGTACGTACCCCTTATCTTTGTTTTTGACAAAGAAAATACTTCAAGAATTTTTATATGTATTCTTTGTCTAAGTCCCATATATACAAGTAGTTATTATATTCATGAGTCTCACATAATATATTTCAAAAAACTATTAAGCTAGTTAGATATTTGAAAAGTATTTACGTCCGTAACGGGATGGTATGTTCGTATATAATCAATTTTGGTTTCTTCAGGAAATCTTGTGTCATAAATCATGTACTTTTTAATGAGTTTTAACACTTTAAATTCTTATAAGCACCCATTAGTAACCGTCAGGGTTAACATCTTTCGAGGTTACCTATAGTTCCAAATACACCACGTATATTAAGATACTCGAATTATGCCATTTTCTCATTTTGACCAATATATTATTTGTCGACATTCATTTATAGTACGTGGATTTGTAGTATTATTGCCCTTTGATTTTTGTGTAGCTACAATATATATATATATAGTCACTTTAGGGACTTGCATCTTTTCATAGACAATAACCTCTTATGGGATTTTAGAGAAAGCGGATCTTTTCTTCATAACCTCTTCTGGAACTTTATATATAACTTCTTTTGGAGCGTTATTTGGGCATGATTTTATTTAACCTCCACTTCTAGGGAGTCAAGTAGTTGGGACCTATAGGTTTGTCACGCTTGTAGCGTGTAATAAATTTATTTTCTGTCGAAATTATTTTATCCTTCTAGAACAATAATTTCGACAAGCATATTTGTAACTAGTCTATGTGACATTTGATGTTGCGATATAATTTTTCACTTTATTTTTGTATTGAGCGACACATGGGATTACACGAGACAATATTTTTTTTATAGTATAATTTGTACTTCTGGTATGTTCTATCCTCCCCCTAACGGCGAGAATATTGTCTCATTAAAACAAAATTGCACATATACCATAAACATTGTATTTATCAATGGTTCAATAAAGGGTAAATCTTAAGCACCATATATACCCTTATGATAAATATTATTTGCATTCACAATGTCTTATGAAAAATAATTAAGGTGACCAAAATGGTCAATGTATAATAATAAATAATTGAACCATGGAGTTTCAGGCTCATGAAAAAGTGCAATTTATATTATAACCACTTAAATAACATAATGATTGTTCGCTAGTGTAAGCTTCTAGCTTTTAATACTAGAAGTAACGCACAATTACTTTTCAATGTTTATTTCAATATGGTACCCATGTATACTAATGCCCATAAAATAAAGCAAATTATTTTAGGAATATCTTTCATATAACTCATCGTATATATATGAGAGGGTACCAAATAATAACATTACATTGGCTCTTTTGGAGCCTTAGGTTCAACTATGGTTGAAACCTTTACTATATTACACACCAAGTCAGAAAAAAACTTTTGATTTTTCATAATAGCGTGACTTGTTCATTATCTGCTACACAAATTTCATCACAAGATGACTGTTCACAATTGTCACTTTAAAGAGTCAAGATTGACTATGAAGTGTGTAAAATGAGTCCAAATATATATATGCTTAAGAATATAATAATATATTTTGGGCCTGTTTGGTTGTCCCCAAAATTGTAAATTAGCCCATTTAAAATTAACTCATTTATGGATTGACTTATTATTAGTGTTTGGTTACAAGAATGAACAAATTGAAAAATGAACCAATTCATGTTGATTCACAAAAACTTAAATTAGTTCATTTCACCAAAAGTTTGAAATTGCACAATTTATAATTACAACATAAATCTTAAATGCACCACTCCCATAGAGTACTATCACCATACTTCTCTCGCTCTCTCTCTCTCTCTCTACACACACACACACATCAAAAGTAAATAACTCCATTTTTCTTTTCCAAACAAACCACAAATTAGATTTAAACCCATTTAAAATTAATACATCGACAATCTATTCATTTCAAATTGATCAATTTATAAAATTAAATAATTTACGCAACCAAACGGGCCCTTTATAATCAATCTTTTGTTAACCAAACTTTAAGAAGTGAAAGCATTTAAAAATATCGTATTAGATAATGGGATAGGTAACAAAAACTTTGCCAATTAAAGTTTAAAACTTTGGGTTGATAACTGATGAATCAAAAGTTCATAATCTTATGTTGTGTGAGAGACTTCAGGCTCGAAATTACGAAACTTTTATTTCTAATATATATTTAGGGCAACTAAAATAATTATGACAACTATTTCGTTTTGAAAATCAGTGAGATCTTAAGGCTCTCCATTTAATGACACATTAAAATGGATCTTCAGGTTTATATAAACTATCAAATTAAAACTTAGGACTTCAGGTCCTATATTAAAATATCCCACAAAATGCCTAATGAGAATTATGTATAAAACTTCAAGTTTTTATCATTTGTATGTGAGAAATTCTACTTTTACACAAATAGTTGAATTTCAAGTTCAATATTACTAAAGTCGAATGGGAATTTAATTCTCAGGTTTGATTAGGGGGTAAAATGTTAGAGAATCTTCCTAACAAGTGCTAAATAATTTTTATTAACTCCGAACAATAATAATCTAACCTCTTTATTAAAAAAAATAAGGTGCTTAATTTTTTCACATTCTTTATACATTCCCAAGGCTCCAACGTATATTAACTAATTAGAATGTGAAAAGGAGTTAAAATTAAACACTATTAAAAGTAATTTAATACTAAAATAAAGCGAAAGGTCAAGAGAGAAAAATTTAATGGTAAAATCATTAATGGGATAATTAAGGGACCCTTAATCTTTATAAGAGTATTTGAAACAGATATGTCATTTATTAACGAAAATGAAAAGTAGAGAAGTTGAGAAGACTTGTTCTAAAATCCAATTTATTTTGAAATTAATCCCAATAAAAAATATTTTCTGGAGCTTCAGGTCCAACTTATAAATAATTATTTCGAGAACTTTCAAAAATTCACATCCCATGAATAATCAAAACTTCAAGTTTTGACTTATAGTATATTTTGTTGGAGCTTTAGGTTCACATATTTTATATTCCAATGACAAATAATATTTTGTGAACTTCTAGTCACAATAATGAATATGGATCTTCATATAAAAAATAAATAATAATGGAGGGACTCTTGATTTATACCCTTTTTAATTTTACAATTAAATCTTCAGGTTTGATTGTGATATGTTTTCTTTTGACACTTTAGGTCCAAATAATTTACGTATTCCACGTCCCAAAATTTGAACGGAGAAAATTCAATTTCCACATTTGAATAATTATTAGGGAACTTCAAGTCCCAAATTTAAATAATAAGAACAACTTCATATCAAAACATTAATTATTTAAGGACTTTAAAGTCCCGACCCAATTATATACAAACTTCAAGTTTGATAAGGGGTAAAATTATTTGGAACTTCAGGTCCAAAATATAAATAACCATTATGGAACATTTATTATCCTTACTATTATTATATAAATATTCAAAACTTCATTTTTTATTACAAAATTATTGGAGCATGGGATCCAAATTTTAAATAATTATTATGGGACTTTTACTATCCATTGCCCTATTACAAAAATAATCAAAACTTCAAGTTTTATTTTAGGGCATATTTCATTGTCAGGTCCAAAAATTGAAATGATAATTAAGAACTTCAGGACCAAATTTTAAAATAATTTGAGAACTTTTGGTCCCAAATGAAAAAATTTGCATGAAAACTTTAGGTCCCAAACTAAAATAACTATTGGGAACTTCATGTCCCCAAATATAAATAGTTATTGAAACTTCAAGTACTTAGAAATAGCAATTGTGAATTTAAGACCCTGAATTTTAAATAGTATTAGGAACTCCAGGTTCCAAATTTGAATGATAATTAGAACTTCGGATCCTAATAAAAAAATAGGAAACTTTTGGTTCCAAATTTAATTTTTTTGTAACTTATGCATACATATAAGGGTGAAATAGTAGTTGTCAAAATTTAATAGCAAACTTGTAAATATGCAAGGTTTTGAGACTCAGGAATATTAACATATCAAAAATTACAAGATCAAAGCATAATTATGCACGAGTTAGAAGAATTCTACTGATAAATTTGGGTCGTAAAAATATGTTAACGTAAACTAAAAATGATTTTAGCAATATCATCCACAATTTTTTCAAAATTCATACAATTATAAGTGTGTTGCCATTCCAATGAGCTTTAATATTTTAAATCTCCATTGTTTAATGGATCGATAACATACACATGTTCTTTTATTAGGCAAATCATTATACTTAGGGATCGAGACTACTAAGATATAAAATATAACCCTTAAAGTAATAAAGAGAGCCCATACCTTCATAATGAGCCTTCTTACCTTATTTTGCGAAAGTAACATATGATAATTCAATCATTTGACTTTTGAGGTGGGTACAAGAATTCAATGGTAATCTCCTCTAGTTGCATTTTGATTGTAAACTCATGAATGTTTTTTTTCCAGAGATATAGAATAAATAAAGTTAAAGGAGTGATAAAGATACTTCGTGATGATAAGGTATTGTAAAATAGAAGGAATACAAAGAGAATTTAAAGGGAGTGGGTCTTTCATTTCATTGATATGTCAATACTAAAGGGGTATAACCCATATTTATAGTACACATTTTGGTAATCTAATAAACCCTTTAATAATTGTGGAATACCAATGGAGTGGAATATAAGTGGACATCCACTTAATACGCATTTTATAAAAAATAATTTTATTTTGGACTATGGTTTTGGTCATTTTGTTTTTTTGGGTGTGGATCAAAATGTAGAAATTATCAAAAACGGGTAAATTCGGGACCAAAATGTTATATTTCAAAAATTGATGTGACTCGATCGCCTCTGTTTTTTGTTTAATATTAAGCATTTGTCCTATGCGCGCTCATTACATGTGCTATCCAGTCATCCTCGGTGGCAACATGGGGGTAGGGTGCTCATGCCGGGTACCCCCGAGGGCATAGTCTAAATATTAATCATTTGTACCTTTGGTCATATGTCATCAGTGCACACGACATCAACATTAGTCGTTTTATAAACCATCAGTAACACTGACCTTAATTTGTACTTTTTCCACTACGTATCATAATCTAAGTCCATATCTACATCAATAATGGCATTGGTCCATTGGTTAGGGTCTTAATGGTATGTTATCTGCTCCGACTATGTGTGTTGGTTATCTCGCTCAATAGGGGTACAAGACTAATGGAAAGTCAATGTGTTATTTTCGACACTAATTCCCCTAATACCAAACGTGGATATTGTCCCATATAGATAAAATATACCTTTAGCTTATAAGGATATAGGACTACAACATCTCATCCCTCTCCAATTGTTAGTTGTTAAACCATGGTCGCTACACCATGTATGTGTGAAGAGAGTATGCGCGTGTTCTCAAATAAGAAATTATATAATTAAATTCAGTTTAACCCAAATAAACCCTAAACATGCAACTAGGTGTGATTGAATCAAGAAGTAGATCATGAAGATTAATCAAACACACACAATTGAGGAAAATCCCCCAAAGGGGTAAAACCATTTATTTTCATTATAATATTGTAACTGTACAATTTCGGATTATAATGAAAATACAAGTGACTAAGAATTACCCTTAGGTGTCGGATTCTGTAGTCGGCGGCTGGAAATATCCCTTTCCAAGAGGGAAGCAATGAAGAAGAAGAACGGTCTTCTCCACAAGGGTTGAACAGCAACTGGGTTTGTGTTCTAGGGTTGCAAATAGATTCACAAGTGATTTGGAATTTTGTGTGAATAAAAAACCTAGAGTCTTGGTACTCAATAGGTGAAGACTTAGAGTTTTTTTTTCTCTGAAAATCGTGTATGTAAGTCTTGCTAAACCAACTCCCCGTAGTGGGATTAAATAAGAAGTCCAGGGCCTTAAAAATCTGAACACGATCTGTTCGAGTTTATCCAGGGCGGACCGGTCCGGATCTGAGGCGGATCGGTCTGGGTAGGCAGACCGGTTCTTTTTATTTTTGGCTTCTTCGGTTCGCTTGCGGTCCGGGGTATACTGTCTTTTCAATAGGCGGACCGGTTCGGGTATGAGGCGGACCGGTCCGCAGGCGGATCGGTTCTTTTATTCTGGGCGGACCGGACCGGTCCGGCTCTGCAGAAATCTGATTCCTTCTTCTTTTTGATATTCGAATCCGTTGACGTAGATTCGGTCTTGAATATTCTTCAACGGTGTGACGGCATATGACATAACCAATAAATGATGGACAAATTGTCCTTACAAATCTCCCCCTATGTCTATACCGGTAAAAATATAAAAACATCCGAATTATCAAGTAAAAAATTACCTATACAAATCTACCCTTCCATGAACCCAAAACTGAAAAGGTACAATTGAATAAGACTTCATCGTTTGTTCTTCAACTCTTTAGGAATCTTCAACGCTTTTCTCATCAGGGTGTGTATTTCACTGATCATCAAAGTAGTACCTACACACATGAGACAAAGCAAATACCAAGTGACGTATCGAGTTTGACATGAGATAAACAGATATGCCAATATGTTAATTGGTGATAAACAACTCAACACTTCAAAAACTCCCCCTTAATGTGATAATTCTTTCTCCCCCTTTTTATGATGTCCCCAAATAGACAAATGAGAAGAATAAATCAAACAAGTGAAGACAGGGTGTCACAAGGAATAAGCAACTATTTTTGTTAATTTTTCAGAATTTTTTCAAACAAACAAGAAACACACCATGAACAAACACAGGAAAACCAAGTCGATGATGGCGAAAATGAATGGGTGTGATCAAATTCGATAGGAAAATCAATGCATACAAATATGACATATGTGCACGATGAATATCGGATACTCCTAACGAATGAACTCAAAGTCTTCCTTTGGTGTAAAAAAATGGAAATATAAGACATTGACTCAATCAAATCAACAAATCAAAGCTAAAACTGATTTCTACTTCAATAAAGTCCAAAACTTTTTATGCTTTTTCAGGACTTTCAAGGAAGTGAAAACCCGTTTATATTCTCCAACCAAACTCCCTCAGATATAATTTTGACTAGAGGTTTTCTAAATTCTCAAACTTTGGAGAATTGATGGTGAAACCTAATGGCCCATATTTGGCATGAATTGCTTTTTATTGCCTTTAATTTTTTTTGGGGGGCTCTTTTAACCTCTTTGGACCCCGGATAATAAAATTTCTCTATTTTTTAGGTCCTTTTGAACGGTGGATTTTGCGCAAAGAAGAGATAATTACCTTTCGCAGCCCTTTCCCGTTCTTAAACAAACACTCAGTCTCACCAAAACGATTTTTACATGCATTCTAATCTTGTTAAGTTTTATCGCATATTGTAAGTTGTATAGACAGAATTGAGATGGAAACACTCAAGCCAATATGTGATAGACAAGTGCAATAATCAAATATAGCCGTGCATGTGTGCAATAAAGTAGATAGGAGTCAAACATGTAGGAAAATATCACTAATTACATCTCAAAGACTCCATACTATGTAAAGCACATGGATGAAATGATGTAGCGTCACAAATCTCTATCAAACAATCACATGGATAAATGGAGTGAAGGTGTGACTTGGCTATCTTAAATGTTCATCCATAAAAGAGGCATAAAAAAATACAAAAATCCTTTTGGGCTTTTTCAAAAAAAAAAATTATAAAAGAAAATCTTTTTGGAATTTTTTGTTTTAACGAAATAATAAATAAACAAAAATAAAACAAACTAAAGGTACATGCTAGCAATAGGCAAAAGAAACAACATGAAAATCAACCTATGCTAGCAACCAAGACAAGATCTCAATCGGGAGTAACGGTGGAGTTTTCCAAAGATGGTGACATCTTTTGAACAAACTCCACTAAATCATGTGTTGTCTTGATAAAAAATTTCACTTGATCACGAATATGTGCAAACTCTCTATCATAATATGCAGGTAAAGTGTCATGAGTGGGTGATTGTGCATGAATGTGTGAAGTGGCATGATATGGTACAAAACCCAACTTGGAACAAAACTCCCTAAGATGTCCTCGCTTCTTGCAGTGGGAGCAAACATAAACCGATCTAGAAAGTAATTTGTCAACAATTTTGGGATGAACATTCCTAGACGGGCTCCCATGGGACTCACTCACCAAGGTGGATATAGGCTCGGGTGCATTAAAAATAGTGAATGTACCGTCATTACCTTTTCCAACATCATTCAAAACGGGATAGAGAACCATCTTATCAACCTTCTCAGATGCATTCTCTAATGTGACTTGGACCTCTTGTGCTTGTTTGAGATCATCCTCGAAATGTGATACACGTGTCGTCAGACTAGACACCGTGTTGGTCAAGTCACCTTTTTCCCTTTTTAGCTCATCATTCTCTTCCTTCAACTCACAAATCCGAAGACCTAGAATTCTATTTGACCTTTCTGTGTCCATGGTCTCGATAAATAACTTTTTAAAAGCTTTTTGGATCACACTTTCATCACCCTTCTCATCCTTACTATCGCTTAGGATAGTGGGCATGGCAACTTTCTTTCCCTTTCTTCTAAGTCTGGTGGGACACTCAAATTTCTTGTGCCCTGTCCCATCACACTCAAAGCATCTTATTTTCTCAAGGTTTTCCTTCCTCTCTTTTTCTTTTTCACAAAGACTTTCTCTCTCTCCAAACAATCTTAACTTCTCCATTATGAACACACTCGTTTTCAAAAATCAAATTTTCAGAAAATTGATATCTTAGAAAAATTTTGCGAAAAAATTAGGAATACGCGATAGATTAGCATAAACTGCTCTGATACCAATTTGAGGAGAGTATGCGCGTGTGCTCAAATAAGAAATTATATAATTAAATTCAGTTTAACCCAAATAAACCCCAAACATGCAACTAGGTGTGATTGAATCAAGAAGTAGATCATGAAGATTAATCAAACACACACAATTGAGGAAAAATCCCCCAAAGGGGCAAAACCATTTATTTTCATTATAATATTGTAACTGTACAATTTTGGATTACAATGAAAATATAAGTGACTAAGAATTACCCTCAGGTGTCGGATTCTGTAGTCGGCGGCTGGAAATATCCCTTTCCAGGAGGGCTGCAATGAAGAAGAAAAACGGTCTTCTCCACAAGGGTTGAACAACAACTGGGTTTGTGTTCTAGGGTTGCAAACAGATTCATAAGTGATTTGGAATTTTGTGTGAATCAAAAACCTAGAGTCTTGGTACTCAATAGGTGAAGACTTAAAGTTTTTTTTTCTCTGAAAATCGTGTATGTAAGTCTTGCTAAACCAACTCCCCGTAGTGGGATTAAATAAGAAGTCCAGGGCCTTAAAAATCTGAACACGATCTTTTCGAGTTTATCCAGGGTGGACCGGTCCGGATCTGAGGCGGATTGGTCTGGGTAGGCAGAACGGTTCTTTTTATTTTTGGCTTCTTCGGTTCGCTTGCGGTCCGGGGTATACTGGCTTTTCAACAGGCGAACCGGTCCGCAGGCGGATCGATTCTTTTATTCTGGGCGGACCGGACCGGTCAGGCTCTGCAGAAATCTGATTCCTTCTTCTTTTTGATATTCGGATCCGTTGACATAGATTTGGTCTTGAATATTCTTCAACGGTGTGACGACATATGACATAACCAATAAATGATGGACAAATTATCCTTACAAATCTCCCCCTATGTCTATGTCGGTACAAACATAAAAACATACGAATTATCAAGTAAAAAATTGCCTATACAAATCTACCCTTCCATGAACCCAAAACTGAAAAGGTACAATTGAATAAGACTTCATCGTTTGTTCTTCAACTCTTCAGGAATCTTCAACGCTTTTCTCATCAGGGTGTGTATTTCACTGATCATCAAAGTAGTACCTACACATGAGACAAAGCAAATACTAAGTGACGTATCGAGTTTGACATGAGATAAACAGATATTCCAATATATTAATTGGTGATAAACAACTCAACACTTCAAAAACTCCCCCTTAATGTGATAATTCTTTCTCCCCCTTTTTATGATGTCCCCAAATAGACAAATGAGAAGAATAAATCAAACAAGTGAAGACAGGGTGTCACAAGGAATAAGCAACTATTTTTGTTAATTTTTCAGAATTTTTTCAAACAAACAAGAAACACACCATGAACAAACACAGGACAACCAAGTCGATGATGTCGAAAATGAATGGGTGTGATCAAATTCGATAAGAAAATCAATGCATACAAATATGACATATGTGCACGATGAATATCGGATACTCCTAACGAATGAACTCAAAGTCTTCCTTTGGTGTAAAAAAAATGGAAATATAAGACATTGACTCAATCAAATCAACAAATCAAAGCTAAAACTGATTTCTACTCCAATAACGTCCAAAACTTTTTATGCTTTTTCAGGACTTTCAAGGAAGTGCAAACCCGTTTATATTCTCCAACCAAACTCCCTCAGATATAATTTTGACTAGAGGTTTTCTAAATTCTCAAACTTTGGAGAATTGACGGTGAAACCTAATGGCCCATATTTGGCATGAATTGCTTTTTATTGCCTTTAAATTTTATTTTTTTTGGGCTCTTTTAACCTCCTTGGACCCCGGATAATAAAATTCCTCCATTTTTTAGGCCCTTTTGTACGGTGAATTTTGCGCAAAGAAGAGATAATTACCTTTCGCAGCCCCTCCCCTTTCTTAAACAAACACTCAGTCTCACCAAAACGATTTTTACATGCATTCCAATCTTGTCAAGTTTTATCGCATATTGTAAGTTGTATAGACAGAATTGAGATGGAAACACTCAAGCCAATATGTGATAGACAAGTGCAATAATCAAATATAGCCGTGCATGTGTTCAATAAAGGAGATAGGAGTCAAACATGTAGGAAAATATCACTAATTACATCTCAAAGACTCCATACTATGTAAAGCACATGGATGAAATGATGTAGCGTCTCAAATCTCTATCAAACAGTCATATGGATAAATGGAATGAAGATGTGACTTGGCTATCTTAAATGTTCATCCATTGAACTTAAAAATATTTTTATTTCCAGTCGTTCAAATGAGACGAGAATCTCGTTCGAACGAAAGGACTTTATCGAGCAAAGTCTTGTTAGAAGCTTTCATTAAACAAGCATCGATCGAGGGCATACTGAAAGACCCCGTATTTTTAAATTCACACAATTAAAAATATTTAATTTCCTTTTATGCAAATCGATGCGGAAGCGTATATAAGTGATGGTTCAACAAATAAACAAAGCCGAATTTTAATTTCTCAAAACAAATTAAAACATAATTCAAGTCCTAGAATCTGCCTAAGTCATAATTAACAATTAAACAAAGTTAGGCGAAACCAATTTTAGCAAATGACTTGAATAAACCAATTTTACCCAATATTTAATTTAAGTCCCAAATTAAATGAGTGTGATAATTAAACCAAATTTTATCTTGAAATTATCCTAAGCATGGATTCTAAATTATTGTGCAAGATAAAATAAACAATGTCACACTACGCCGAGATGTACGAGGAAAAACCCAAGACGGGAAACAACCTCGGATGGCTCTAGCCACAAGTCCACTAGATACGGAATTACAATTACAAGACAGATAGACTTACAACGACTGACTCGATCCCTCTCAAGCCTCGACGCTCCTTCTCGTAGAAACCTCTTCCTAGCGGACAACCTCGGAACACCACTGCGGTCTCGGAATCCACCGATGGGACTTTATATGGTCACCGTCACCCAAGCATGGAGCCTTTCTCCGTGTGGGTAGAATCTCAACAAAAGTCTTCTTTGTGATGGGGTGTAGAAGCAAACCCGAAACGTCTCTTGAATTCGGTAGAGAAAACCGGTGCCAAAAACTCCAAGCAATTGATATGAATATAGAAACTTGGATAAACAACTATTGGGTGTAAAACTAGAGTGTGTATGATTTTTCTCTTTAAAAATAACACTCAAAAATGAACATTTTCCTTTTTGTAAAATAATCTCTCGACTCTCTCTAGGAGATGTATTAGGATGGAAAAGTTGTTTTGGAAAATGTGTTTCCCGCACATAATAATGTATGAAAAAAGTTGGTTGAAAACCAAGTGGAGGAGTGGGGAAAAACTGCCAAGTAACTGTTCCCGCTGGAATCTCGTTCGAACGAACGTGATTCTCGTTCGAACGAGACTTCTAACGAGTGACCAGCCTGGGCTCGTTAGAAGTTCGTTAGAACGAACATTCGTTCGAACGACATATCGAACGGCATATCGAACGACTGACCAGTTAGGGTCGTTGGCAAAACTCGTTCGAACGAACCTGGTTCGAACGACAAAACTCCTTCGAACGAAATCTGGTTCGAACGAAAAAACTCGTTCGAACGACATTTCTAACGAACGACCAGAAAGATTGTAAAATTCAATTTTGGCCCAGAAACTTTTATATACTTATATTAAAGTTCTAATTGATTCTTTCTGAAAATAAAATGCAGTTTTTTATTATACCTAACACCCAATACATATTGTTCCAAGCTCCTATATACATATAATTACATTCATACCTTGGGAGCATGGAACCTTAGTTGATGACGTAGAAACGAGGCACACAAACCGGCATTTTGATGAAGCTTTAAATTCTTTGCCGCTACGTCTTCAACTCACACTTCATAGGAATGAGAATATTACAAATAAATACTATCCTATGAATAAATGTTTTTGTCCGGAATTGAGCCAAAACTATATATGGACTCAATTGGAAATTTGTGTCCTTACAAATCTCCCCCTTTGGCTATTCCGGGACAAAAACCAAACAAAATCCTAAAGGGCCGTCAAGCTCACTAGACTCAAACCATAACCCGCCCAAACTTGACTCAACCCAAGGATCAAACGCTTTGCCATAGAAAGATGCCACTTTAGAATAATTCCTGCACACTTAAGCAAACTCATCAAATGCATAGGGAATATCAAAATATTAAATGCAATTAATTAATTACTCCCCCTAAATTAATTCTCCCTTTAAACACATGACCTACTTCAAAAGACGTTTCCCCCTAAGATAAATCTCCCCCAAACTAAGATACGATAATAATAGGATTAGATACCATTTCTCCCCCTATCATCATTCTCCCCCTTTTTGTTCGGGAATAGGCAAAGGATAAAGAACTAATAAACAGCATGTGAAAGCTTAAGGTGATAAGACATGAAAGCATATGGGCAATTAAAGCAAGGCAAAGACAAACAGATATCATATATATATATACTTTAAATATACCAATAAGTACATGCATATATAGATAGATATAAACACACACATGACACAAAATACAATAAGTTTGCACACTCGTATGGCAAAAATGTGTCATATGGAAACGGAAGTGTAGGGGTGTGTACTAGTAACAATTAAATTTAGACCCAAACACTTAATAAACGTTCACGGAGTTCTCATTTGATTGCAAACTTCATCACATTGAAATATAACCTCATGTGACAATATAAAGATTGAACTCAATGAACAAACATACACAATGCATACAAGCCTAGCATGATGATGATTCTACAAACCAAATAGAGTCATGACATTAAAGACAACTAGGATAGACGGACATTGTGCAAACCGTTGATATACCATCCAATTCTCCCTCAATAAGCATATATATTCTTTTATTTTTGAATAAATATATCAAACAAACATAGGCCTTGGCAATTGCTTTCTGTTTAATGCCAAATATTCTGTTTTTAGGCCTTTGGATCATGTATTTCTTTTAGATCCAATCAACGGTGGCTTACTATCGCAAAGGATTTAATTCATCCTTTCGGAGCCCTTCCCAGTGCATTTATTAATTTATCATGTTTTCATTTTTCACACAAATCTCACATGCAACGGATTTTGACATGCACTAGTCCTCCTAGGTCATAGATATGTAGATGACTAGATTGATAGGAGAACACCTCAAAAAGCTCAAATATAACATGTGACATTAAGATTTCAAAAGAGCTCGTGCATGTGTGAATAGAGGCATATAGAAATAGAATCCATTTAAACAATACAAAGTCCAACTACTCCATATAAAACATGGTAAAGAACATTTTAAGGATTGAAAATCTAAACCAAAAGTTCTAGCCACATGGGAGCGTAAACGATAGGATTCAAACACAAATATATGCCACATAAAGTGTGTCAAACAAAATACACACAAAATGAAATCTTTTTGAGTTTTTAACATTTTTAATCAAAAATAAATATTTACACAAAAGGACAAACAACAATCATTTGTATTTTTCATTAAGCTTAAATGAAATAAATAAAACACAAATGATAAACAAAAATCTTTTTATATTTTTCAATTAATTCAAACACAAAATATAATACAAAAAGATAAACAAGTCATAATTTCTAGCATGGGATATGAAATAAGGCAATGACTAGAACATGACTAAACAAGCATACATTTAGCATATGAATATGGCATGAAGTACAAACGCTAAAGCATGCAAAAACTAACACATTTATCCTTTAGATTTAGCAAGAGAGGAAGCATGTGAAAGTAAATGAGAATCAAAATCCCTATTATGTAAGGCAACCAAGTCGGATTTCCTAACCCAAATTAATGAAGAATTACTATCTTGGGGTGTAGGAACGTTAGCTATCGTGGTTACTTTACTATGGGATTTTCTAGGAATTCGTTTAAGATCTAAACAAAATTTCCTAAGATGACCTTGTCGACCACAATGTGTACAAGTGAGAACATGTCGAAAAGATTTACTTAAGGAGTGATCTTTAAAAGTATTCCTAGTTGATTCTCCTAAAACATTGGTTTGGGCATTATGAGTAAATTCATTACAAGGATTGAAGCCTAAACCACAAGTGTCATTTTTAATTTGGACCGTTCCTAACATTTTATCTAATTTTTCTGAACGGCATTCCAAATCAAATTTGACAATACTAGAATCTTTCAATTTATTTTCCAATTCTACAATGTTAGATTCTAGTAAAACATTTCGCTCTTCAAAAGCAAGAAGCTCCTTTTTCAAGGATTCCATTAAACCCCTAAGGCTATCTCTCTCGCCTTCTACATAGTTAAGCTTCTCTTGAAGAGTCCTCTCATGTGTCCTAAGGTCTTCTATTAAGGCACTTTCATCAATGACCTTGACACTCTCTCTTAAACTCGCTTCTAACTTCAAATTAGCTCTTTTCAATTTAATAGATTCTTTATATAATTCATGAAAAGCATTTTGAAGTTCACACTCATCAACCTCTTCTTCATTTTCACTCTCTCTTTCTTCTTCACTCTCACTATCATAAAAAATAAGAGAATCATGTACAATGACCTTGGAAGTGGCATGTGCTATGATTTCATCATTCATTGAGTTCTCACTATCACTCACATGTCTAGCCATAAAAGCCACAAAATTTTTCTTAGTGGGGGAATCGGGCTTCTCTTCCTTATCACTATCACTAAGGGTCGCATTATATGCAGTGGATCGTTTACCCTCTTTCCTTAGTTTAGTGGGGCACTCATAAGCTCTATGGCCATAACCTTCACAACCAAAACACTTATTAGACTCGTCCCTATCTAAATTTTCATTACTAGGTTTAGGGATCTTTTCGGCTTTAGAAAACTTCTCGCTTTTATCATGTTTAGAAGTATTAAATTTCTTAAAATCATTTTTAACTTTATCTTTGTTAAATTTAAGAAATTTTCTAAATTTACGAGCAAACAAAGCCATATCTTCCGAGTCACTATCACTATCTCTCTCTACTACTTGTTTGACCTCTTTTCGGGCTTTTAAAACAATGCCCTTTTGAATTTTCTTTTCATTTTTAGAGGGAAACGTATCAAGTTCATAGGTTTGTAAATCACCTACAAGCTCTTCTAATTTTGTAGAGGCTAAAGTGGGTAAAGAATTCAAAACGGTCACCTTTGGAATAAATCTATCGGGTAGGGACCTTAAAATTTTCTTTACTACACGGTCGTCAGGTATTTTCTCTCCCAAGTTAAAGGATGAATTAACAATATCAGAAAGTCGAGCATAAAATTTATCAAATGTTTCTTTTTCATCCATTTTGATAGTTTCAAATTGAGTGGTGAGGTTTTGGAGTTTTGAAGCTTTAACGACACTAGTTCCTTCATGAGTTAATTGTAAAATGTCCCAAGCTTCTTTAGCGGTTTCACACGTCATAATACGACGGAATTCATTCGGTGCGACAGCGCTAAATAAGGCATTTAGACCTCGGGAATTAAAGTTTGCTAGCTTAAACTCATTTTCAGTCCATCTATCAACGGGTTTGGGAACATGTTCATTTTCAATTAAATGTGTTGGTGGGGTCCAACCGTTAACAACAGACATCCAAACACGTTCATCGATAGATTTAAGTGCCGATTTCATTCGCGCTTTCCAATACGCGTAGTTTGAACCATCAAAAATAGGAAATTTTGAAAATGGGGAAAAATCCATTTTAGCCAAAATTAAAGGATCGTAACGAAGTAATTTATCGTTTTTGGCTCTGATACCAATTTGAAAGACCCCGTATTTTTAAATTCACACAATTAAAAATATTTAATTTCCTTTTATGCAAATCGATGCGGAAGCGTATATAAGTGATGGTTCAACAAATAAACAAAGCCGAATTTTAATTTCTCAAAACAAATTAAAACATAATTCAAGTCCTAGAATCTGCCTAAGTCATAATTAACAATTAAACAAAGTTAGGCGAAACCAATTTTAGCAAATGACTTGAATAAACCAATTTTACCCAATATTTAATTTAAGTCCCAAATTAAATGAGTGTGATAATTAAACCAAATTTTATCTTGAAATTATCCTAAGCATGGATTCTAAATTATTGTGCAAGATAAAATAAACAATGTCACACTACGCCGAGATGTACGAGGAAAAACCCAAGACGGGAAACAACCTCGGACGACCCTAGCCACAAGTCCACTAGATACGGAATTACAATTACAAGACAGATAGACTTACAACGACTGACTCGATCCCTCTCAAGCCTCGACGCTCCTTCTCGTAGAAACCTCTTCCTAGCGGACAACCTCGGAACACCACCGCGGTCTCGGAATCCACCGATGGGACTTTATATGGTCACCGTCACCCAAGCATGGAGCCTTTCTCCGTGTGGGTAGAATCTCAACAAAAGTCTTCTTTGTGATGGGGTGTAGAAGCAAACCCGAAACGTTTCTTGAATTCGGTAGAGAAAACCGGTGCCAAAAACTCCAAGCAATTGATATGAATATAGAAACTTGGATAAACAACTATTGGGTGTAAAACTAGAGTGTGTATGATTTTTCTCTTTAAAAATAACACTCAAAAATGAACATTTTCCTTTTTGTAAAATAATCTCTCGACTCTCTCTAGGAGATGTATTAGGATGGAAAAGTTGTTTTGGAAAATGTGTTTCCCGCACATAATAATGTATGAAAAAAGTTGGTTGAAAACCAAGTGGAGGAGTGGGGAAAAACTGCAAAAAACTGCCAAATAACTGTTCCCGCTGGAATCTCGTTCGAACGAACGTGATTCTCGTTCGAACGAACGTGATTCTCGTTCGAACGAGACTTCTAACGAGTGACCAGCCTGGGCTCGTTAGATACTTCGTTAGAACGAACATTCGTTCGAACGACATATCGAACGACTGACCAGTTAGGGTCGTTGGCAAAACTCGTTCGAACGAACCTGGTTCGAACGACAAAACTCGTTCGAACGAAATCTGGTTCGAACGAAAAAACTCGTTCGAACGACATTTCTAACGAACGACCAGAAAGATTGTAAAATTCAATTTTGGCCCAGAAACTTTTATATACTTATATTAAAGTTCTAATTGATTCTTTCTGAAAATAAAATGCAGTTTTTTATTATACCTAACACCCAATACATATTGTTCCAAGCTCCTATATACATATAATTACATTCATACCTTGGGAGCATGGAACCTTAGTTGATGACGTAGAAACGAGGCACACAAACCGGCATTTTGATGAGGCTTTAAATTCTTTGCCGCTACGTCTTCAACTCACACTTCATAGGAATGAGAATATTACAAATAAATACTATCCTATGAATAAATGTTTTTGTCCGGAATTGAGCCAAAACTATATATGGACTCAATTGGAAATTTGTGTCCTTACACATACTATTTTGTCTCGTGAGATACTCGTTCGATACTGGTTCAAATGAGATTGAGATCTCGTTCAAAACGAGCAGGAGCTTCGTTCAAACGAGATAATATTCTCATTCGAACGAGTCCAGTTTTTCATTCGAACGAGTCGCTGCCTCAAAATTTATGTCTTAGTATTTAAGGATGCCTTTCACTCAGAAATCAATAAGAACTCTTGTGGAAAAACGTTTATGCACCTGTTTACAAAAGTTTCCACACATTTCACACGTCCTTAGTTTTCAAGATCTAAATCTCATCATTTTAAAGCTATAGAGATCTTTGCTTTGGCACTGGAATTTGTTCATCCTATTTGAACAATTATTTTTGTGCGGTGGAATCCATACGTGCTAATTGCGAAGAAGAAATAATGGACTCTGTATTCTGATTCGTAGACGGTTGCTAGACTGCATCGATGGATACCGAGGTGCACTTGGACCTGTGTGCTGTGGACACTTACGTGGGTGGATTCACGCATTGCTGCTGTGTAGGAGCGGTTGAAGACTAGAAAAGCTTCAAGGTTTATGTGTGATCAACTCATTGAGTAAGTCATGTCTACTTTTGTATAAACCTGTATCATAGTGGATTGTCTGGCCTGAACATCTAAGTCTTTTTTTCTTAGTGGTTTCCTAGTGCATCAACGTCTTGTGGTGTGTTTGATTTATTTACATTATCTTGTTAATCACCTTAGATGCATTCTATAGGTTTGACAAGATAAAATTTAGTAAATCAAATTTTTTTCACAAGATAAGTTTGTTGGTGCTAAGTTAAAATAAAGAAAATTTCAAAAATATTGTCTTTGCCTAAAGAACACTACTTGGGGGCCTTTTAAAAAACAGAGTAAGGGGAAAGTATTAGGTACATTAACAAACATAATTTTTTTTTTCAAAAAGAAAAAATAAAGCAAAAGAAAATCCTCACCAGTGATAGAGTTTGGGAAGCGCGAATAAAAAGATGGTCAGGTCCGAGCATCCCCAACTACTCGTAATCAGCACCGAGTATTACCCTTCTCAGCAGGCCATGGGCCAAGGAGGGATTTTGGGCCATATATGTAGCCGGGGAGGTTTTGGAGAAAGGGGGAGGTATGTCACTTATCTTAAAAGAAGGAGGGGGCCATAAGGGCCTTTCTCTTCTCCTTCTCCTTCTCCTTTTCCTCCTCCTCCTCCTCCTTCTTCTTTTTCTTCTTTTTTCCTCCTCCTTTTTCTTTTCCTTGATGACCAAACCTTGCTCATCAGCTTTGGAGGATTCAATTTCAGTCCTCTTCTAGAACATAGCTTGGGGGAGAGTGGGACATCATCATCATCATCTAGTAGAAGAACCCTCTTTGTGGGAGGAACTATGGAATCCCCTCCGTCTTGTAGGATTGAGTTGACATCAAGGGACTCGAATGAAGATGAGACTTCCTCATTAGAAATGGGAAGCTCAGGAATGTCATCTGCCGGCGAGCAGTGAAGCTGCTGGTAGTGTTGGTGTACTCCAAAAGTAAATATCCTAATCACGGGTGTTAAACAAAATGTTTTTATGTCCTAATTAATTATTATTTTGTTACAATTATAATTAAAGAACATTTTAGTTTAATGTAATATATTGATTTTGATGATTTCAAACATATATTCATTGTGAGTATTATTTTTTATAAGCGTCTGTTGCAAATAAACATTAGAAACTTATTTGTTTAATATTTTTAATATATCTATTGCGCTCATATTTATATATCTATTTTACATATCTGATTACTGTTTATATATACAATTTTTTAAGCCCTATGGCTGTTATTTATTGTAAAATGCTCCGATATTAGTATTTTGAGTTTATCCCTTATTCCAACATTGATGGTCTGTCTAATTCCTTACTGCATAACAAATGAAATTTATAATTGAATATAGGTTTGAAATTTAAATTCTTTAGTTTTCAAAGCACATAAAACCTGAGCCAATCTTATTTTATCCGTGAGATTGTGAGAGTTAATTTTTATAAAGTTTCGTATATTTAACAATTGAGATAATAACAAACGCTTATATTATCAAAGCATTGACCAACTGTTGTCTTGTTTATTTTATGACCACACATGGAACGAATGGTATTCCATTATTTGTTTTACTCTACCTTTACATTATTAGTTGGTTTTCAACAAGTGCAAATAACTATGAGCATTATCTTTAAAATGATTTGGGCCTCGTGCCATATTCTTTGGCTTCCACTTATTATATAGCCTTTATAGATATACATAATTTGCTAACCCACTTTGGACATACTTTTCTTATATTAAACATTCTCTTAGGCCACACATGATTTGTCTTACATACCAGTTCATTTCTTTAGCATACGTGTTATGTTATTTGTGTATTGCAAATATTAATGTCAGACACTCAATCTTACCGTTGTGGGTAATTCATTTATTAATCGAAATTTTCTTCTTACATATTCTTGAACCACACATGTATACTACATTATCCTTATAATATATTTATATCCATTCCGATTGATTTTTATAATCTACTAAAGAAATGAAAGTTGCACTAAACCGTGTTCCCACACAGAACAATATTTATTCATCATCATCATCATCATCATCATCATCATCATCATCATCATCATCATCATCATCATCATCATCATCATCATCATCATCATCATCATCATCATCATCATCATCATTCTTGCCTTAATCCCATCATACGGGTTCGACCACATGGATTCTCCTTTTTCATTCTAATCTAGTATATGCAATATTATCATTTAAGTTTAATTCCGTAATATCTCTTGAAATGGCCCTTTAGTGTACTTTAGGTAAAAACAACTTTGTTCCAGTTTTTAGTTAAAACCAATTTTAACTTCTTAGACCATAACATGCATTTAAATGATTAAATACATTCGATGAATAAAACATGCGGTAAAAGAAACAATTTCAGGAAAAAAATCCCCGAAGAGCAAAACCTTTTTATTTCACTATAATTTGTAAGAAAACGGCTTACACGGATTACAATGAAATAAGTGCGACATACGAAATAACCGCAGGTGTCGGTTTCGATGTCTCGACTGGAAATTTTCCTTTCCAGGAGGGCAGTAGTGAAGAAGACGACGGCTCCTCCACAAATACTCCGTAAGGTCTCCTTCTACAATAGCACGCAACTCTTCGGTTGTAGAGTTCTCTTCACAAAGTGCAACACGATGTAGTGAATGGATTATCTTCCGGTAAACACGTTCAAGATCACCCAACTTTGGAATCAAGTAATACGATCTTGAATAAACACCGAAAGATGAAAAACTTGTATGGGAATAAGTTTTTCTAAACTGTTCTGCCTACAGAAACGTTAGCAGATATATTTTATTTATAACTGAGCTGCACAGAGTCAAAGAAAACGAAAACACAAAAATCGAGGCGACAGGTCGTTCGAGCGAGATGGCAGGTCGTTTGAGCGAGATGAGATCTAGTCCGCGCGACATTCAATGTCGTTTGAACTATACTCAATCTCGTTTGAGCGAGACACAGTAAAAAAAATATTATTTTTATTTTTATTTTAATCCTCGAGTTTTCTTTAAACAATTTGCAACTCAGAAATAATTTTTTAAAACAATAAAATGATTTTAATTCCCAAACATTTAAATCACCCAGTATTTAATCAATTTACAAATTACCCAACTACTCACAAGTATTCATACCTGAGTGATCTTAAACATATGCAACATGTCTTGACTTGTGATCTTCTTGAAAAGCTTTGATTTCACATTCTTGGACTTAAACTTTGTCGTAGGCTTTAAATAATCTTCATAGAAAACTAGCCTAGACTTAATTTATTTTGTTCAGAATTAAGCCAATTAACACAAATGAAAATGCTAAGAATTATGTTCTTACAAATCTTCCCCTTTGGCTATTCCGGGACAAAACTAAACAAAGCTATATTCCATAAACAAATACATGTCCTATCCCAAAACACAGAAATATAAAAGTACAGGACATAGAGAGACTGAATCAACGGTAGGCATCTGAATCTGTCTCTGAATGGAAATCCTTTGAATCCGTCTCTGTATGAGATGTATAAATGAATATCTAAATTTTTGAAAACAGTACCAATATCTGAAACTCTGAAAACAGTACCAATATCTGAAACTCTGAAAACAGAAAACAGTATCAGTATCTGAAACAGTACCTACACACGCGAGACACAACCAAATACCCAAGTGAAGTATGGAGGAAATAAACAGTAGAATCATAATAAATACTCCCCCTACATCACATATCTCTCCCCCTTTTTTGCCTAGAATAGACAAAAGGTGGGACAAACACATAAGATCTATCAATAACAAATGAGAGTGAATCAGCATATCTAGATAAGAAATAACAATATGACAATGGGTAGGGTAGCAGAATCAGAATAATAATGCGAGAATCACTAATAATCGCAAAAGAAGACAGTACATCCATATCATAAATATGAAGATACAACTGATCAAAAGAGTACATCATATCAGAGAGAAAATAAAATACATCAGGAATATGGATGTCTCAGATATAAAATAACAACAACAACTAGGCATCTGCAGTATCATCATCATCATCATCATCATCATCATCATCATCATCATCATCATCATCATCATCATCATCATCATCATCATCATCATCATCATCATCATCATCATCATCATCATCATCAGTGTAAGTGGAAGAAATATGACCAAGTCCAAAGGAACTGGCGCCACTCCGCTGCTCTCCCTGTCGCATATCATCAAAAAATGCTGTCATCCTGGACTCAGCACGAGCACGGGCATCAGCCTCAGCCTCAAATCTAGCCATGATAGAATCATACAGTCTGGACTGGGCAGCTACCTGTGCCTGTAAAGAATAAACCTCCTCCTCAATAGGACGTGTAGGTGCAGGAGTGGGGGTGGTGGCGGAGTAGTCGTGCTCGGACTAGAGTGATCAGAGGCCTGACAAGGATCAGCATCAGGGAAGACTCCCTTTGGGGGTGGAGCTCTTGCTCTCGCTGTCTGTGGAAAATGGCCCTCAGAACGAGCGAAAGTAGACTAATTAATAATACCAGGCGTAGGGAGAGGCATATCACCCTCTAAAACAGGGACACCAGCAGAAGTGAAAATGGTGGAAATGAGAATCCCATAGGGAAGAGCAGGACGGACACGGATGAAACCATGGACAGTGACTGAAGATATGACTCGAAGCAAGATAATCGGAAGATCGATATCCCACCCCTGAGAAACGTGGTACATAAAGTAAACAATGTCTGACCCAATTTGAGTATGATTTATTCGAGGATAAATGGATGATGATACAAACCTATTGAGTACACGGAAAGCAGGATGAAGCTGGCGATGATACATCGTAGACCCTGCTAGAGGAATCTCCCAGAAACAATGCCGTAAAATATCATCATAAGTCGGTCCATCATCGGAATAACGAGGGAACACAGCGTCTGGGACTCAAGGAAGGTGCAGAACAGCTGCAATGAGATCTGCAGTGACGAGAACAGGAACGCCACGTACAGAAGAAAAAATCCCCTCGGGGTGGGGAAGAGCACGGAAGAAAAACTCCCGGATAATATCTGGATAAGCATCCCCTTGAACCTCGAACATATAATCCCAACCTCTAGAAGATAACCAACGAGGAATACCCAACTCATAAAACTCAAAATAACGAAAAACCCTCTCGAAAACAACTGACCGGATATGGAAACCCAATGAGCAGTAATGATCATACTCAGCATGCGTGGCCCACCTTACAGGAGAGTACGGGGGCCTGCTAGCCTGAGCTCTCTGAGCTCGAGCAGAGGGTGGTGCCTCATTGAGTCGCCCGGTAGGGGCACCACAGCGTATAGGAGGCATGACAAGAATGTGCAATGTGTGATGTAAAATCAAATGTCTCAGACACACGCACACCTAAACACATATCTCCGTACAAACATCCAACCGAACCACCACGAACACCAGCCACAATCACAGTCAAAATTAGTAATAGAACCAACAAATTTCTCAAAACAAGTTAAGAAAGATCATTGTTACCTCGAAACCACCGAAAAAACCGTGCTATCGACGAGAAAAATCTGAAAAACCGTTGGAACAGCCCCTTAAGAGAACAAATGGCTGATATAATGAGCTTAAGGGAGGTAAATGATATCCAGAGAAGTGCGACAGGGAAGACAAAGGTGAGGATTGAAGGTTAAACCTTTGAAAATGGCAGAAAAATGAGGGTAGCAGCTGTTGTCGCGAGAAGCAGATGAGAGCGACGACTTTAAGTTATAACCTAATCTCGCGTGAAGTCGTTCGAACGACTTACAGATGTCGCTCGAACGAAATAAGATGTCGCTCGAACGATTTATGATGTTGCTTGAACGACATGTTCGCGCGACATGAGATGTCGTTCGAACGAGAAAACAAAATTTCCAGAATTACCCTCAAAACATGCAGAATTTGCCCAGCGAAAAAATTATCCCAAAATAATACCTGGAACACAAAAACAAACTGCAAAACAGAATGAAAACAGAAAAACAAAAAAAACTGTGTGAAAGGCGAAAAATGGAAATTACAAGTTAACAAGGAACTAATGTGCTCAATTAGGAAAGAGGGTTGATAGGGAGGGAACTACAATAATTGAGCCATCATTTCAATACGTTGAATCGATCAAAGAGTTCTTATTGATAGCAAGGAATCATCAAACTTTATCAAAGGCATGTGTGACAAAATAAGTGTGAGTTTGATGAACTAAACTTAATCAACATGCATACAAGTTCGGATTGTTGACGATTCTACAAACAATAGCATCATGATACGATGTTTCAACATAGGATTCGTGGTGCAAACCCGTTTACACTAATTTCCAACCAAACTCCCTCAATATATGAATTTTTTAAGATCTTTAGAAATATCTATCAATCTCTACTTAGAGAAAGTCCTATTGACCCCAATTATGGCATTTATTTCTTTTTATTGCCTGAATTTTCTTTTGGGCTCTTTTAAACGGTGGCTTTCACGACGAGTCAATTATACACTCTCGCAGCCCTTTATCGTGAACACTCATCATTTTTTTAGTACAAATTCTCATGGAAACGGTTCTTACAAGCACACCTCCTCCTTAAGTTTACTTACGCATTGAAGACAAAATTGAGATAAGAACGTCTCACCAAACTCAAATATGCAAGAGAAGTCAAACATCCATATAAAATCGTGCTTGTGTGCGAGGATGGCATATAAGCATAGTCGAGTCAAAAAACATATCAACAAAGAAACAACCCCATAGTGCAAAGGTTAAGATCATTTTCGGCATCAATAATGACAAAAAATCCTAGCCCCATAAAAGATAAAAGAAAGGGGGAATCAAGCACACTAATATCCCTATATCAATCATATAATTTCACGACAAAAATAAAAATCTTTTTGTATTTTCAAAAACTTTTATAAAAGGCAAAATCTTTTTGTATTTTTCGAAAAGACTCAAATAAATGACAAAAACAAGAATACTAGTGTATGACAAATCGACAAACAACCTCAATCGAACGAGGACAGATGAGGAAAACCAAGAGCAATGATACGGGAATCACCAATCTTTAAGCCTAACGCTTCCAAATCCGACTTCCTAACCCAAGTAGGTGTGAATCTATGAGAAGAGGTATTGGGAGCCAGAATGGCTTTAGACTTTCTAGGTGCATTCTTAAGGTCGTAGCAAAACCGTCTGAGATGTCCTTTCCTACCGCAATGTGTGCAAGTGTAGATACGGTGAGGAGTGTGTTCTATAGGCCGATTATACCTCACGTTCCTAGGTGTATCTCTCCTAAAGTTCCTAGGCAACTTTCTTGTTTGGATGGTTTTGGCTTTAAGAGCAGGTGAGACATGATTATTAAAGCCAATGCCTCTCCGATTATCTTTGATTTCGACGGTGCCTAAGATTTTGTCTAACTTTTCAGACCTTGCCTCCAAATCAAACTTAACTTTACTCGAATCTCTCAGTTTTTCTTCAAGCTCACCTATCCTTAACTCAAGTAAACGCGTAGGATTTTCAAATTTCAGAATTTCCTTTTTCATAGTCTCCATCAATCCTCGAAGACTAACTCTCTCACCCTCGACATATTCTAGCTTCTCTCGAATTTTCTTTTCTTGTGCCCTAAGATCCTCAATTAAAGAATTGGAATTATTTATTTCTATGGCACGTTCTTTTAACAAGGCTGCTAGTTTCACATTTGCTTTCTTTGTTTTTAAAGTTTCTTCAAACAATTCTTTGAAAGCAGTTTGCAAATCTCTCTCGTCTTCGCTCTCATTCTCACTCACCTCCTCCTCACTCTCAGGAGTATCAACTTCAGTGGTTGTGGAAGACTCATGCAAAGGTAAGTCTTTATCACTTGCATGACTAACCACATAGGTGGAAAGATCACCCTTACTAGCAAAAAAAATTTCTTCTTCTGGGTCACTATCACTAAGGGAAGAAACGTGATTTATCAGTTTATTAAAATTCTCCCTCAGTTTAGTGGGACACTCATATATCCTGTGACGAAAACCTTCGCAGTAAAGACATTTTTCACAATCACCTTTATTGACCAGTTTTTTAAGAGCAATTTTCATGTGTGATTTCCAATTAGATGATTCAAACAGGTGAATTCTGAAATCATCAAAACCACCGAAAGGCATACCTAAGGACACGGGATCACAAACACAATAAAATAGCGCAACAAGCTCTGATACCAATTTGAAATGGCCCTGTAGTGTACTTTAGGTAATAATAACTTTGTTCTAATTTTTAATTAAAACCAATTTTAACTTCTTAAACCATAACATGCATTTAAATGATTAAATCCATTCGATGAATAAAACATGCGGTAAAAGAAACAATTTCAGGAAAAAATCCCCGAAGAGCAAAACCTTTTTATTTCACTATAATTTGTAAGAAAACGGCTTACACGGATTACAATGAAATAAGTGCGACATAAGAAATACCCGCAGGTGTCGGTTTCCATGTCTCGACTGGAACTTTTCCTTTCCAGGAGGGCAGCAGTGAAGAAGACGACGACTCCTCCACAAGATACTCCGTAAGGTCTCCTTCTACAATAACACGCATCTCTTCGGTTGTAGAGTTCTCCTCACAAAGTGAAACACGATGTAGTGAATGGATTATCTTCTGATAAACACGTTCAAGATCACCTAACTTTGGAATCAAGTAATACGATCTTGAATAAACACCGAAAGATGAAAAACTTGTATGGGAATAAGTTTTTCTAAACTGTTCTGCCTACAGAAACATTAGTAGATATATTTTATTTATAACTGAGCTGCACAGAGTCCAAGAAAATGAAAACACAAAAATCGAGGCGGCAGGTCATTCGAGCGAGATGGCAGGTCGTTCGAGCGAGATGAGATCTCGTTCGCTCGACATGCAATGTCGTTTGAACGATACTCAATCTCGTTCGAGCGAGACACAGTAAAAAAATATTATTTTTCTTTTTATTTTAATCCTCGAATTTTCTTTAAACAATTTGCAACTCAGAAATAATTTTTTAAAACAATAAAATGATTTTAATTCCCAAACATATAAATCACCCAGTATTTAATCAATATACAAATTACCCAACTACTCACAAGTATTCATACCCGAGTGATCTTAAACATATGCAACATGTCTTGACTTGTGATCTTCTTGAAAAGCTTTGATTGTACATTCTTGGACTTGAACTTTGTCGTAGGCTTTAAATAATCTTCATAGAAAACTAGCCTAGACTTAATTTATTTTGTCCGGAATTAAGCCAATTAAAACAAATGAAAATGCTAAGAATTATGTTCTTGCATCTCTTCTAATAATTTCTTCCCACGATAACTTAGGGAGACCTCTTTCAATTCTACCCTCTATTTCCAACAATCTCCCTCTACATGGGCATCTACTGGTCTATGCAACACATGTCTCTACCACTTAAGTCTACTTTCTCTTAATTTATCGCTAATGAGAGCTACTCCTAACTTTTCTCTCACGTATTGGTTTTAAATTTTGTCCTTTCTAGTGATTCATAACATCCACCAAAGCATCCTCATCTCACTAACATGGAGACTTTGTTCATGTTGTTTCTTGACGTCTAACAACTGTCCTATAAAATTTTCCTTTTAATTTATAAGTTATCCTCTTATCGCAAAACACCCCACACGCTTGTCTCTATTCCATCCAACCAATTGATATTCTACTCGTAACATACTCATCAATATCTTCATTACTTTGTAACATTGGACCTTAATAACAAAATTTATTAGTTTGCTTTATCACTTTTTCTTTAATCTTTAACATTATGTTACTCGACGCCTCATTATTAAATTTACATTCCATAAATTTTGTTTTATTTTTACTGATTTTTAGTCCCTTAGACTCAAAGGCTTCTCTCCAAGTATTTACCCTCATTGCTAAGCTCTCCGTTGAAGTGTCTACTATAACTATATTATTCGCAAACAACATACACCATGGGACATCTTCTTGTATGTACGATTTCTTTATTACACGCATGGGTGTAAAACATATGCTGTTATTATAAAATAGATAAGCCCATTATATGTTTCCCTTTTTTATCGAAAGTTCACAATATAAAATAAAAAATGTATGTCTCTGCTCTAATATATGTCTACGGATCGTATGGAAGTATGTTGCCCATACTCTCAGTCAAAAACTGATTCTCGAACAACTCTTTATGAAGAAGAACTCAGTCAATGTTATTCTTCCAACGGTAATTATTTTTTAAGCATACAAATAAAAGACCAAGAATTGTTGAAGACCAATGACACGAATATGGAAGATACAACTGACATAGACCACTAAGAGAGCAACCAGAAATTTTATTCTACTCATACTTACTCAATAGAGCAACACAACTTGATACTCAGCTCTACATTTTTTGAGATAGCAACAAACTCTTATTATACTATTTTTGGAGAAGAGAAAAAGAGAACAATACATTATATTTTGCTCAAATACTCAAAGGCACACATCAACAGATACTAGTGCAACAAGAAAGATTATTGAAGAAAATCTTCTACTTCAACTTGAGAGACAAGGGCTAACATTCATATCAGATTCACGTCTTCTCACTATGAAAGAAATTCATATTTAAATTGTATTTTTAAAGAGTTTCACTATTCAAACATTGTACTTACAAATCCAGATTTATTGTGAAGCTTTGGTTGTAACGGTGCTCGGTCCTGCCAGTAATTGGATCGCGGTTATAAACGGTGATTGATACTTACCCGCAACTGGACCACGGGTTTGAAGCTCGGATTTAGCTTCAAGTAGTCATACACGGTGATTTGATCCTACCCGAAAGTGGATCATGGTAGTGAAGTGCAAAGGATACGGGGGCTCTAGGTGCGTAGACGTAGGTCGGGATTTGGCGGAACCACGTTAAATTTCGGTGTCATTTACTTTTCGCATTTTTATTTGCTTATTTACTTATGCTTATTTGAATTTATATTTTCAGCACTTAAACATGCAAATAAATTAATTTCAAAATTTGATAAAACTATTTTAAGACTAAAATAATTATTTTTTAAAGTAAATAATTATTTTTAGAATATTAATTAATATTAAATACAAAAATTGACTGTATATTTATTGAGTGTTATTATTTGTAACTTTAACTTGTTTAATCAATTGGTAGTATTTATTTGATAATCTTTGTGTTAATCATGAAAGATTTATTAATCTGAAATTTGTCTAAATGTTTTAAATTAAGTATTTTTTAAAATTTTAATTTGATCCAAAAAGTTTGCAAAACCCCAATTCACCCCCTCTTGGGTATTTTTCGAGGCAACAGTGGATGTTCGTCGCAGGAAGGTACTCTTTCACCTTCCAAGCCTTCAACAAATCAACAACATTGATGTCATTGAGGGAAGGCTCCTTGTTCTTCCCGTGAGCTGCTTAAAATCACAACAAAAGGCATTATTAACAATAATACAACAACGTGATAATCAAACACAAGTGAATAAGGATCAAGCATTAACCAGTTTCACCCCAGCCTGGGCACAAAAACCCAGTGTATTCTTCGCCATCAGGGAGCGGTGCATGTTCTCAATTTCTGGAAATAAACCCCTGATCCTAATATCCCTTGTTAAAATCAGGGAGGTTTACGACCAACACCCTATTGGCCTTCCTCGCCTTCAAGTAAAGAAGGCCATTTGACGTATGCGACCAGTTGTAGCAATACTTAATCTTTGGGATACCAAGGTTGGTCCTATAAAGCTCGTTTATCCTATTTACCCCATTGACAATACGCCATGTATTGCGGGAACATTGGTTTAGGACCACCCCAAAGAACTCAAAAAATTCCAAGAATAGAGGATTGGAGGGAAAAGCCAATCCCCCTGGACCACAACGAGGTTGTGAATCCATTATCCCCATCAATGGCTCTGACATCTCTGGGTATTGGGGCACAGTTGATTGTGACCCATGATGGAATATAATAAGTTTCCTAAAATCATCTACGCCTTTATTATGGAGTGTGTTTGTCATTCTTAGAAAAATAAACTAAAGAAAACAGAGTTGGGAAAGAAGAAAGCTATGATGATGAAGAACAATAAAGAATATGAATACATTTTCAAAACGAATGAATGCAAATGAGATCTCTGAGTCTTTTAATAGCAGGAGAGAAAATAAAGATGATGATTGGATGACAAATGTAGAAGTAAAACGAAGTTTGAAAGAGTGTACAATCATAAGATACGAGAACCAAAGTAAGTTTTGGCGCTTCACTTTCTCCTCGAACGAGCGTACCCTTACAACTAAAACTTATTTATAAGATAAGTTATCGGTACAAATTCATTAGAAGTGGATCACACAAGTGGGCCTTTGATATGAGTAAAATTCTCCAGCCCAATTCTGGCTTTGCTTTGCCCAGGAATATTAGGGGCAATTATGGGGACCAAACCATAATTGTATCCAACTCTGGATTGTTGACCAAGCCCAACAGCGCTTGATGCACGCCCGACCCAATATGTAAATGGAATAGATAAATACAAACATTTATCACGTGGATAATCACGAAATAGCTAGTCTTTCAGTTAGGCTCACGTTGGTTACACAAAATCTCAGATGAGATATTAAGGGGATCGCCACACGAGCTAATAGCAATCCAAGGGAATTGGATTGTCAAAACACTATAGCTTTACACAACTATAAATAAATCCCACACCCCAGGGCCAAGGGGGATGTAATTTTCGTACTTCAAGAGAAACTAATAAAAATCAAGTGACCTCTCCGTGGACATAGGAAATTTATCGAACCACATATATTTGTGTATTGTGTGTGTGAAATTTCCATGTTTTTCCTTTGATTTCTTTCTGCATTTCATTCATTGTGAATATTTGCGCTCACAGTCTCTATTAGCTAAGTATAAACTATCATTACTAGTTATACATTCATAAATAATATCGTAGCGACACACGTGCTATAGATAATATTCACACTGTAAATATAATATAGCTACACTCGTGCTATAAGTAGATAATCACACAACATAATAATATAGCTACGCTCGTGTTATAAATGGATATACATATCATATCTCATACACATACATATATATCACCCGCTAAATATGTATAACCGCATCCACAGAGCTAAGACCTCGCAGATGCATCCCTCGTGTGCTATAAGGCTCCAGGCATATCATGCATCACACTGCGCCACCAATTTGAAATCTCACCTTCAAATCCAAAACATAAACACAAACAACGGAGGTGATCATAAACATATGTCTGGGGTATCGCAACCATACAACATCGCACCCCACCGATCTCCAAACAACACCGATTCTCACACACGAATAGTGGCCATGCAACATTACTATGACCTCCAGACTCAATCCAACACATACTGGTCAAGGCAAGGGTGGACTTCCCCCTACACACAACCACCTACGATAGCACTACCGAGTAGGTATATTTAATGTAACACATAACAACTATATATATATATATATATATATATATATATATATATACAAGTCACCACAATACATATATATATATATTAAATATTGACGCAGTACACAAATACCACAATGTACTGGTCTTCCAATCTCGAAGTCCGAACCGACTTCTTGATTAAACAGATAAGTGTTCACTCACTTTAATTTCTTGGTTCTCCTCACCCAAACCCATCTTATTCGTTGGCCTATTTCACATATCAAACCCAAGAAAACATTCCCCGGTAGTCCCATAATACCCTGGAAGCCCCTACGGTCAAAACAACTCATGAACAAAAACTGAGCAGGCCAGCAATGTCACATCTGGGTTATCCGAGGGTGAGGGGTTAACCTGATAATTACTAAATCATAAGTAAAATTGATATTTCGCTCAAAAGATAAGACTGTGTTTGCTAACTCACGGTGTTATGGCCTAAAATCTAAACTGACAATGCTAAGTACATACCTTGGTTCTGACTAACAACTGATCGATATCTCTATCCTCTAATTAATACTATTTCCTTATTTCATATGAGTCTAGCTGAAACTGCTGATCATCGCCTTTAGGTACCTGTGTAAAGTAACTGAAAAGTAAGGAATAAGCAAAACTTTTCCCACTAGATAATTCAAATTCTATAACAATGTAAATATGGAAATTTGTTTAAACAACATATTTGGGTTTGAAATGCTTAAATTATAAAAAAGTGTATGGCAATCTTTAGAAAAATGAAATATCAATAGAACTAAACAGGGGTATACCGAAGTCTGCAATATATGAAAGAACTGTATGGTGATTATAACCGGATATGGGGTTTATCGAGTTATAAATAAGGTTCAAACTTTAATATGATAACCCATAAATTATCCTTTATAGGGGCTGCAAATGCGTAAACATACCGTTATAATATCGCTCAAGGCATAAAATGCACTTGAACATGTAATCGTAAATAATTGGAGAATAACTAATAGCTAGGCACACTTAGCTAGAGTGACACTCATGCGTAGAGAAATATGACAACAAGGCACTCAACATCTGAGTCCTTTAGGCCAATTAGACTTACCGTGGGTTTACTGGGTCTAATCCCTGGACCATAAGGTATGCTATTAAAGGTTTCACTGATAATAGTTATAAAATGACAGGCTATGGTGCAAGTCAGATAATTGAAACCAAAGTTTAATAATATGCATGGTATATTGCAATATGGTAAAATAATTTAAATCATTGTTCAACAAGATACAGTGGTGTACTGCAATTCGAATAATTTACTGAAATTAATGGGTTATCAGGGTTGAGCTGGCTTGAGTTTAATTAGTTAACATATTGAATCAATACTCATGGTACAATTGAACTATTAAGGAGTTCATAAATGATAATACGAGTTCAAGGCTATCACATAGTGATATAATAAGAAGCAATGTCAAATACATAAGTTCAAGGTATAATAGTGCAATAGAACAACCTACCGGTGTTTATGAGCTTTTCGCTATTATTGACGGATCTTTCCTTGTTGCATTCCACTTCTCGTAGTTATTTGGCTCGAGGGTTTAAATGTGAGTGGAAATATCGATATTTGGAAAGAATGGTCCGGGTTTAGGATATTTGACGTCATTTGGTAAGTACAAATAAAGCTTATGCTATGGCGAGCATGCATATATGACTTTCGAATAATTCTAAATTAAGCTCTTTCGTCACGAAATAAGTGATATTTTGAAATTAGGAAATACGTTTATATGTCAATTCGATATTTGAATAATAGAATTTTCTGGTAAAATATTCTTTATATGGAGCCAAAGGATTCAGTTTGTTTGAATATGCAACGATTTTATATTTTATTAAAATATTAACCGGATCAAATTTACGTTTTGACTATTTGAACAAAATCACAATTTTGGACGAACGTAAAGATATTTTTACGACTATTGTCCCGATAGATAATCTCGAAAATATTAATTTTCACAGTTGGTCCGAGATTAATTATTTAATGAAATCGATTCAAATATTAGTTCTAATTCGATATCGTGTTAGTGTTTATTACTCCCCATTGGTCATATTTTATATTATCCGAGTGTCAATATCTTTACGGTGAGTATAAAATTAATGTCCCTTACATAATAAAATCAAAATAAATCTAAAACTCCCTTCCTTGTTTAAACAATAAACCAGTGGTCATGTCACTTCCAATATTAATCAGCACAGAACAACAAATTATCCAACACCTGCATAATTATATTTTTAATAAAAATGACTCGTAGTAGCATCTCAGATTGTAACGACATAATTTCGAGTTGTTTGGTGTCGTAACTCGTTTTAAATGTACTTTTAAAAGAATAGTGACAAATTTATTAAAAAAATAATAACAAGTCCAAATATATTTAGAAAAAATGTGCGATTACTCGTACGTGTCGAAATTTCTTATTTACAACCAATTTTATACATAAATGAGTATAATTAATAAATAGGTAATGTTAGGATTAAAAAAAATCACAGTAGCTAATACCAAAGTGAGATTACACTACCGAACATCCAAATCGAAACGGGATTGAATTCAAACAAAGAAAATAACAATATACCAATAATCTCTAATCGAGAAATCCATATATATATATGAATATGTATATATATACGTTTGTATATAAAAAAAAACGAAAGCAGTAGAAAACCCAAATCAGGGTTTGGTGTCGTTGGCCACCACCATGGAAAGGGTGGGGTCAGAGCTGCAATTCGCGCACACATTCACATACATCCATATATTCATATATATAAGCCTCAAGCTTTAAAATTGAACCACGGTAGAAAGGAAATTAAATAGATAAAAAAACAAAAATAGACGAAGAAGAAGGAGGTTCGGGCTGGTCATCGGTGTAACAGGGACGAGGGAGGCATATGAGGGATAGAGTGAGAGGGACGACGAGGTAAGGGTTATTCGGAGTTGTGGGTTTTCTCTGAGAGAAATCGTGTTTTGAGAGAAAGAGATTTGTGAATTTTTTAACAACAACCAACAATAACATACAAGGGTTTGCTCCCTTTATATATTAGGTTTAAAATTCTTTTTGGGTTATTCTTATTTTAACAACAAAAGTTTTTGTGAGTTTAATTTATGAACTAAGCCTTTGGTAAATTACTAAATAACTACTCCAGTTTTATATTTGAGTCTTTCCAAATCATCTCGTGCTCAAGTTTTGTTTAAAAAAATCATTAAAGTACTAACTAAATCGTTAATACCTACACATAAAAATCGGTACTTGGCTTAAAATTAATTTCGAGTCATCGAAACTCATTTAATTAATAAAATATAATTTGGGTTATTAGAATCTGTCCACCTTAAAAATAATTCGTCCTCAAAATTTCGATATCCCGAAGTTTTAAAATCTCATAGTATGCATATTGTCTACGTATGTAGCATATGTGGAAGGATAGTTCATGAGTTTATAATTGCCCAAGGTCAGTCTTATCGCGATTAGTGATATAACATACTCATATAAGGGATAATGACATAATCAGGAATATAATAAGAAAATTGACTCAACAATCGAAGTGAAATAAATACAATAATACATGACGATGCTGCTAAACAAGTAGAAATATCAGGGACTAGATCAAGTTTAAAGGTTGTGGATGGTTTCTAAACAAATATACCATACTATCTATTTATAGGCTTTTAGGGAAATAGTAATTATATAGAACAACGTCAATCCAATAAAATTAGAGACAATCAATCCAAATAACTAGAGATAACAGTAATCGAAAAGGGATTTTAGATAATTAATAGGCATTTTTACAAGCTTTTGCAGGCATCGTGTATCGAACCAGGGGTTTTAGTAACATGGTTCATATATAGCCTCGTGGTTTAAGGTTCATTTCATACAATGCATTTCATCATGCTATACCAATAAGTACACTAAGAGAATATTATAGATCGAATCATGAGTTCACAATAATAGTATTATATAGTTGTTTCCACAATAGGTATTTCGACAATTTATACTCAAAGGTTTAGAGGTTGGTTTTCCAAAGTTAATCAACATGAAGTCGATGTTCACTAAATAGTAAATCACAGTTTTTAGGATTCTCATGTTTGATCGAAAGAAATCTTGCATTCTAGGCTAAGGATATGTATTCTTAATAGTCACTCGATCAACTTTTCGATAGTTGATATATAATTGAAATGTTTTCACCTTCATTTTCACAATCAGAACTGGTAATCCTTAAGGTTAATTTATACTTTCTTGACTAATCCGTCATGCTTGGCCCAAAGTTTACTAATTTTAAGGGTTATGTGGTAACAATGACTTAAAACTTCTAATGACTTTCAAGCTTTTCCAATTACAGTAAAGGTAATCAAAGTTCGATGATAAAATGCTGATTACGATTACTAGATCGAATAACTTGTTTTTATCTCAATACCAAGGCTATTATAAGAATTTTAAGCGATATTCTGGTGATTATGTACTTCACGCTTATTTCTTCTGCTAGCATTTCTTAAGGAAGGACTAAATTATTTTATATGTTTATGAAATCACTTGTCGGTTCATTGGAAAAATACATCGTTTATTCATTGTGCTTTATAATTTCGAGAGCGGTTCATTTAAAATTTCTTATACAAAGGAAGAATGTATCTGGGATCTTGACGTAATGTGCATTTAATTTTATGAACATGAAATTAACGTATATGTAAAGTTTGATTCTATAAAACCACAAATTGAGATTTACGGCAGCGTCTAATAAAGGTTGGATATTTTAAGTAGGTCCATTGATTTGACTCGTTCTGGGGTTTACATGAATTTACTAGAAGTTACCACAGGTATGATGTCTATAGATTTGTTTATTATAAACAAGTAATTATTTATGATAATTCACAGTAACTTAATAAGAAATGAACAGGTAATCTGATACTAAGAATTTCTAGATACTGCAAAACTTTGGTTGATTAAGGTAAACAACTACTATTTCATGTGAAGCTTAGGTCGTTTTGGTAATATATGACAAAGTCATTAACACGGCGGGTTAACAATCACATGGTCACATTTCTTCCAGGGTAAAAGGATGAGGGAAGATATTTGTCTTCTTATTTACCTGTCAGAATGGAAAAGTCATATTGTCTAATAAAAGATTGTCTGGTTTCATATTAGGGTTCCTTTAGAAAAACATGGTTTTATAAGGGAGATACACCTGGAGCATCCAGGTCACGTAGAGGCATGAGGTAATCTTTCATGTAATTACATCTAAGCTCGTTGTTTAGGATAAGAATTATATTTTTCTACGGGCCCGTAATGTTTCTGGGGATAAGATTTTCAATAACATTCTAAGTCACGGTAAAGTGGGGAGATAATTTAACGTTGGTTATAAGGCATATGATATTGATTAAATAATCGAAATTCGTAACCAAACGGTCAATCGTAGTATTTCCAATGCCTTTAACTTTTTTTCTAAAGAATTGCCAATATTCATTAACAATATCATTAAATAGTTTCTTATCTAATCCTGAACAGGTACCTTTCTAACATAAGTAATTCTTCTCGTAATCTAATGGGAATAGTAATAACTATAATAAGACTATAATGCGGAAGCTGATAATAAAAGTTCAATAGAGAAGCGAAATAACTTCCAAGAATGAAAGTTTTTAGAATTCCAAATGAAGTAAATCATTTTCAAGGGGAGTATCAATTGAATAATGTAGATAAAAGAACAGTGTTGTACGTACAAACTTATGGACTATAGTGTATACAATTCCGTCCTAAGATAATTTTCTTCATATATCTCCAAATCCTCAATCACATAGTTGATAATCCTAAAATTCCTAATGATTCGTCCGATCACGTACAATCTAAAATCGAAACTAATCATATATCTCCAAATCGTAGTTTAAGAACTTCTTCTCATAATCCCTAAATACATAGCTTATGAATATCCATTATTCTTTATATCCTCCATAAAATTTTACTAACCAAGATCCTAGTATTTTATATACAATGTCGAGATCGATTTCCTTACTCAAGTCTAAACATCTTATTCTCACTATCCTTACGGTCTAAATCAGTCACTTGATACTAATGCTAAACTTTTGTCCCGCATAAGCTTATTAACCCGATTGGGCTCTGATTCCACTTTAACATCCCGATTATTCAAGGGTGTGGGTTAACCTGATAATTCCTAATCATAAGTAAAACTGATATTTCTCTCAAAAGCTAAGACTGTTTTGCTAACTCACGATGTTATGGCCTAAAATATGAACTGAAAATGCTAAGTACATACCTTGGTTCTGACTAACAACCGATCGTATCTCTATTCTCTAATCAATATTATTTCCTTGCTTCATATGACTCTAGTTGAAACTACTGATCATTGCCTATAGGTACCTGCGTAAAGTAACTGAAAAGAAAGGAATAAGCAAAAGTTTGACCAGTAGATAATTCTAATTCTATAACAATGTAAATATGGAATTTTTTAAATAGCATATCTGGGTTTGAAATGCTCAAAATATAAAATGGTGTATGACAATCTGCAGCAAAATGAAATATCAACAGAACTAAATAGGGGTATACTTAAGTCTGTGATATATGAAAGAACTGCATGGTGATTATAACCGGATATGGTGTTTATTGAGTTATAAATAAGGTTCAAACTATAATACAATAACCTATAAATTATCATCTATAGGGGCTGCAAATGCGTAGGCATACCGTTATAATATCGCTCAAGGCATAAAATGCACTTGAACAGGTAATCCCAAATATTTGGAGAATAACCAATAGCTTGGCACACTTAGCTAGAGTGACACTTATACGTAGAGAAAATATAACAACAAGGCCCTCAGCATCTGAGTCCTCCAGGCCAAATAGATTTATCGGGGGTTTAGGGAGTCTAATTCCTGGATAATAAGGTATTCTACTAAAGGTTTCACTAATAATAGATATAAAATGGCAGGCTATGTTGCAGATTAAATAATTGAAACTAATGTTTAATAATATACAGGGTATAGTGCAATATGGTAAAGCAGGTTAGATCATTGTTCAACAGGATACAATGGTTTACCGCATTCCGAATAATTTACCGAAATCAATAGGTTGTCAGGGTTGAGCTGGATTGAGTTTAATCAGATAACATATTGAATCAATATTCATGGTACAGTTGAACTAGTAAAGGGTTCTTAAATGATAATATGAGTTCAAGGCTATCACATAGTGATATAACAAGCAACAATGTTAAAGACACAAGTTCAAGATATAATAGTGAAATAGAGCCACCTACCGATGTTTACGACCTTTTCGTTATTATTCACAAATCTTTCATTGTTGCATTCCAGTTGCCATAGTTATTTGGCTTGAGGGTTTAAATGAGAGTGGAAATATCGGTGTTTAGGAAGAATGGTTCGGGTTTAGGATATTTGACTTCATTTGGTAAATACAAATAAAGCTTGTGCTATGACGAGCATAAATATATGACTTTCATATATAATTCTAATCTTTCATTCGTTGACGAAATAAGTAATATTTGAAAATTAGGAAATACGTTTATAAGGCAATTCGATATATGAATAATACAATTTTCTGGGAAAATATTTTTTATATTGAGTCAAAGGATACGGTTTGTTTGAATATGCAACCATTTTGTATTTTATTAAAATATTAACCCGCTAAAATATACGATTTGACCGTTTGAACAAAATCCCCAATTTTATATGAACGTGAAGATATTTTTTTGGGTATTGTTCCAATTTATAATCCCGAAAATATTAATTTTCACTATTGGTCCGAGATTAATTATTTAACTAAATCAATGAAAATATTAGTTCTAATTCGACATCGTGTTAGTGTTTACTATTCCCCGCTAGTCATATTTTATATTATCTGAGTGTCAGTATCTTTATGGTGAGTATAAAATTAATATTCGTGACACAATAAAATTAAAATAAAATCGAAACTCCCTTCTTTGTTTAGACAATAAACCAGTCGTCACGTCACTTCCAATATTAGTCAACACAAAACAACAAATTATCCAACAGCTGCATAATCATATTTTTAATAAAAATGGCTCGTAATATCGTCTCAGATTGTAATGACACAATTTCAAGTCGTTTGGTGTTGTAACTCGTTTTAAATGTACTTTTAAATGAAAAGTGACAATTTTATTCAAAAAATGATAACGAGTCCAACTATATTCTGAAAAATGTACGATTACTCGTACGTGTCGAAATTTCTTATTTACAAGCATTTATATACGTAAACGTGTATAATTAATAAATAGGTATTTTTAGGATTAAAGAAATTACTCTAGCTAATACCAAAGTGAGATTACACTACTCGAACATCCAAACCGAAACGGGATGGAATTTGAACGAAGAAAATAACAATAGACCAGTAATCTATAATCGAGAAATCCATATATGTATGTATATGTATACATATAAGTTTATATAAATAAAAAAGAAATGATAAACGGAAGCAATAGAAAACCCAAATCGGGGTTTGGTGTTGTCGGCCACCACCGTGGAAAGGGTGGGTCGAAGCTGTAATTCGTACACCCACGCATATACATCCATCTATACATATATATAAGCTTCAAGCTTTAAGATTCAACCATGGCATGAAGGAGATTAAATGGATGAAAAAAGAAAATAGACGAAGAAGAAGGAGGTACGGGCTGGTCATCAGCGTAACAGGGAAGAGGGAGGGAAATGAGGAGTAGAGGGAGAGGGACGGCGGGGTAAGGGGTATTCGGACTTATGGGTTTTCTCAGAGAGAAATCATGTTTTGAAAAAGATATTTGTGAAATTTTTTACAACTACCAACAATAACAAACAAGGGTTTACTCCCTTTATAAACTAGGTTTAAAATTCTTTTTGGGTTATTCTTATTTTAACCACAAAAGTTTTTGTAAGTTTAATTTGTGAACTAAGCCTTTGGTAAATTACTAAATAACTTCCTCAACTTTATATTTGAGTTGTTTAAGTTTTGACTAAAAAAATATTAAAGTACTAACTAAATCGTTAATACCTACACATAAAAATTTATAAAAATCGCTACTTGGCTTAAAATTAATATTTCGAGTCATCGAAACTCATTTAATTAGTAAAATATATTTTGGGTTATTACAAGTAAACTGAATCGGTTCACTGTCAGACCTAACCGGTTCAGTTGAGTGAACTGATTCGCTCCCCAGCAAACAAGTTCGATTTGTTGGGCTTCGTATCATCTTCTTCCTCGGGTTTTTTCTCATTTAAACTCTCCAATAGAGGTTCCCAAGCACCCCCCAAACAAAATTGATCTCCTATAACATTACCCTAACATTCCGGTAGTATTCGAACACGTAGTAAACCCTGAACCACGAATTAAACCCTTGGATTCTAAATCAAACTTTCAACTTATCAAATCTTGAATTTTCCCAATTTTAGTTTTCATCAATTCGAACATCCTATCATTATTCTACATGTTTATTATTATAAACCCAAAATTAGTTTCAAAATTTTTATATGATTAACATCAACTAATAATCAATTTAAATCAGAAATTAATCTCAACGTACGTCTCTAAGTTAATTAAATCAAACTTCCAATCTTTACTTTTTTAAATCCCAGATTTTTATTATTAACTATGGAAATGATTAACTAGATACAATTGCAATTTAAAGCATTTGTGGATTTAGATATGAAGTTCTCTTTGTTGATGATGGGTTGAATCCAGAGATGATTCCTTCTATTCTCTTCTCCAAGCCTTTCTCTCATTTTCTTCACTTTTCTCTTCTCTTAAACTCTCTGTAACTCTCAAATATGCAGAGATTGAAAAGTGTTGCTGCCATCCACCCCTTTAAACCTTAAATACCTCTTAATTACACTTTAATACCATTTTCCCATTAAAGCCTAGGTGTAATAAGACCACCCTGTCCTTATACGGGCCCTTATACGGACTTTACTAAATCACGTCATTAAACTCCCTAAACAAAGAGATTGAATCTAACGAGACCACTGTACTCTCCAAAATCTCGTACTCGATATCATACAAATGCGTATTCGACCGTCTCTCAGAATGAGGCATTACCGAAAGAAACCTATCTGGCCCTGGAATAGCAACCATGATAGTCCTACTATAATAGTTCACCATCGCGCTAACCATCGCTAACCAGTCCATACCCAGGATAACATTATACTCGTACATCTCTGAAACGAGCAAATCCTCTACTAAGCATAATCTCCCAACGTCCGCACTACTCCCCTACTGATGGAACGAAAGAGAGCCCCTCTACCTAATGATGCATCTACGATTATATAATATCTAATAATGTATCCACTAAACCCGCCTCACAAGCGAATCTAGTGCAAAGAAAAGAATGTGATGCACTAATGTCAAACAACACTCGTTCCATGTACCTGTGGATTGGAAACATACCCCCAATCGCTAAAGGTACTGGCTGTAAAACTTATCCATGGATGTGAACATTCATTCAGTCTCATTCGAGTTGAAGAGTTGACCTTCGTTAAACGGAGCCCAAAAGCATCGGGTGGCCTGTGGATCCATTTTGGAGGGAAAAAAGTTCATTTGTACAAATGGTTATGATGTTTTGTGCATAGGGTGAACCGTTGGAAAGGGGTTTCTATGGCCTTAGAAGATCCATTAAGCTCTCACTCTGACGATGCAGTTGATTGGGGTCAAATTGGGGTTCGGGAGCTCCCAATGGCCTCTAGATCGATTTTTGGTGGTAAGATGGTTTGTTTGTCGAAATCGTTATGACGATTTGTGCACGGGGTAGACCATTGGAAAGGGGATTCAGATCCTTTCAAATATATATTGAGCTTTCACTCTGACAATAGAGTTAACCGGAGTGAAATTCGATTCGAGACCGCTCGATGGTCTCTAGATCGATACTCGGAGTATAACCTAGGGTTTTTAGTGAAATGGGGAGGTGCTCGGGATGTAAGGAGAGACTTAGGGGGTCCTAGAATGGGGTGTCTATAGAGACCCTCGATGGGTGAGATTGAAACAAGTGAGAGCCGTCGAATAGACACCACATGATGTTTCGGGAAATAGGTCGATTATGTGGACCTAAAAGGATGAGGATGACCAATTCAGAGGGTCGAGGTTGATTCTGAGGACCTAAGGTGATGCTGGGGATGGTCGATTCTACGGGACGAAGTCAATTCTGAGGACCTACAGATGGGAGCGACCAATTCTGAGGGTTGAGGTCAATTCTGAGGACCTAAAAATGGGAGTGACCAATTATGAGAGCTGAGGTCAATTCTGAGGATCTTAAGTTAGAGCAACCAATTATGAGGGTTGAGGTCAATTCTGAGGACTTTAAGATAAGAGCGACCAGTTCTGAGGGTCGAGGTCAATTCTGAGGAACTTAAGATTGGAGCGACCAATTTCGAGGGTCGAGGCCAATTATGCGGACCTTAAGTAGGGAGCGAGTAGTTCTGAGGGTCGAGGTCAATTCTGAGGACCCTAAGATAGGAGTGACCAATTTTGAGGGTCGAGGTCAATTCTGAGGACCTTAAGTTAGAGCGACCAATTTTGAGGGTCGCGGTCAATTCTGAGAACCTTAAGTAGGGAGCGACCAAATCTGAGTTATTTTTAATCGCCATTTTCCCCACTAACTTTCTACCATCTTTAATACGTGCAGGAACAATATTTTTCATAAGACTTTTGATACACTTTCTAACACTTTGAGAACAAAACCTTTTCATCCAAAAGTCCCATTTTGTGTTGGTATTTTCATGGTTTAAATTCTACCAAAAACACAATGTTTACACCCATATATTTGTGTTGATCCAAGTTCTAAATATATATATGCTTTGAGATCACCATTGTTGGCACCGAGTACTTTTCTCAACCCAAAAAGAGAAAATTTCATGCGATTTTTGTATCGTTTCTTTATAAAAATACAGTACTCGGTGAATTTTTAGGCTGCGTCGTTTGAGGTTTTTCCCGTTGTGGATTTTCCTCATACATTGCGCCTTGTGTTTTTGTGTTTATTTTTTATCTTGAAAAATCTCACTTAGATGCATACTAGGTTAATCAAGATAAAAATTGGTTTAAACACATAATTTGTTTAATTTGGTGCTAGGTCTAATATTGGTTAATTCTAGTTTAATTTAATTCAAGTCAACAAATTTAATTGGAAAATATTCATGCTTAGTTTGTTTGGCATATTTTGAACTTGAATTGAATTATTTTGTTTAAGTGGAAATTTAATTATTTGTTTAGTTTAATTTAATTTAATTTCACCTTAATTTTGAAAGGAATTAAAGTTTTGGGATATTTCGGAACCATCACCCCTTTCAAGTGGTATCAGAGCATTTTTATTCTTACATGTACATATATATGTATGTATGTGTGTATGTGTGTGTGTGTGTGTATGTATATATATTATGTAATAATTAATGTAGTCTAATGGTAAACTTTAATAATGAACATTATGGCCTGATATTTACTTTATCTAGTTTATTTGTATGTCCCTTAGAAGTAACAGTGTGAGGGTAGGTAGTTGGGTTGTATTTTTGTATGTTTGGCTAATTACATCCCTTTTTTCAGGGTATGTGATTGCAACCTATCCCTTATGATAGTGGGAAAATAACCCGTTTAATTAAAAGATATTTAAACAGGCATTATCTTTACGAGGCTATGAATACGTTAATAAAAATACACGTGTGGACCTTTGGGTGAAATTCCATTTAGGTTATTGGTAGCATTCCATGGTAATCGTTCGTTATGGATAATACTTAATTATTTAGATATTGTTGATACCAAAAATTGTCCACTTGCGTGGACCAATCAAAGATGGACAATTGTCATTCAATATGGCAAGAATCTTAATCAGCAAGATATAGACTCGCCAACCTATACATGGAAGGTCGACCAATATGCAGAATGCCGACCAACAATAAGAAGACCGACCAACATGGTCAGCAAAGCATCAATAGTCATGTACATTGTGAACACCATGTATTGATATAAATGCCTAATTTATAAGGGCATTCCATCCTTTTGCATTCCACCTCTCTATCTCCTTATGAGATTATCATACATTGTAATCCCTTCATTAAGGGCAAGAGGTTCAAGCCATTAAAAAATACGAAAGGGATAGAAAGAATATAAGGCAATAAGAAACACAATAGATGTAGGCTTTCATTTATAGCCGAACCACTTAAAAAACATTTTTGTCCCTATTTTAATTACATATATTATCTCTGATTGAATAATTAGACCTAGTTTAGTTTTTTACATCAACATATTGGCGCCGTCTGTGGGACTGTATTTCTAAACGTTTTCATTCTCATTTATTTATCCAAAGATGGCTGACATTCCTGAATCTAGTGCTAGGCACGATAGAATCCACCTATTTCATTTGCTCCTTAACAAATAATGATCTAACTGGAATTTTGGCTAGTCTCGTTAGGGGACGGGATGTTATACAAGATAAAATTAGGTAATTGGCCTAAACACTGCAAGCCGGATCTCTTGCCTTGTCTATTCATAGAAATATGTCACCACCACCTCCAAGAACCAGGGCACATAACCACCCTAGAACTTATAGAGACGCGTCATATTATTCGAGAGTAAGTTATTCCCTCAAGAGGCATAGACATTCCAGGACTTCCGTTCATACGTCCTATTGTCCAGGAGTAAGTTCTTCCCACAGGACTTCGGAGTCATATGATGAGCAATCTTTTTCTCCTAAAAGGATAAGTGCTCAAGAAAGACCGAGCCGAGAATCTCCCTTTGATCGCTTGGGACCCAAAAGGAATAGAAATGTTCCTAGGGTATTGTCTAGGCATACTAGATGACCAGCAGATTAACTTGAGGCCTTGACCCAATCCAGATCATGAGCCCGACAATCCATCCATGTCTAGAAGACCTCCCATGAGGAAAGTTCAACACAGATAGTTGGTCAGAACAGTCGAGTTGCATCGCGCATAAATCTGATATGGGTAAGAATGCGTGAAAAGGCTCATTCCAAAGTTTAAAAGATAGGTTGGGAGAAATGGTGAAGACGAAGAACCCTTTGCAGTGAAGCTTTGTGAAAGGGTCGCCTTTTGTTCAAGCTATTGTGGATTTTCCTACTCCTTTGAAGTTTAAAGCACCTGTGGTTACTCCCAAGTATGATGGAAAACTGAAACTATTCTTCACATAGAACGGTATCAAGCAGCAATAGACATTTATGTTGTTCCCGATGAGATGAAATGCAGGGCATTCTCTGGTACCATAATAGGTCTTGCCGATATATGGTAGTACAACCTTCCTTGGGGGAAAATTTATGATTTTAACCAACTTATAGAGCTATTTATTAGCAATTTCTGCTTCGGGCCCAAACCAGTAAAGAGAGTATCTCACTTGTTAAGCATGAGACAACATGTAGGAGAAAGCACAAGGGATTATATTACTCGCTTCAATAATAAGAAGTTGGAGGTGATTGATTACGAGGAGAAAAAAGCTATTATATCTCTCATGAGTGGGCTGATTCTAGAGAAGCTTTATTACACTCTTGCCAAAGATCCACCCCAAACTATATCTGAGTTAATGGGTAAAGCAGCCAAGATAATGAATGTCGATGAAGAAACTGCATCAAAGTAGAGCTCGATCACAAATCCTGAGGTTAAAACTGAAAAGAAAGATCAAAGGGAGCATAAGGATCAGAAAAATTCAAAGCAAAGAAAGAGTGATGATAGGCCCAGGAAGTATAAAAACTATACTCCATTAACAATGGGCATTCTCCATGTTTTGGAGGAAATTAAACATAGCAAGGAGGTACATTGTCCAGAGAAATTAAGAGCGCCCTCTGGGAAGAGGGACGTATCCAAATATTGTGAATCTCAGAAGGACCATGGGCACATAACAAATCGTTGTATTGTTATGAAAAATGAGATAGAAACCTCATCCACCGAGGATAATTGAATAAGTTTATTGATCGGTAGGATGATAAAGGAGCTCGGCACAGGTCAAAGTCTCCATGCAAGCCCAGTGAAGAACAAAAATAAATCACAAAGACGATTCTGAAGATGATCCCGATTTCCTTAAAAAAAAGCAACCAGAACGAGAGGTATTTGCACTTAGTTTTGGTTCCTTCGATTGTCAGATGATTACAGGCGGATATGCTTGAGGTGGAGATCACATTGCTGAGAGAAAAGCTTACCTCAGTGAGGCTTTATCTTGTTCTTACATCCAAAGGGTTAATTTAGCCGAGGAAGATAGGCCGAGGAAGGTGAATAAAGAAAAAATGGTGATTGGGTTTTCCAAAAATGATCTCTCTGAAATTATGTACCCCAATGACGACCCTTTAGTGGTCAAATTCAGATATCAAGATACAATCTTTTTTAGGGTGTTGATTGATGATGGTAGCTCAGCAGATATCATGTTTTATTCATGCTTTCAAAAGTTGTATTTGAATCTCAGTCAGCTAGATCCGTACCACAGGCCTTTAATCGATTTTTTAATAAAAAAACTTATTCTTTGGGCACAATCAAGCTGGAGGTGTTGCTTGACACCTGGACAACAAGAAAGATAAAAAAAGTTCATTTCTTTGTAATGGATAAGAACATGCAATCAACCTACAATTTCATCATAGGCAGAGTAGAATTGAAGAAGTTTGAAGCAGTTCCCTAAATAGTCCATCAGTGTTTGAAGTTCCCAACCAACTTTGAAGTAGGTGTGGTGAAGGGTGATCAAAAAGTAGCCCAAGAATGTTATTACTCCTCTGCCGAGTAAGAGGATATGGAGGAAATAAAGAAGAATACCACCACTTACCAAGTGGACATTACTGAGCCCAACAACGAATCTGAGGTTGGAACCTTAGATCCAAGGGAGGAGATAATACTGGTGAAATGTCAAATTATGGAAGCAACGGAGAATATCATCCTAGACGACGACAATCCAGAGCGAACTATACAGGTGGGTTCAGTGCTAGACCCTATTCTTAAATAGGACTAGTGGCGTTCCTAGGTCAGAGAAAGCATGTGTTCGCCTGGAGTCATGAGGACATGCCTGGGATCAATTCCAATTTCCTCTGCCATGAGCTCAACGTCAACAAGGACGTCAAGTCAATAAAAAAAAGGTGCAAGGTGTTCAGCCCTAAGAAGAATCAGGCTTTTCAAGAGGAGGTAGAGAAGTTTAAAAATGTTTCATTCATTGAAGATGTGAAATATCCAGATTGGTTGGCCAATGTTATTATGGTCAAGAAGAAAAATAATAAGTGGAGAATGTGTGTGCACTTCACTGATTTGAATAAAGCCTATCCAAAAGATCATTTTCCTTTGCCCAGAATTGACTAGCTTGTGGATACTACGTCGGGACATGATAATTGAGTTTTATGGACGCCTATTCTGGTTATAACCAAATTAAAATGAAGCCTGAAGATAGGGAAAATACATCTTTCATTACTCCCCGGGGAACTTACTATTATAATGTCATGCCGTTTGGTTTAAAAAATACAGGTGCTACCTATCAGAGGTTGGTAAACAAGATCTTTGAAGATCAAATAGGCAAAAATATAGAGGTCTATGTGGATGATATGCTAACAAAGACTAACAAAGCCACTGATCACAATGTCGAGCTCAGTTTGATCAGTTAGAAAAACACCAGATAAAACTGAATCCGACCAAATGCGTGTTCGGTGTGCAGGAAGGAATGTTCCATAGGTACATAGTAAATTAGAGGGGAATTGAAGTTAATCCTAACAAAATAAAGGCTTTGATTGAAATGCAGTCCCCGACTTGCAAGAAGGATGTCTAAAGGCTCATTGAGCGAGTAGTCGCATTGAACAGATTCGTGTTCTGAACAACCGACAGATGTTTGCCATTCTTTAAGGTGTTGTGGAAGACCTTTGAATAGAACGACGAATGTGCGAAAACCTTTCAGGATTTGAAGAAATATCTGGAATCACCCACATTGCTTTCCCGACCAGTATTTGGAGAAAAATTATATTTGTACTTAGCCGTTTTTGAGTCGGTTGTAAGTTCTTCTATGATACGAGGAGATAATAGAGTGCATAAACCAATCTAATACACCAGCAAAGCCTTCCGAGGAGTAGAAATCAGGTATCCACAATCGAAGAAACTTGCTTTGGCGCTTATAGAGGCATCCCGACATATGAAGCCTTATTTCCAAACACATACTATAGTGGTGTACACTGATATGCCTCTTCGGCAAGCTCTTCATAAATCGTAGAATTCTGGTAGATTGATGTATTGGGAAGTAGAATTGGAGCAGTAAAATATTGTATATGAGCTAAGGTTCTCATTAAAGGAACAAGCTGTGGTAGACTTTATTGCAGATTTCACTTATCCGGAGGTCCCCGAGCAATAAAAAGTTCATGCAGAGAAAATCCTAGCAAGGGAAAGCTCAAACGGAGTCATTAATAACAAACAGTCTAAGCAGACCCCAGCAGGGGAGAGCTCAGAAGAGGTTACTTTCGACCTACCAGAACAATCAACCAGGATACAGGAGATGACTCAACGATATGATAAGACAAAAAATAAGGTATTCCACTATAGAACATTGTTAGACCAAGGCTTTGATAATAACTTCCTAACATGGAATTTATATGTGGATGGATCTTCGTGCGCGATAGGAAGTGGAGCAGGCATTATACTCAATACCTCTGACGGGATTAATATTGAGTACGCGCTTATATTCCAGTTCCATGCTTCAAATAATGAAGCAGAATATGGAGCATAAATTGTGGGATTAAGTTTGGCTCAAACACTAAACGCTGAGTAAGTTCTGGCGCACAGTGATTCTTAGTTGGTGGTTAATTAGATCTTAAGTTTGTATGGAGCCGAAGGTGAATTAATGACAACGTACCTCGCCAAAACTATGGTGGTTATATATAAATTTCCCATTGTTCGGATGAGCATAATTCTAAGATTAGAGAATGCCCGAGCTGATGCACTTGATCGACTTGCATCAGTAACCAGGATTGAACTTTGGAGAACAATCCCCATTGAAATTCTAGCTGGTCGAAGTATTGATGAAGATTTGATAATTAATTTCATTGCACTAGATATGGGACCTTCCTGGATGGATCCCATCAGAGCTTACATTGAAGAAAGAGTTCTGCCAACAGATGCAGTTGAGGCTAAAAAGCCTAAGTATAAGGCATCAAGGTACGTGTTAGATAAAGGAGTTTTGTACTAGAGAGTGTTAACAGCTATTTTGCAGCGCTGTGTTCACCCAACAGAGGTTAAAGATCTTATAGAAGAAGTTATGAGGGATCTTGTGGAGCTCATGTGCCATAAAGATCATTACTACAGCGAATGAACACTTAAGGATACTACTGGCTGACTATGAGGGCAAATTGTACTGCTTTTGTAAAGAAGCGTGACAAGTGCCAGAAGTTCTCCAACATTCGTAAAACTCTACATGCAGTTTTGACTCCCATTACTTCACCTTGTCCATTTGCTATGTGGGGAATAGACTTAGTCGGGCCATTGCCGACTACCCGAGGAAGATTCAAGTACTTGGTCATAGTTATTCATTATTTTACCAAATAAATTGAAGCAGAACCATTAGTAGATATGCCCTATAAGAAGGTGAACTAGTTCATATGGAAAAACATCATTTGTCAATATGGTTACACCTTTATTATCGACCATGGTATATAGTTCGACAATGAGGAGTTTACAATATATTATGCTCGATCCCAGATCTAGAAGTTACATTCTGCTACAGGTCATCCTCAAAGCAATGCGCAGACTTAGGTGACAAACAGGACCTTGCTCAATGGGTTAAAGAAGAGACTTAATGAGGCAAAAGAAATCTGAATAAATAAATTGCACTCAGTTTTATGGGCCTACCGAACAATTCCTAGGGTTGTAAGAGGGGAAATACCATACATGCTAGCATTTGGGACTGAAGCAGTGATACCAGCTGAGCTAGGTTTGCCAACTCATAGAATGTTAAATTTTGATCCTCCCATCGGTGATTTGATGCGAAGGATAGACCTTGATATGTTGGAAAAAGTACGAGAAGATACAGCCTTGAGGAATGCTATCTATCAGCAACAAAAAACACACTTTTATAACAACAAGGTGGAGCCAAATAACTTAAAAGGGGGGAATTACATACTTAAAAAGGTGATTCAGAAGACCAACAAGCTTGAAGCCAATTAGCATGGGCCTTATCGTGTCTCAGTAGTTATTCGACCAGGAACTTATCGAAATAAAACTTTAGAGGGGGAAGAATTCAAAAATTCGTGGAATGTTGAGCATCTTAGGAAGTACTACCAGTAATGTAGTGAGCAACATCTTTTGTAATCAATTTGCTTCAGTATCAATAAAAAGTTATTTTTTCCCTTTTTACGATTTTTTGGGCATATTGATGATATGCATCCCCAATACTTGGTCGACAGGAATTCAGTAATTGGTCGGATCTTATTGGAAAAGGCGATGCTTGATTGACAAAATACAAACCCAAGTCAAAACGGGATTTCAAGTCCTTAGTAGTTAGTCAAGAAAAATCAGGGATAAAACTTTGTATAAAAATCAACAAGATTATCCAAATTGAGCAAAATGGAGGAAGAACGTTGTGAAGATTCCTAAATAGGAATGTAAATACATATTCTACATACGTTTGGTCACCACTGGTAACTAATGCTAAACTTAAAAATTTAGGTGCATTAGTAAAACCTATGGCAATACCACGGGTGACTATTACCAAACTTAGATATTAATCTAGGTGTACTAGTGGAACCTGTGACCACATCAATGGTAACTGGTATTAAACTTAGAAATCTAAGTATATCAGTAGAACCTATGATAATTTCATTGATAACTGATACTAAATTTATGCAAGCGCCTAAGTGTATCAGTAGTACTAATGAAAGAACAAAGTCATTCAGGCATCTAAAAATTAACAAGATAAGTTAATAAATTTCATATCATTTATATTAATGATGATTAAATGCAAATATTGTGTACAAATGAAATACAAGAACAAATTCTTCTCAAGATTCTTCTACTGGATGCGTTCCTTCAGCTTTAAAGGATCTCAAAACTAGTACCATGCCTGCTGGAGGATCATCCAATGTGTATGGAGAGTTGGTAAAGTTAAAATAATGAAGCATTCTCCTATTACTGCTTCTTGGAGTATTCAACAAATGAGGGGGCTGAATTATTTCCAGCTCATCGTGCAGGCTATAATCCCTTAAATATTTGGAGATCAAGCATTGAGGAATAGTTTCTATAGGGATCCAACTAACGTTAAGCTTAAAGGGGCATTTGTCATAGTCCAAGAAACCAGGATCAACCCAGTACCATAGCTTGATATCCTGTTCAACCTTCATAGTTGTAAGGCAATTGGTCCAACCCATTTATAGCCTTCGTGATGAGCCTAACTAAAATGATCATCAAATTATCCAAGGGCTTCATTGTACCCTTCCATCCAAACTTCTATGGGTTGCTTGTGAAACTAGAAGCTTAATCTTTTAACCTGGAGTTGCAGCTTCTTTAACACTCCATTATAAATTTGTAATTAAGAAGACTGGGTGGAAAGTTGCTCGTTTTGGGTTTGGATCTTTTGAGACATCTCAGCAATGGCTAAGTTCTTGGCCTTTATTCGCGCAGCCCGATTGGCAAGCATTTATTGAGTTCTAACCTCATCAGTTGTAGGTCGGCTAGATCTAGATTTTGGTCGAGAAGTAGAAGCAGTTTTGGATTTCTTCAAGACTTCTAGTTCTTCCATTAGCCTAGCATTCTCAGTCTCTAAGAATGATACCCCTTCATCAGCAGTAGAAGTTGTAAAAGGGGACTTCAAGGAGTCCAGTTCACTCATTAACCTATTATTTTATTCCTCCTATAAGTTTGTAATGGCTCTAGCTTCATCAACCTCACACTTCAGGAGGAATTCCTTCTTCCTAAAAGACATAAAGGTTCTTCTCCAACTTCTACTCAAAGCCCCAAGCTTCACTTAAATTCTTGTACTTAGCCTCATAATCAGCGTGAAGGAGAGCCTTAAATTCATTATGCTCCTCTTGAAGTTCTTCAATTATTTTAAAGTATGCCACGTTATTGGCCACAACCCGATCAAGAAGAAATTTGAGATAAATATAAGCATCTTTGGCTTGATCAGTGGAATCAGCCCCGAATAAGTTTGATAAATCTTCCTAGATCAAAGTTATATGACCAACCTTGAACAAATTATTGCAGTATTTAAGTAGATCCAAATCATTAGAAGAGAGTTGTTCCATCTTGTCCATGAACTAAAAAAATCAAGAGATATCCAATCAATAATAAGAAAAGGAATATATGACAGCAATCAAGAAATTATGAACAACCAAGAAACATCAAGAAGTATGAAGAAAAAAGTCCTTTTATTGATATGAATGGAAATTACAAGCACAGCAGAAAAGAAATGAAAGAAAGGAAAAAAATACAAAGGCTAACTGTCGAGCACATCTACACCTTCTCTCTATCAGTTTCAACTTCAGATTAGTTGGCAGAAGGGATGGGTGGAGTGACTTGCTCGGTGGATGGGATGACTGACTTAACAATATTCTTAGGTTGGTCGGTTGAAGACTCAACCACCAGAGATGACTCCCCATAACTAACATCATCTTCAACTTCATCATCCATGTTTGGGGGAGAGCCAGGCTCATGCCTTTGGAAGATTTTAGAGTCTTCTTCTATGTCAACCTCCTTCAATGCAACCGATCAATCGTCCTTGAAATATTTTTTCTTTACATACTCAATCTGAGCAAAGGCAGCAGTGATAGCTTTATCCCATCATTTATTGATGAAATTTTCTCTGGCCTTCTTCCCTTTGGTCTTCTCAGTGGTTAGGCCCTTTGCTAGCTCAACCATTTGCTTCCGAGCTTCAACAGTATCATTTTCAGCTTTCTTTCGATCTTCCTCAGTAGCTTTTATTTTGTTATCCCAAATTTTCCTTTCATTCTCTAATGCTTACTGGGAATCAAGAAAAAACTTTTTGATACCAACGAAGGCCTCCTCAACATCGGTTGAAGAAGAATGAAGAGCATCATCATTCTCTAACATCTGGTTAAAATCAACTAGGAACTGCAAAAAAGAAAGGAAAAATGAGTACAAGAAGTCAAAGATAAAGTATAAAGTAAAAAAGAGCATAAAAAGAATTCTCACCACAGCAAGGCTTTGAGCAGCCCTTTCAGAACTTTTAAGTCAAGGCATTGAAGAACCAGCACCCTGTGGTCAGACAGAGTACCATACTTATTCAATTTCCTGGCCAAGCTGGGACCTATGGCTATAGAGGAGCCAACACCAGATTGAGAAACACCGACCAAGCTCTGCTGGTTGGCATCAATAATTTCTTCAACATGCCTAGCAGCAGGAGCTCTTCTTAATCTTTTTAAGAGAGACTTATCTTCCTTAGGGGATGGGGGCTTCTTTTCGGCATTATCCTTCTTTTTAGCCCCACTATCCACATGGTTTTGGGTACCAGCAGAGCAGCATCCCCAAGAAGGTTGGGAAATTTTCTTTTGCCCATGGATGTAGAGAGAGGAATGTCTGACTCAAGGGAAAAAGAAATGCCAGCAGCATGTTCACCACTGCCTGATAAGGTGGACACTAGGTCTTGGTCCAAGTCAAGCACAATGGTAGGAGCAACAGTAGAAGGTCGGGCAACAAAGGAGGTGATAGAGCTCCTGTATTTCAGCAAGTATGAGGCCGACCTAGTATGCTCTTCACCAATTTTTTGATGAAGTCCCCAGATAAACTTAAGCTCGTCAAGCTTAATATCACCCTCCTTGGTAATTTCTCTTCCTATCAACTGCAAGAAAAAAACAACTAATGTTAGTTAATATTTTAACTGGTAATTCAGTAGCATAAGGATATAAAATATATTCAGTACAACATATGCCATGACCCTTATGAGGGAATCTTGGTCAAGAATATACTTCTTCCCCTTCTAGAGGTACATATTGCCAATTTGTAGCAATAACCTTGTGATCGAAGGAATATCTATTTGAGTCAGACAAATTGATGACTAGAGCTTTGTTAACAGACATGGTTTTCAAATAATATGTAATGTCACTGGTGACCCACTTGTAACAGAACATGATCTCAGGGATACCGATATGGGTCTCATGGATTTTATTAAGCCTATAGACACCATTAACTATTCTTCAAGTATTGGGGCTACTCTAGCAGGTACAATATCAAAGTATTGACAGAAATCTAAGTAAAAATGATTTGGGGGAAAAGTGAAGCCACACTCAGCTATGAATATGGAAGGAATCCAATGACCTTTAGACAAGGAGAAAACATCTACAGGGGGATTAGGTAACTCTAAGTCTATCCAGTCTGGCATATTCTATTCATTTCTAACTCATCTAGAGAGACAACAACGTAAACCATGATTGAATATGAAGAGAAAAAGAAAACTAAAGGATTCTTACAAAAACTTAAGGATTCAGCAAGAACTAAAAGACAGGAAGGACGATCACACAAAAGCTCAAGAATTTGCAGCAAAAACTTAAAAGGTTTGAGGTAAGAGACAACCAAAAATCTACCACCTTTTATAGATTTCCTCGAAAATAAGCGAACGTAATGATTAAAGTGAAATGATAACTGAAATTATGGCTCTAATAAAAAAGACATATTTACCCTGAGACAATTCGCTAAAGTTCAGAATATTTACAAATATGCCATCAACAAAACACGCTAAGAGCAAATATTAATGAAACTTTACAAGTGTGGGAAGTCGACAACTGACCAAGCATCGGGAATAGAGCCCGAGCTACTATCAGAACTAAATGCTCCATACTTTCAAGCAAGCATCAAGTATGGAATATTAGGGGCTTCTATTGATACAAAAAATTATCCACTTACGTGGACCAGTCAGAGACGGACATGTGTCATCCAACATGGCAAGAATCTTAGTCAGTAAGATATAGACTCGTCGACCTACACATGGAAGGCCGACTAGCATGGAGAATGCTGACCAATAATAAGAAGACCGACCAACATGGTCAGCAAAGCATCAATAGTCATGTACATTGTGAATGCCATGTATTGATGTAAATGCCTAATTTATAAAGGCATTCCATCCTTTTACATTCCACCTCTCTATCTCCTTATGAGACTGTAAATACATTGAATCCCTTCATCAAGGGCAAAAGGTTCAAGCCATTCAAAAATACGAAAGGGCTAAATAGAATACAAGGCAATAAGAAACACAGTGGACGTAGGCTTCCCCTTATAGCCAAACCGCATGAAAACCCTTTTTGTCTCTATTTTATTTACATATATTATTTGTGATTGAATACTTAGACCTAGTCTAGTTTTTTACATCAACAAATGTAGAGACTTATAGAATAGTTAGGTCTTGGATTGGGACATGCGTATAGTATTACACTTAGGTGGGAGGTGAGATATTCATTTCATATGAGAAATGATGGCTGGCATGTATTGCGAATTGACTGCATTATTATTTATTGGTATTGAAAATTAATTCTTGCAAATTTAGGTCGCTACCCCAAATTATAAAATGTCTTCCACCGGTATTATTATTTATGGAATTTTGGGAAAAGTTCCAATCCAATCCATAAGTGTTTAAAAATAGGACACACAACAAAATTTTATAAATCTAGTCCCTATACTAAAAAGACCATGAAAAATTACCAATATACAATCTGACAATTCATACAAAAAACATTAAATTTTTAAAAGTTCATAACTTCAAAACTACAACTCCAAAATATATATATTTGAAATATACTCGTCAAGATCTATCCAACAACATCCATATTCGATATTTTGTGACTAAAAATCGAAACAATCGAATTTACTTTTTCAGTAAAACATTTATTTTTCACTAAAAACTCCATTTTTCTCGGAAAAAACTCCATTTTTCCAGCGAAAAACCTTGTTTTCTAGCACTGGCAATGCTGCCATGGGCACGGACCAAAAAATGAAATAAATAGACAAAGAGATAGAGAAATGAGGATAGAGAAATAATTCGGGGAGAATTCCGATTCCCTGACGAGGATTTTGCTGGGTGGGGTGAGGTGGAGGTGGGGTTATGTGTTTATGAGTTTTAAATGAGAATGAGTAAGGGTACCTCTTTAACTAAAACAAATAAACTTGCATGTTTTGTGTACTCCTAGCTCTAAAGGACCACAAAAATAAATATTATTGTACTACATGGATTATATTTATAAACCTAGAAAGCATTGTCCTATAAATACAAATATAGGGTGGAAGATAACCTTGAGCTTAATTCTCAATATTATTTATAAACAGGTTAATAAGACTAAGTGGTCAAACTTGCAGTTCTGGCGATCCAGATTGGTATTTGTAGAGTTAGAATCGCTGGTTTGTTATAGCTGTCAGCGTATTCGAAGTTACATGGAAGGGTCGCTATTGTACTCTATTTGTTTTTTAGTTGGAATTTTGTATCTAGAGGAAGTTCAATTGTACTCTTTTATTCAGTTACAATATTGTAGTCATAAATTTTAATGTAGTGGATTCAGGTTTCATAGTTTTTTATTTTTGTTCATCATCTCTCATTGAATACTTATTTGTGTTGGTTTTAATTTATTATGATTTTTAGTTTGCGTTGATGCTGATAATGATATGAATTGTTTAGACATCCCCGGTATTTCACATGTGTCCTGATTAACCAGGCGTGAAAAATCGCGTGTTGTTAGAGTTGGTATCAGAGCATCGAATTACTAGTGTCCTTAGGATCTGAGTTGCGTCCGTTTCGTTTTCTGTTGAGTGTTCTTTGGTATGTCTAGAGCCTATTATAGGATTTTGTAATCTAATGTCGAGATGACATGTGTGTCGACATTGTTTGTCATCATTTCATCGTTGGTAAGACTTCAGAAGTATTGGAGATTTAAAAAGCATGAGAATGAGGACCATTGCGAGTTAGGATCAAATTTTTAATGAGTGGTTGGACAAATGGATTCACCACCACTACAAGGATGATTATGGAAAATTATAGTCTTTGGGAGTAAAGTCTATAACTTAGAAACTTTTGCAGACATAAGAATAGTGAATATGTTTCGTATCGAGACCTTTTTTGGAGACATTAAGTAATTTAAGTTTTTGAGGAGCCTATTGGACTTTTGGGTTATGTTTACCATAATTTGGACAGTGATAGAAATTTAGTCTTAGAAACTGGAGTTGGTGTTACGCTCGGATTTGAGAAAGGTTCATTTATAATTGTGATTAGGGCTCGGATAATGTGAGAGTGTTTGGATCAAGGAGTAGGGTCACCATATTGTAACGGAATATGAATTGAAGACTAATTAGAAATAAATTGCAGTACACCCGAGTGAGTAAAATTAGAAAGGAGAATATTGATTTTCCTATTGATTCTAGTTGAGATAACTCAATTAGAGATTTGTATGAGGATGGAGTTATTTTCATGTTAAATGCATTTTATTGGTGTATTAGTTATGAATAAGGTGTAGGGACAAGTAAGTTCCAAAGGGCTCAAAGAAAAAGCATGTTTCGATTAAGAGTTATTATTGTGAAGATAAGATTGAGAGTATCCCTATTAGAGACAATTAGGGGGAAATGAAAGATGATGTTACGAAATAGTAGTTGGGCCGATGGAGAGAAATCCTAAGTTAACTTGTGATTCTGATTTTACGACGTGTTATGTGTGGCAACATGTTTGGTAGGTGCCCGAATATAGATTGTGGGTACGATAATGTATGACCAAGGATTATTCAGTTAAGGTTTGCAGATTTCTATAGAGAGGGTGTTCCTACTAGCATTGGGACTATAGCCGTTGTTTCTCATGAAGTATCACCTTGTCGAGAGTAGGTGCAAAAATATGAGGATTTTAGTTTGGATATTAATGCGGTTGTTAGATTAGGGATACAATGATTTGTGAGATCAGAATACTTACATGAACTATATGCTAGTGGTGGCATACTTAATAGAATAGATATGTGGGATGGTTGGACAATGATGGATTTATCTTAGTATGAAAGGATCCGAGTGATGAGAAACATTTTTATTATAAAAGTTTTGGGTTATTTTGAGAACTATATGGCTAGTGACAACCTTGATTACTTGAAGTTTTGTATGGTAGAGTATGGTGCTAGAATAGTGACGGTGTCATGGAAATGGATTATAGTAGACCCTAATTTGAATGGTTAGATATTCAAAGGTTTAGGAGTGATTAATCCCTTTATTATATTTAAAGATGGGCATAAGGATTCCTATCGCATTTTGGGAATCATGATGTTTTTAGCGTTAATGGATTAATTAACTTAAATAATTTAGTACCACTTTTGGAAGGGGTGAGCATTTTGTTAGAATTATCACATGTTGAGATTTGTGTGGTTAGTGCATTATTTCATGTTTGGTCTTGGTCCAACAAATATTGATGACCGGCTAAACTATGTAGTAGTGTATTGGGAGAGTTCCTTGTTTAGATTTTTCTTGCGAGACGTCCCATGCATGAGGCTTAGTAAGTGTCAGGAGTTGAGAGACATTTGAACTCTAGGATGTTGGTTTAATACTTTAGACATTATGTTTGTGAAGATATAATGCATCGAGCTGTGAGCTATTATATGATTTAAGTCCAGTGGGGCCAAGAAGTGCAGCGTCGACACCACAGATGGATGTTTTCACCAATAGTTGAATAAGTGGGACAATATCAAGAATAATGAAGTAACTATTAGTTGGAGATCCAAGTATAACTCTACTTTATAGTTATGCGTTAATTTTGGATGTATATTTGTCATTCATATGTGATGTGTGTGCATGTGCACATGTGAGCCTTTTTTCTTTTATCTGGTGGGATACGAGTACGAACTAATTACGTATAAACCTGTGATGTTTGTGCGGGTTATGTTTTGATGTTATGCTTCGGCAAATTTCGAGGACGGAATTTCATTATTAGGGGGGAAGAATGTAATTACCTGAATTTTCACGAAATGTAATTATTATTTATTAAGTGATTAATAAATTAATAAAATGAATTAATTATTACATATGCGGCTGAGTAATAATAGAAATTTGGCACAAATTAGATGGTAATTAAAAATGTGTACGCTTAGAATAATTAAATGTGTCATTTTATTAACACTGCGAGGTATCATTATGTATTATGATTAGTATCATTTAGACCGGACTCTGGAGTGACACAGATGTCCTTTTATGCATTTTTATCGCTTTAATTGGTCCCAGAGGGTTGGTATACCCTTAGGAGAGATTTTGAGCTATTTCGGGTAGCATTCTGGGCTCTTTTAAGGGACCAAAATTAGGCCTTATGGGGAGATACGTGGTTAGGATTTTAAATAGGAGTTAAACCACCTCATTTAGGTACTTTCCATCCACTTGACGTAATCCTGGCAGCCATAAACACTTGGGAGAAATTGGGCAAGCCTGGAGATGAGAAAACGAGAAGAAAATTCAAGAGGAGTTCTTCAATCCTCCACTTCATGCAATATCTTAAATAATGTGTTTTTTATTTATAAGAATTCTTTCTCATAGAGTTTTTGGGTTTTTGATTATATTGCAGAGTAATTCTTATGATGATTTATGATTTGGGTTAACTTGGAATGATATGAATCTGTCATGCATTGAGTGATTCTACCTTGATGATTAAAACATAAAATTTATGGATTAAATGATGTGTATATGAAATATAATTGATGTTTTAGAATGAAACTTCACTATTATAAATTATTCCCATGTTAATTTGAGATTTAGGGTTGGAATTGATGATAAACAAACCCTAAGTTATTCTAAAGATGAGTTATGTTACAAAGTTTGAATATTTAAGTTTTAATCTTGTATTTGATTTTCATGGACCCATAATATGGTGTAAAAAGGTTTAAACACATGTTCCTATACTCATATTGAGTTAAGGTATCAATTGGTTACTATTTCGGAGCTTAGTTTAGGCATTAATGGAGGTTTTGGGGGCTTCATCTTCGTCCTTAAGCTGTTTTAGGTTCATATCAGAACTGAATCAATTCAGTCAGTAGTGAATCAATTAGGGTCATGAAATTTGTTAGGGACGCGTGGCCACTAGTTTCATATTTTATTATTATTTTTTTGAATTAGTTATGAATTTTCTGTGGAAGGGTGTGCGATACCGAAATCTTTAGATGGTGATTTTGGGATGGACTTTATTTTAGGCACGATTATGTTTATAATGATTATAAAACCTTGTGGATGTTGTGACACCCCGCCTAATTAAATACCGGGCGATCACTCCTTTATTAAATTAAATCAAGGTAAACAGTTGGTTCATTCTCAGCATCACTGTCGATAAAAAAATAATTTTTCCAATTTAACACCCTAAATAATTAAGCTAAGTGTCACAACATTTTCCATACAAAACTTTCCAAATTTTAATTATAGAAAAGATTTATTTTAATTAAAACAACATTTCTACAATAAAGAATCACACCACAATAAACCAAATAACATAATACATTCGTCAATCGAATGTCAACAAATGGAACTAAAACCACAAATCCATCCTGAATAAATCCCATAGAACAATACTGGAAATAAATGAAATACAAAATCCCAACAACAAATGAAATGATGAAAAGGGCGACACGTGCCCAATAAATGAGAATAATAGGAGTGGAGTCAATAACAGAAGCCGTCTACTCAAGTGACCTGCAACTCCCACCTAAGCTGCAGCTCGTTCTTCTCAAGGGATCCTAAGCAAGACGCCCCTGTGTCTGGGAACCTGAAAATATACATATATATATACAAGAGAGAGAGAGAGAAAAGAAACGGGTCAGAGCCCGAAAGTGTGTTTGATTTTAAAATACGTTAAGCAAGTATTTAAATTGATACAGGCCAATGCAAATCATATTAGTGCGTCTCTCTCTTAAGAAATACTCACCTCTCTTATAATATGCACACCTATCGCACTAACCTTTCCAACGGTTTGTTTCAGCATCTAACATACTAGTCTTTCTAGCAGCTTTAACTTAACTTAAATTACTCGTAAGATTTAATACACGATATACACTTAAAAGATGTTCCAACAGTAGCCCAAAATTCTCTATTTTTAACTTCATAAAAATAATAAAGTTCCCGTGACATTTTATACTTTCTCAAAACAAGTATTTAATAATTTGAGTCAACAACCATGTTCTACTTATCAAATCTCAGTAGACAGTTTCAAATATCATAATCTCATATATATATATATATATATTAACTACTCGTATAATATATATATATATATATATATAACAGCACCCCGAATAAAACTATGGTGCGTGCATACTTCCACTATCCAAAGCCCCATATCACTCATTTTAAGGGGAATACATTCGGAATCACTCTCGAATTGTATTAACATAAATACACAAACAATATTGAGGCGAAGCATAGATTCCAAGTCTCTAAGAGGGTAGCACATACCGGCGTCTCTTAGGACCGTCTGAACTATCACATCGATAGCCTGTACCAAGGACATCTATCTTCTAGGGTACAAGTCAATATCCCCCATAAAGGTCCCATCGAGATAAGACTTGTCCCAACGCGGAAACCTCAGGGATAGCAAGTAGCGTGGGTATGATTTTCACATGTATATAATATATGTACACACAATCATATAACTATACCAAGTTCATATTAATATAGGTTCTTCCCATCACCCGTAATTATACCGTTTATCCTTAATTTCACAATTATAGAATTACGTATAAGGTTTTATTCCTAACCTTAACTCGAAGGGTTTTCTCACTTATTACCTACTACTCATGGGTTATATCCTCACAAATCTGAAATTCAGTAAGTGACTTTATTTGATTCCAAAGTAATTCTCTTACGCACCTCACCCTTTAATTTCATAAATCTACCCACCTAAAGTAAATATCCCATAATTACCATACTCGTTGAAGATTAAAGGTTCTAACATTTATCCATATACCCTACTGGTCCTCAATATCTCCTAAATCCTTTTATTTAGAATGCCCAAAGGTTATTCCACGATAAATTAATTTAACTAAATAAACAAGATAAATAGGAGTCTGCCAGGAGGGGTCGATCGATCGAAGTTTGGGGCTCGATCGATCGAACCTTCGATCGATCGATGCTCTAGGCTCGATCGATCGATCAAGCAGGTCTGGGCAAAAATTCTGCAGAAATTGCAGTGACGGGATTCATCAAAGTTCTTCAACAATAACCATATTTTCCAACACTAATCGACCCAAAAATTCTACTACTAACATACTAACATAATTCCAGATGTTTATAACGTTCAGCATGCGTGTATACATCGTTAATCATGGTTAAATAACCCAAAATCTCATCTAAACATCAAGAACCCTAAAGTTGTCATAACTATCATGTAATTCAGTTTTTCTCCAGAATTTCTTCCTAATATAACATCACAAATTCGTGGGTTAATCATCTACTTCACATAATAGTTCCAGAATATGGTTATAATGTTTTCTACATGCAAATCCCTATCAAAATTGGGGTTTTCTTCCATTGATTATACTCCTAATCATTCCTACACTAATATGAATATTTCACCAACGAAAAATACGCAAGTTAAACACTTGCCTGGGATTCCAGAGGTCTGGTTTCCTGCTGATATTGGTGTGGTTGCGTTCTCCTCCTCGCGATCTACGCGTTGGTGGTGACGGTGGTGCAAATGGTGGTGTTTTGGCCTTGAATCACCTTGAGAGCTCTCTCCTCTCTACTCCAATGGCCGTTCTAGGGTTATGAATGTTCTAACCCTAAAAGGCTGACTTAAATGGCTGCTAAGGATGGCTGAAATTCGTGAGTTTAATTACCCTATTTTGTAAAAAGACCAAAATGCCCTCCCGGGTCACTAATTAAGCCTAAAAACATCCCGAGACCCAAACTAAACCCCTGGGTACACTTTTCTGACTATCTCGACCCTTTCGGACGCGTTGACGTACTCAAAACGGCCATACGGACAACTTATAAAATATTCACTTTTTAATTAACATAATTAGTCCCGACGTGACACGGGCACGTCTCGACTTAAATTTCCGAAATAGTCATTTAATTCACTTATGACATTCAATATAACCAATATAATATATTACTATGCTCATTAGTAATATTCAACAAGTTTCCCATAATTACTAACTCTAATCACGTTAATAATTATAACATAATTAATTTTCGAATTTTTATTATATAAATCATCACATTAAATTTACTAAATCCCCAAATTAAATATAGCATAAAATTACGGGGTATTACATACTTCCCCCCTAATAACGGAATTTCGTCCCGAAATTCGGAAAATAAGGCATACCTGATAAGAATAAATCTGGATATCTCTCGCGCATATCTGCCTCACGCTCCCAAGTGGATTCCTCCACATTATGATGTTCCCACTGGACCCGCACAAGTGGAACTACTTTCGATCTCAATCTCCTCTCACTATAGTCTAGAATAGCCACTGGTCTCTCCTCGTAAGAGCTATCAGACTGTAAGTCTATCTCATCTATCGCAATGTGAGTATGGGCCATATCATCCCGAAGATATCGTCTCAACGACGAGATGTGGAATACATCGTGGATGCGATGTAAATGTTCTGGCAATCCCAACCTGTATGCTACCGGCCCAATCTTCTCGATGATGGGAAATGGTCCTACGTACCTCGGAGCCAATTTTCCCTTCTTCCCGAACCTCATCACCCCCTTCATAGGAGATTCACGCAACAACACTTGATCTCCCACATTAAACTTCCGGAAGAACCGTTTCGCATCGGCGTAGCTCTTCTGCCTGTCTTGGGCTACCCGAATACGACTCCTGATTACCTCAATCCTCGCGGAGGTCTCCTGAATCACTTCTGGTCCTAGCAACTTGTTGTCCCCCACCTCGAGCCAACAAGTTAGAGAACGACAAGGCCTGCCATACAAAGCCTCAAATGGAGCCATGCCAATCGTGAATTGATAGGAGTTATTATAAGCAAACTCTACCAGTGGAAGGTGTGGCTCCCAACCTCCTCCGAAATCGAGAACACACATGCGTAGCATATCTTCCAACATCTGATTAGTACGCTCTGTCTGTCCATCTGTCTGTGGGTGGTAAGCTAAACTCAGTCTCAACTCTGTACCCATAGCCTCCTGAAAGCTTTCCCAGAAACGTGACACAAAAATCTTGTCTCTATCTGACACAATATTCAGGGGCACCCCATGTAATCTGACAATCTCAGCGATGAACAACTGGGCATACTAACCCGTGGTATAATCTATCCTTACTGGCAGAAAATGAGCCACCTTGGTCAGACGGTCTACAATCACCCAGATAGAATCGTGGCCCCGCTGTGATGTAGGCAACCCTGTAATGAAATCCATGGAAATACTTTCCCACTTCCATGCGGGTACTTCCAACGGCTGAAGTAATCCCGACGGTTTCTGGTGGTCCACCTTCACCAGCTGGCAAGTAGAACATTTGGACACAAATTCAGCAATATCCTTCTTCATCCCACTCCACCAGTACTGTCGTCTCATGTCCTGGTACATCTTATCGCCTCCCGGATGTACTGCAAATCGGGACCCATGAGAATGAGTCATCACTTCATGACGTAGCTCCGCTCCTTCTGGAACCACTAATCTCCCATTAAACCCCAACCCTCCATCCGAACTAACAGAATAGGACTCAGCACCCTCGGCTAGAAGTCGTACAATCTGCTCCTGACAAAATGGGTCTGTGGTCTGTGCCTGTATCACCCTCGTAACAATCTCGGGTGTGACTGTCATCACGGATATGAAAGAACGTGCTATTGCGTCCTGGTGACCCAACTCCTTCCACTTTGCTTTCCAGATGTCCGCTACATCGTCTATCGGTCTACGGCTCAACGCATCAGCAACTACGTTGGCCTTTCCCGGATGATACTGTATATCGAATTGGTAATCTTTCACAAACTCTAACCACCCGCGCTGACGCATATTCAGCTCTCGCTGAGTGAACAGGTACTGCAGTGACTTATGGTCTGTGAATAAACGGAATTTCTCGCCCAATAAGTAGTGCCTCCAAATTCTCAATGCAAAGACAACTGCAGCTAACTCCAGGTCGTGGGTGGGGTAATTCTTCTCATGCGGCTTAAGCTTGCGGGAAGCAAAAGCTATAGCCTTCTCTTCCTGCTGAAGTACTCCCCCAAGTCCTCGTAAGGACGCATCGGTGTAAACCAGGTACTCTATACCCGGCTTTGGTAAAGCAAGGACTGGTGCCTAAGTAAGCTTGTCTTTCAGCTCGTCGAAAGCCAACTGACAAGCGTCATCCCAAACATATGGTACCCCCTTGCGAGTCAGATTCGTCAATGGACCCGCTATTTTGGAGAATCCCCGAATGAACCTCCTGTAGTATCCGGCTAACCCCAAAAAACTACGCACTTCCGTCGGTGTCGTGGGCTGCCCCCACTCCCTCACCACTGACACTTTGCTCGGGTCAACTGCTATCCCCTGCTCAGACACAACATGGCCCAAGAATTGTACCTCTCGCAACCAGAATCCACACTTCTCGTACTTAGCATACAACTGATGCTCTCGTAGAGTCTGAAGAACCTGCCTCAAGTGTTCAGCATGCTCCTCCTCGGAGTGTGAATATATCAAAATATCATCTATGAAGACGATGACGAACTGATCCAAGAACTCTCTGAATACTCGGTTCATCAAGTCCATGAAAACGGCTGGGGCATTTGTGAGTCCGAACGGCATCACTCTGAATTCATAGGACCCATATCTCGACAAGAAGGCAGTCTTTGAAACATCATGCTCTCTAATCCGTAACTGATGGTACCCCGACCTCAGATCTATCTTCGAAAAGAAAGTTGCTCCCCTCAACTGGTCGAATAGGTCATCGATTCGAGGCAACGGATACTTATTCCGTATCGTGACCTTGTTCAACTCCCGGTGGTCTACACACAATCTCAGTGAGCCATCTCTCTTCTTTACAAATAAGACTGGAGCGCCCCACGGTGAGGTACTTCTATGAATGAAGCCCTGACCTAATAGCTGCTCAATCTGATCTCGTAGCTCTCGCATCTCTGCCGGAGCCATACGGTACGGTGCGCGTGCTATAGGTCTCGTATCCGGCAATAAATCTATAACGAAGTCTATCTCACGACTGGGCGGTAGGCCTGGTATCTCCTAAAACACATCGGAATACTCCCTAACAACTGGGATCGAATCCAAAGGAATCACAACCTCCTTAGAGGTATCCTCCTCAATGTAATATAAATGAGCGGTCGAACCTCCCTCTGGGTGAGGCATCGCCACTACAAACATCTCTTGCCCCGGAATGGCAAAAACAATGCTCCCACCGAAGCAATCAATCATGGCTCTATAAGATGCTAGCCAATCCATACCAATAATCACATCATGCTCGTGCATGTCTAAGACTAGCATGTCTGCAGGCAATACCAAGCTACCAATCTCTACCCCTACTCCCCGGCATATACAGAATATAAGTGACCCACTCCCCAGTGGTGAGTCGACACACGTCACGGTGCTCTCTGCTGTGGCTAACAAGCCTAAGGACTTCGCAAAATGCGTAGCTATAAAACAATGCGTTGCCCCCGTATCAAACAAAACTTTACCCATAGTACCATGGATAGGAAACATACCCTCAATCGCGGGTGGTGCCTGTGGAGCTGCTGCCTGGTGGACGTTATAGACACGTCCATACTGCAATTGCCCCTGCTGTACTGGAGCTGCTGGAATGGCTGGTAGGGCTGGCACCTGGGCTGGAGCTGGGAGGGCAGGTGGGAAAAGCGGTCTCTGCGGCTCATTACGGGCTCCCTGCTGCTGTGGGGCCCTATCGCCCTCTGGGCAATCCTGGCGCCTATGGCCATTTTTGCCGCACCCAAAGCATCTGCCTTTGAAGTTACGGCCCTTTGACCCTGCTGTCCACGGCCCTGCTGGCCGTTACCTCCACGCCACTGGCCCTGCTGGCCCTGATGTGCACGCTGTTGGCCTTGCTGGCCCTGTTGCTGTCCCTGAGGTCGGTGTTGGCCCTGCTGGCCCTGCTGATTAGGTTGGCCCTGATGGCCGTGCCTAAAACCCTCGAATCCCTGCCTAGAATCACCTGAACGGAATCGCTTAGCAGGGTCCCCCTGATGGGAACTCTGCTCGTGCTGACGAGTCTGTCCATGAGTTGGTGCCCCACCGGCACTATTTCCCCCGGTCCTGCCCTGCTGGCTGGACTCTCCTGCTCTCTTGCTTCCCTGAAGATGGAAGCGGTGATCCTGGCAGTGTAGTAACGCTGCATTGAGTACATCAGTGAAAGTACTCAGGGATAGGTTCCCAATAAGGTGCTGACGGATCCTCCAAGCTAACCCGTCGACAAACAGTAAAATCTTCTTGCCCTCAGTGGGTGCCTCATCCGGCACAATAGTGAGAAGCCTCGTGAACTCCTCCTCATACTCAGCTACAGTAAGGTTCTCCTGCTTCAAATTTAGTAATTTCCGCCTCATCTCAGTCTGTACTGCGGGTGGAAAATACTTGCTGTCAAACCGCTCCCAGAACAACTGAATAGGGATCGTGTCCCTCTCCTCCAAAGTAGTAGTGGACTCCCACCACTGCAATGCGGCTCCCACCAGCTTGAAAGAAGCCAATAGCTGCTTCTGCACTTCAGTACACTCATACATACGGAGGTGCCGCTGGATGTCTTTCTTCCATTGGCTGACAGTAACAATATCGGAGCTACCAGAAAACTCAGGGGGATGCGCTTTCTGAAAAGCATCCCGAACCCTCTCCCATGCGGATGGAAGCTGTGCTGGTACTGGCGCCACTGCCTGGACCTGGGGTGGAGCCTGCTGAATCACCGCTATCGCGGCATTCACCGCCTGAGCAACTATGGCGGCTACTTCATTAGCATTCATTGTGCCTGGTGCCGGAGCTGCTGGCTGCTCGGCTTGGGCACACCTATCTTTCGGAGCACGTCTCGGAGGCATCTGAAACGTGAACAAGTTTATTAGTCTACAGTTATCAACAAATCTCGAATAGCTGAAGACTTAAACGTAAAAGCAAGAATACAACAGTCCTAAAAATAGGGCTCTATGGCAATAACGTTAAGCTGAAAGCGAAATAAGCCGTACAGATCCTATGGACACTAGAACCTGATGCTCTGATACCACCTGTGACACCCCGCCTAATTAAATACCGGGCGATCACTCCTTTATTAAATTTAATCAAGGTAAACAGTTGGTTCATTCTCAGCATCACTGTCGATAAAAAATAATTTTTCCAATTTAACACCCTAAATAATTAAGCTAAGTGTCAAAACATTTTCCATACAAAACTTTCCAAATTTTAATTATAGAAAAGATTTATTTTAATTAAAACAACATTTCTACAATAAAGAATCACACCACAATAAACCAAATAACATAATACATTCGTCAATCGAATGTCAACAAATGGAACTAAAACCACAAATCCATCCTGAATAAATCCCATAGCACAATACTGGAAATAAATGAAATACAAAATCCCAACAACAAATGAAATGATGAAAAGGGCGACACGTGCCCAATAAATGAGAATAATAGGAGTGGAGTCAATATAAGAAGCCGTCTACTCAAGTGACCTGCAACTCCCACCTAAGTTGCAGCTCGTTCTTCTCAAGGGATCCTAAGCAAGACGCCCCTGTGGCTGGGCACCTGAAAATATACATATATATATACAAGAGAGAGAGAGAGAGAAAAGAAACGGGTCAGAGCCCGAAAGTGTGTTTGATTTTAAAATACGTTAAGCAAGTATTTAAATTGATACAGGCCAATGCAAATCATATTAGTGCGTCTCTCTCTTGAGAAATACTCACCTCTCTTATAATGTGCACACCTATCGCACTAACCTTTCCAACGGTTTGCTTCAGCATCTAACATACTAGTCTTTCTAGCAGCTTTAACTTAACTTAAATTACTCGTAAGATTTAATACACGATATCCACTTAAAAGATGTTCCAACAGTAGCCCAAAATTCTCTATTTTTAACTTCATAAAAATAATAAAGTTCCCGTGACATTTTATACTTTCTCAAAACAAGTATTTAATAATTTGAGTCAACAACCATGTTCTACTTATCAAATCTCAGTAGACAGTTTCAAATATCATAATCTCATATATATATATATATATATATTAACTACTCGTATAATATATATATATATATATATAACAGCACCCCGAATAAAACTATGGTGCGTGCATACTTCCACTATCCAAAGCCCCATATCACTCATTTTAAGGGGAATACATTCGGAATCACTCTCGAATTGTATTAACATAAATACACAAACAATATTGAGGCGAAGCATAGATTCCAAGTCTCTAAGAGGGTAGCACATACCGGCGTCTCTTAGGACCGTCTGAACTATCACATCGATAGCCTGTACCAAGGACATCTATCTTCTAGGGTACAAGTCAATATCCCCCATAAAGGTCCCATCGAGATAAGACTTGTCCCAACGCGGAAACCTCAGGGATAGCAAGTAGCGTGGGTATGATTTTCACATGTATATAATATATGTACACACAATCATATAACTATACCAAGTTCATATTAATATAGGTTCTTCCCATCACCCGTAATTATACCGTTTATCCTTAATTTCACAATTATAGAATTACGTATAAGGTTTTATTCCTAACCTTAACTCGAAGGGTTTTCTCACTTATTACCTACTACTCATGGGTTATATCCTCACAAATCTGAAATTCAGTAAGTGACTTTATTTGATTCCAACGTAATTCTCTTACGCACCTCACCCTTTAATTTCATAAATCTACCCACCTAAAGTAAATATCCCATAATTACCATACTCGTTGAAGATTAAAGGTTCTAACATTTATCCATATACCCTACTGGTCCTCAATATCTCCTAAATCCTTTTATTTCGAATGCCCAAAGGTTATTCCACGATAAATTAATTTAACTAAATAAACAAGAGAAATAGGAGTCTGCCAGGAGGGGTCGATCGATCGAAGTTTGGGGCTCGATCGATCGAACCTTCGATCGATCGATGCTCTAGGCTCGATCGATCGATCAAGCAGGTCTGGGCAAAAATTCTGCAGAAATTGCAGTGACGGGATTCATCAAAGTTCTTCAACAATAACCATATTTTCCAACACTAATCGACCCAAAAATTCTACTACTAACATACTAACATAATTCCAGATGTTTATAACGTTCAGCATGCGTGTATACATCGTTAATCATGGTTAAACAACCCAAAATCTCATCTAAACATCAAGAACCCTAAAGTTTTCATAACTATCATGTAATTCAGTTTTTCTCCAGAATTTCTTCCTAATATAACATCACAAATTCGTGGGTTAATCATCTACTTCACATAATAGTTCCAGAATATGGTTATAATGTTTTCTACATGCAAATCCCTATCAAAATTGGGGTTTTCTTCCATTGATTATACTCCTAATCATTCCTACACTAATATGAATATTTCACCAACGAAAAATACGCAAGTTAAACACTTGCCTGGGATTTCAGAGGTCTGGTTTCCTGCTGATATTGGTGTGGTTGCGTTCTCCTCCTCGCGATCTACGCGTTGGTGGTGACGGTGGTGCAAATGGTGGTGTTTTGGCCTTGAATCACCTTGAGAGCTCTCTCCTCTCTACTCCAATGGCCGTTCTAGGGTTCTGAATGTTCTAACCCTAAAAGGATGACTTAAATGGCTGCTAAGGATGGCTGAAATTCGTGGGTTTAATTACCCTATTTTGTAAAAAGACCAAAATGCCCTCCCGGGTCACTAATTAAGCCTAAAAACATCCCGAGACCCAAACTAAACCCCCGGGTACACTTTTCTGACTATCTCGACCCTTCCGGACGCGTTGACGTACTCAAAACGGCCATACGAACAACTTATAAAATATTCACTTTTTAATTAACATAATTAGTCCCGACGTGACACGGGCACGTCTCGACTTAAATTTTCGAAATAGTCATTTAATTCACTTATGACATTCAATATAACCAATATAATATATTACTATGCTCATTAGTAATATTCAACAAGTTTCCCATAATTACTAACTCTAATCACGTTAATAATTATAACATAATTAATTTCCGGATTTTTATTAAATAAATCATCACATTAAATTTACTAAATCCCCAAATTAAATATAGCATAAAATTACGGGGTATTACAGATGTATTCTCTTAGTTAATATGAATTCATAGTTGATGAAATTGAGGTTTACAAAGCTTAGATGTCATTAATGGAGATTGGGGAAGATGACACGTTTGAATTATAGTCAAATCTGGGCTCATTGCCTATAGTGAATTTATTCGGCTAGAAGAGAGAATCGATTTTGCCCTAAGCGAATTGATTTGGCCCTAGGACTTGGGTCAGGTCAGATTGGTGAAAATTTTCGTGGGATTTTTACGAACTCATTTGAGTAAGTGGGAAGCTATCCAAGTGAGTGATGGTTAGAATAATTGGTAAGTTAAGTTTATTAGGGTGTAAACAACACGGCAAAGGGTGAAATTTTAATCAAGGTAGAAGAATGGTTAGGAGTTTATTAATTGTACTATCCGACTTTGAGGATTGGATTAGACTAAGTGGATGCAAGATAGAGCGATGTCCTATAGTCATGTGTACGTATTATTCTAGTTAAGGTCTTTGGAGATTATAGGCCGTAAAATTTATTTAGTAATTAAATGATGAAATATATATATATACACACACACACATTCATTATGAGAGGATGTGTATATATATAGAGAGATATGTACTCATAGTTTAGAGACACAATAAACTAGGAGGTGAATTTAATAAGGTTAAGAGTTGATAAACCTATGAACATAAAGAATAAACTGGTGATTAGAGATTTAAAGTGATTTAGGGTATGGTTGAGTATATGTGCAGTATCCTACTTATTTATATATGTTAAACCTAATTTTTAGATATTGTAAACCTAATTTTAAACAAGGATCCAATGATGTGGGGATCTAAATGGTTGGGTACGCTTGAGTTTATGTGTTATTCTATGGCTATATATTTATTGTGTGATTATGTGGACATACCCGTATTCATGGTGTATCTATCGGTTTGGAGTTGCGTTCGACATCGAGATCGGGTACCACGTGCCAGCTGAGATATGCTAGGACGCAGTGTATGTCATTATTTTAGATCACATGGTTAGGGGTAAACGCTTCGTTATGAGAGAGGTAGTATGACCTACTTCCATCTACTATGTCTTGGTATGGGCAACGTAGGTGGTGGCATTGGCTTATGATCACTCCACTTATGTGTGTTTTGGTTGAGTCTGCTAGGCAAGGAACTCCTCCGGACTTTCTGATTGAAGCACGCAATGGACACCAAGGGTAATTGCCTTAATTTGTTATATATATATATATATATATATATATATATATATATATATATATATATATATATATATATATGTGTGTGTGTGTGTGTGTGTGTGTGTGTGTGTGTGTGTGTGTGTGTGTGTGTGTGTATGTGTGTGTGCGTGTGTGTGCATATATATATATGTGTGTGTGTGTGTGTGTTGTGTATTATATATTATGTAAGAATTAATATAGTCTAATGAAAGAATTTAATAATGAACGTTATGGCATGTTAGTTACTTTATGTGGTTTAATTGTATGTTCCTTGTGAGTGATAGTGCGGAGGTAGGTATTTGGGTTGTATTTTTATAGATGTCACTAGTCACATTCCTTATATGGTTGTGACTTATCCCTTATGATAGTTGGAAAAAACTTGTTTAATTAAAACATATTTAAATGGGCCAAGCATTATGTTTATGAGGCTGTGAATACGTTAATAAAAATATATGTGTTGACCTTTGGGTGAAATCGTATATAGGTTTTTGGCAGCATTCCATGGTAGTCGTTCATTACGAATAATGCTTAATTGTTTAGATACATATACTTCTAGAATAGTTAGGTCTTGGATTAGGACATGCGCTTAGCATTTCACTTAAGTGAGAGGTGAGATACTTGTTGCATGTGAGAGACGATGGCTGACATGTATTGTGAATTGACTGCATCATTATTTATTAGTATTGAAAGTTAATTCTTGCAACTTTAGGGCGCTGACCCAAATTATGAAATGATATTATTTATAAACAGGTTAATAGGACTAGGTGGTCAGACTCGCAATTGTGGCGTTCCATCTTGGTATTTGAAGAGTTGGAGTTGCTGGTTCATTATAGTTGTCAACATACTTGGAGTTACGTGGAAGGATCACCCTTTTACTTTATTTGTATTTCATTTAGAATTTTGTATCTAGAGGAAGTTCCTTTTTACTCTTTTATTCAGGGAAACAATTGTAATAAAAAGTTTTTATATAGTGGATTCATTTTTCATAGTGTCTTATTTTCTTAATCATCTCTTATTGAATCATTATTTGTATTGGTATTAATTTACTATGGTTTTTAGTTTAAGTTGATGCTAGGAATGATATAAATCGTTTAGATATCCCTAATATTTCACATATGTCCTGATCAACCGGGTGTCGAAAATCACGGGTATTTACATAAAATTGACACTAATCTTTTGTATATTAGTGATGATGTTACTCATAGGATTAGATCAGGTTGGGTCAAGTGGATAAGTGTTACCCATGTATTATGTGATAGGCGTATACCTTTAAAGTTAAAAGAAAAAATTTATAGGACGACCATTAGACCCGCTATGTTATATGTGATAGAGTATTGGGTAACCAAGAAGCAAAATGTACAGAAAATGAATGTGACAGAGATGCGAATGTTGAGATAAATTTGTGGTAAAACTCGAAAGGATAAAATTATAAATGAACAAATTCGTGAAACGATAAAAGTAGCTCCTATAAAAGATAAATTGAGAGAAAATTGACTTAGATGGTTTGGACACGTCAATCGTAGACCAATGGATGCTTCCGTAAGGAAGAGTGATTTAGTTAGTATTGATAGTAACACAAGGGGTAGAGGTATGCCTAAATTGACTTGGTGGGATATTATAAAAAAGGGCATGATATCACGTGGTTTAACCGAAGATATTGCGCTGGACAGAATGAAATGAAAAAATAGGATTCATATAACCGACCCCAAATAATTAAGAAAAGACTTTGTTAAGCCTCACTTATCTTTTGTATTCTCATTTGTCTTTTTTACCTACGTCAAAGAAGAAATAGTCTTCCCATTTGAATCGTGAAGAGATCATCAAAGTCTTATATTTAAGGAGACAGTTAGTTCTGGGTAGAGAACATCCTAGGTCGGCGTCCTTTCTTCTCGAGAATCTTAATTCCACAACTCTCTTTATATCCGAGCCTGTGTATTCCATTCCTAAAATACCAGTTCCCTCCATGAGCGAGGGGTCTTCCAGAGCCTTCACCTCATCTTTATTCGAGCTTGTGAATATGAACCGCATCCTAACTACTGAAGAGGAGGTCATGGTCTAAAAAAATAGAAACGTCAATCTTACAAATGACTCCAACCACCCCATTTCACCCCAAAGCAAAGGTTTCAAAAAGTAAGGAGGTCGGAGGCCCTTACGAGCGTGTTACTTTAGTAGATTCCCTTAAAAAAGAGTGGGTGAAGAAGGATTCTTTCTTCCTCTACCATTGTTCCCACCAAGAGGGTGTATGCCTCCATTGTAGGGCAGGGCCACCAAATTGTGTTGGTGGCTAAGAATCCAATTTCTACAGACTGACCTCATATCAACTTTCTTCTCATACCGTACAGGCGTTATCCTTGGTAATTTTAGTACTCGTTGATTTAATTCTTTTTTCATATTGGTCACTGAATTATCGTGGTTTTGTCTTTACAGTTTAGGGAAGATTTTATTTCCATGTTCGACAGAGGCTCCAACTAGGTCAAAGCCAACAACGACATGTCAAAGGAACTAGAGAAATCTAAAGAGTGATTGGCTACTGCTAAGAGGGCATATGAGGACGAGAAGAGGTTAATTAATTTGGAAGTTGCTAAGTTGAAAAAAAATCGCGATCAATTGATAATTGAGTGCGATCCGCTGAATAAGGTCAACGGTGATCATTCTCGTTTTTTAGAAGTGGATAAAGACGAGGCCTTTGATCATGGGCACATGGAGGCTTTTGCCCATGCCAATAAATAATTGGCTTTTATTTGAAAGTAAAATTTTAAGAAACGCTGGGATGTAGTCTTGGTAAAGAGCAATGCCCTTTTACAATCTGAGCTATTAGGGGAGCATGATCCAGGCTCTCCACGAAGGGAGGAAGAAAGAGGTCAGGTAGAGGTTTCTTTCAATTAAGATTTGGTGAGCACCGACCACGGTAAGACTTCAAACCCTTAAGAGCAGGTGAAGAAAAAAGAGGGTGAAATATAGTTAGTATTATCTTAGCTTAAGAAACTTTGTACTCTCATGCTTTTGAATGTTTGTAAGGGCTTGCCCCATTTTGATGCAATAAAAAGTTTTCAAAGTTTAAAATCGTATCTTTTTATTCCTAAATGGTTTTTTTAATCTTGTATCATAGAAATATAACTGCAGGGGTTGCACCTCTTCTATACATTGATGATCTCGATATAAAATTTGGTCGGGAAGCCAATAGTTAAACTCGTAGTGATTTTATTTCTTTTCGGCGAGCTCTTCAAAATATGACAAGTGATTTTAACAAGGAGTATCGTTTGCCTGTCAAGTTCAAGAGTGATGCTAAAGATGTCAACGACCTCACGGAGCTTTTGCAAAATGAAAAATATCTCTTTAAGGGAGAGGCTCGAAAAACCTGAGGATGACTTATAGAAAGATGAGGAAATCAAACTGGGCCTTAGTCGCGACATAATAAAGTTGAAATACCTCTCGAGGAAGGGTCCTCACACATTTTGTACCTTTTGCTTATGATGATGGATGTATGGACGCCCCTCTTAGGCTAGATAAAGCCAAGCAAGTGGTATACAAGCCTGGTTGGCTAAATGCCCTAGTCGTTATGAATGCCCTAGTCTTTTGATTAAATGGGCAATTCTTCATGCTTTCACATTTTTCATGACGAAACCATTTAACCATGAGATTATGATTAAATGTAGTCATATTAAGGCATTTATGTCAATAACCAAAATTTGACCAAATGTAATGGTTGAATATAATGATGATCGATAAAAAAAATTGATCTGCCATTTGGAAAAATGATGGAACAATAATAAAGTTAATTGTCCTAATTAAACTTTCATTTTGATGAACCTTAATTATTTTGAGAAACATAAAAAAAGCCAAAAATTTATGAGAAATAAATTTACGAGAAACAAACTTGCTAAAAATTAAATTTTGTAATATTGGCCCCATTCTAGGCCGTCGAGATCCCTCTGTCCTCCATTGTTTCCAAATCATTGTCTCTATGAATATCATCTCTGATGATTTTGAACGGGCCTTTCCAGTTGGGACCTAAATTTCTTTTTGAAGGCTTTTTGGCTCTACCGATTACTTTTCTAGGGCGTCATCCCAAACCTCAAATCTTATTGGGTTGACGCCATTGTTGTATTCCTTGTCTAACTCTTTTTGGTAAGAAGATAACTTACTTAAGGCCTACTTCCTTTGTTCATCGACTAGGTTGAGCTTTATCCTTATGATTTATTTATTCGATTCTTCATAAAAAATAATGGTCTTCGTGGTCGGCAAGCCAACCTTTAGAGGGATAATGGCTTTCATTCCATAAGTTAAAGCGAAGTGCGTTTCCTTAGTTGATCTTTTGGGCATGGTTCGATATACCCAAAGAATGTGGGGAAGTTCATCCACCCAAGAACTTTTTTTCTTTTACAGTATTTTATTTATTTTGTTAATCATTGTCTTGTTGGAGGCCTTGACTTGCCCATTGCTCTGAGGGTAGGCTACCGAGATGAAGTGGTGCTTAATGTTATGGTTATCGCAGAAGCTTTGGAATAAACCACATTTGGATTGCGTTCCAATGTTTATGATAATCATTCTTGGTACACCAAAGTGAGTCATAATGTTCCTCCAGATGAATCTAAGCATATCAGTATATCTGATCTTCAGAAATGGCTTTGCTTTAATCTACTTTCTAAAATAATCTACTCCAACCAGCAGACATTTATGATTTCCTGATGCTTTAGGTAGTGGGCCCATGATGTCCGAACCCCATTGAGCGAAAGGCCACGGGCTGGTTAATGATCTCAAGTCATTGGTCGTCTGGTGGATTATAGGAGATAACTTCTGACACTTCTCGCACCTTCTGACATAAGATATTTCATATTTCTATATGTACGGCCACCAATATCCTTCCTTGATCGTTCTAAAGGAAAAAGATCTTCCTCCTGCATGGATACCATAATTATCGTTATAAAGCTCGTGTAAGACTTGGACGAAGTCATTTAGGTTGACGCATTGAAGCTGGGACCTGTAAAATACCTTTTATAGAGTTTGCCTTCGGGTAGTATGTAGAAATGGGCAGTTTTTGTCCTACCTTGATGGGCTTATTTCTTATCAATCGGTAGGACGTCGTCTTGTAAATAAGCAATGATTGGATCCATCTAACTAGGAATTCTCTGAACTGCAAGGACTTATTCGATGACCACTGGTTTTGCAATACTAGTTTTAGTAAGTAATTATACTTAAATAATTATTTTAATATCATAGTCCACTACTGACTCCGAAGCGGTTAAGGCATCAACATGACTAATGTTTCCCGAGGGGAATTATTGAATGTGGACCTTTTCGAACTTGGCAATAAAGTCTTGGGAGACTAGCAAATATGATGGCATTCTCTTGTCCTTAGCATTGAAGTTTCTCGTCACTTGGTTGGACACTAGCCTAGAGTCACGATATATGTCAAAGTGGCTCGCGCCTAAGGATAAGGCTTTTCGCAACCCAATGATGAGGGGTTCATACATGGCTTCGTTATTGGAGGCTTCAGAGCCAAGTTTGATACCTTATTCAATCATGGTCTTTGGGGAGAAATGAGTACAAGCCCAACTCTTATCCTCTTGAGTTAGAGGCACTGTCTACATGAAGAGTCCACTTTTGGATTGATCAAACTTTTGACTGATTTTATGATAGTCTAAGTCCTTTTCGTTGGGTCCTCTTATTCTCGTGAAATATGTAATGAAGTCTACCAGTACTTAGCATTTTATTACAATTCTTAATTGATTGTGAATATCAAACCTTCCAAGTTCATCTAACTATCCATCGAGATAGGTCGACTTTCCTAATGATTGCTTTGAGAGGGAAAGAGGTTATGACTAGGACCGAGTGAGATTCAAAATAGTGCTTTAATTTTTGTGAAGTAACGACCAAAGAGTAGGACAAATTCTCAAGTGGGAGGTAGCGTTGATCTGTGTCAAGGAGCGTCTTGATGACGTAGTAAATAGGGGCTTGGTTCCCTTCCTTCTCACATATTAAGGCGGAGCTGATTGCATGTTCAGATATCGCTAGATAGTGGTAAAAAGTGTATCCTGAATTAGGAAATGAGGCCTTTCTTCTTTTTTAATAGCCGAAATGACGATCGACATTTTTCGGATGATTTGGAGATAAATCGATTGAGATATGTTAGCTTTCCTGTTAAATTTTGAATGTTGCGAGGCATCTTTAGAGGTTGAATATTTATTGTCTCTATCTGGCCAGGGTTGGCATTAATCATCCTTTTGTTGACTAAGTGCCCAATGGATAGGATCCCGAAGGAGCGTTTTATCGTGTTGAGCTTCATCTTGAAGTATCTATGGATCTCAAAAATTGTAGTTAGTCATTTTTATACTTTCTCTTGATGAGCATGTCATCTATGTACACCTCCACCATGTCTCCCAGTTGTTACTTAAAAATTTTGGTGATCGACTACTGATACGTAGCTCTTGAATTCATGAGATTGAAGGGCATGACTTTATAACAGTACAACCTGAGAGTGGTGATGAATGAGGTTTTATCTTAATCGGGGGGAATAGGAAACCTATTTGTTTATGACTGGTTGTGACGTCGACCAAATGGTCCATTTTTAGTAAATGAAAGTTATCTTTGGGATAAGCTTTCTTGAGGTCGGTGAAGTCTACCCATACTCTCTGACCTGGCGAGGACTTTTGATAACCTCAGAAAATACCGAATGAAACTCAACGTAAGTGTTCTTTCGATGTACAGTCAGGAAAATTCCTTGGATACTTGGTCAGTAAGAGAGGAATAAAGTTAAACCATGACCAGATTGACGCCATCAACAAAGTTCAACCCCCTCAAACAGTAAGATATGTATATAAGCTCACCGAAATGCTCGTCATGCTCAATCGGTTCATTTTAAAATCTTCAGAATGATATTAACCATTCTTTTATTTGTTGAAAAGAAACAAGGATATGACATAAAACGAGGACTTCTCTAGAGCCTTAGAAGAACTCAAGGCCTATCTCATCAGACCCCTTTTGCTCGTGATCCCTAGAGAGGGAGATCCTTTATACCTTTACCTCGTTATGTCAGACCATGCTATGAGCACTGCTTTGGTATGTGAAAGAGAGGGAGGCAAGCATCCAGTCTACTATGCAAGTAAGACTCTTTTAGAAGCCGAGCAGCGGGACCTGCTATTGGAGAATCTTGTATACTTATTGGTCATAGGCTCGAGGAAACTGAATCATTATTTTTAGGACCACTCCATCTTCGTGGTTACTTCGCACCCTCTAATGGTTGTTCTTAGCAAAGAAAACCTCTCTAGCTGAATGTTGAAGTGGCCAGTCGAGCTTAGAAGGTTTGATATTCACTTTCAACCAAGAACAATCGTTAAGGGGAAGATCCTAGCTGATTTCACAGGAAAACAACCTGCCAAAACCAGTCGACCAATGGAGAGCTTACAAGAACCGAGCGGTTGGACCTTATACGTTGATGGACCTCCAACTCAAGGGGTCAAGAGTAGGTATCATACTAGTGACTCTAAAAAATATAGTGCTCAAGCAGGGAATCAGATAGGGATTTGAAGCCTCCAATAATGAGGCAGAATATGAGTCACTGATCGTTGGATTACACAAAGCACAATTTTTAGGGGCATGTCACCTTCAAGTCTTCGGCGATTCTCAGCTGGTATCCAACTAGATAAATGGTGATTTGTATGCAAATGATGAAAGGATGGTAGCTTATCTCGCCATTTTGAAAGGACTAATGGCCAACTTCTATCAAGTTGATGTTTAGCAGTTCCTCAGAGGACATAATAACCATGTAGATGCCCTAGCTGCTCTGAGTTTAGCAGTAGACTCTGACTTAAGAAGAACTATACAAATAGATTTCCTCGTGAAACCCAGCAATGATCAGACTACCGAGCCACTGAATCCCGAGCAGATTCTCTACATTGAAAAGGCTCCGAGCTGAATGGATTCCATTGCATACTACTTACGAATTGATGTACTGCCAAGTGATAAGAGGTCGGCTCATCAGATAAGAGTCAAAGATGTTCATTTTCACTTATCTCCTGATGGGAAGTTGTAAAAAAGATTTTTCATCGGCCCCTACCTCCAGTCCGTTCATCCACAAGACGTCGAGCAAGTTACTCACAAACTTTATGAGGGAATTTATGGAAGTTACGCAGAAGGATGGTCGAAATTTTGAGTAATAAAGTAAGGGTATTGGTGGCCATACATTCAGAAGGATGCTGGAATCTACATTTGAAAGGGCTAAAATCCTAAAAACACCTACCCATGATCCACCAGCCCGCCAGCGACCTAAAGTCATTAACCAGCCCATGGCCCTTCGCCCAATGGGGTTTAGACATCGTAGTTCCTCTACCTACTATGGTAGGATATCAAAAGTATCTGTTGGTTTCCACAGACTACTTCACTAAGTGGATAGAGGCAGAACCACTGGCTAACATCATGAACACATATATGATGAGGTTTATATGGAGAAACATCATTACTCACTTTGGCATACCTAGGACAATCATTACCGACAACGGGACCCAATTAGAGAGGGGACCCTTCCAAAGTTTTTGCAACGATCATGGAATCAGGCATTACTTCAGCTCTATAGCGTATCTATAGAGCAATGGTCAAATTGAGTCTTCCAACAAGATAGTGATCGATGGACTAAAGAAATGCCTGAAACGAGCCAAAGGAGCTTGGGAAAATGAGTTGCCCAACACCCTCTAGGCCCATCGCATCACCCCAAGGCGAGCAACTAGGGAAACACCTTTTGCACTCACATATGGAATGGAAGCAGTCATTCCACTTGAAGCTGGTCTCCCTACCATGAGGTCTACGTTGGTCAACCAAGGCCACAATGATGAAGCATTGCTCACTAAACTTGACTTAGCTGATGGGCAGCGAGAATTAGCTCTAGTTAAACTGGCCTCCTACCAGCAATAACTAGCCAAATAGTACAACCAAAAAGTCAATCCAAGTAAATTCCAAGTTGAGGACTATATCCTAAGAAAAGTCCTTGGCAGCGCTGTGAAACCATCAGATGAAAAATTGAGACCAAACTAGGAAGGACCCTTCAAGGTAATAAGAGATAACCTATAAGGATCCTATCACTTGGAAACGCTGGAAGGCAGGAGGATACTAAGGGCTTGGAATGCGGACAATCTGAAAAGGTTCTACTTCTAAGACTTTCTTTATCTATGCATCATCAGTTCAGGCAAAATTTTTATTTACAAACTGATGTTGCTCTTCGTTTATAATTTAGGTTAATAAAACTTAATTGGACTAGGCATTCTACATGTATTGGTTGTCCCAATTATATTTCGATATGCACCATTTCCAAGTTAAAGGCTTCACTCTTTTTATGAGTATAATAGAATTCCTGGATTACAGTAAGTTGGCTAACTTACTTCAGTAAAAGGATTTTTTGAACCAGAATCTTATGATCGCAACACAGTGGTTAGGTCTATCCTAACTCAATTCGTCCAAAGCATAATTAGCAGGGTCGATAGGTGGTAACCATCCTCAGACCTTTGTTCAAAAACACAATTGGCCTCCTAGGTTGCTCCGATAATAAATAAAGACCTACATGGGATCCTTAGGCAGCATGGACAACCCAAGTTAGTCGCCAACATAGCTTGGCTCCAAAATCCTTCTCAGGTGGATTGCCCATTAATCAGGGGTATTCTCGCGATCGCCCTTCTTAGGCCTAAGGTAGTGTGACGATATGACCTAAAAGGTGAAAAGGGTGGAATGGTATGGCTAAGGAATACTGACTGGGGGAAATCTCAATTAAAATTAAACACTAAATGAAATTTAGTCGGATGAAGAGCCCAAGATAATAATTAGAGTTTATTAATAAGGCGAAAACAAGCGACACATATTTAGTCGGCCTATGCCCAATACATAAATATTTCTTACTAAAAATTACGTGGTTACACGTATAACAATAATGAAATAAATTAACCCTAATAAGATCCAAGTCGGTGAGTAAGGTAGTGTTCTACTCGAGCTCTCTGGCCATCATCAGGGTGAATGGTAAAGCTTTCCATAACCTCCTCCAAGCTCGGCTCTAGCAGCCGACTCGGGATGACATCCATAGGGATCCAACGATCATCCCTTCTAAATATATTCAGTTCTAAGGTTGGGGGAGTGATCTCGTGTCTGTACCAAAGGACAAAATTCTTAGAAAGCCAGCTCCTCGACCTCCTTCAGCTTCGTGGGGGCATCCGTCCATCCTTGGTCGTATCCTTCAGCCCTTACTTATCGAGGACATTTTTAAAATAGGTGCCTCAGCCTTATGATATCTCTTTGGAGTCCGGAAGCAATCACATATGCTCGCTGAACATTTCCCTTCAGCTCGACAATATCCCTCTGGGAATTTCCATCATCTCTCCTAGCTCGCTGCATGAATGTCGACGAGGAACCTTGGATAACTCGAGGAGCACTGCTTAGTACATTTTCCTTAGGGTGAGCGACTTCCCTCCTTAAGGCATCATTTTCTTGCTGCAGCACCTCCCCAACTTGATTTATCTCGGATGCATCTAGTAGTTTTTCCTTCAAAGTATCCATCTCTTCTTGAACGGAAGCACCAATATCCTCCATCTCTGCAAGCCTATCCTTTAGTCTGGAAATAACTTTGGACTGATCTTTATAGTCCTTATTCCTTTCCCTAAGGTACTTATAAATCTTAATGAAGGCCCAACAAGCTTGGTCACTTATGTTCGAACCAAGGATCTGATTTACACTAGAGGTAGCAGGAAAATAATCATCAAGATCAATAAGCTACAGGACATCGAACATAAAGAGCACATATATCAGTGAATGAAAAAAAGGAATCTCTTTCATTCATTGGGAAGTGGCAATGGCCAAGTATAGGTACATCAAATGATAAAAATAAAAATAAAAAATACACAAGTGAAGAAGAAGGCCTAGGAGTCTAATCGGAAGCATTAATTTTCTCGGTGAAGGCGGACTCCTTCCCCTTGTCAGCAGAAGTCTTGCTTATCCCAACCACAACTGCACCTCCTTCAGATGGAGAAGAATTCTCACCCCCAGCAGGGGCATTAAAAACAGAGGGAGCAGGTTCCGAGATAGATCGAGCAATAGGGACCTCCTCTTCACTAACGGTCTTGGTGCCCGGATGATGTTCATAGAAGAGAGAGAAGTAAGTAGCAACTCCAGCAGCGACTAAGGCCTGATCCCAACCATTCTTAAAGTTGGCTCGGCTAATTTAGTCGATCTGTCCATCAACATCTTCATATGTTGCCGCCCATCCCTCATTATAGCCGCTCTCCCTGACGGTAGATGCGTCTGCCTCTGACTTCACCGCCTTCTCGATCAGCTCCTTATTCGTATCTGCTAGCATCTTATTCTCCTCTGTGGCACCCAACTTACCTTTAACCACAAGTTCATAAGCCTCACGCTGATCCTTAAGATCTTTAGCCACCTCGGCCTTGTCCTAAACAAAATATGCTTTAGCCTCTGTGAGAGCCGTCTCAGAGGACTTTTGAGCCTCTTGGGTAGACCTTAGGCTCTCCTCGAGCTCAGAATTCCTCGTAGACAACTCATTTTGACTGCTCTTGAGGATTGTGTAGTTAGACACAAAGTGAAAAAAGATACAAATGTTATTAAACAAATAGTGAAGAAATTACGAGTAAAAGAAATAGAGAAAGGGGAAGTGGCCTTACCAAAGCAATCCCTTGATCTACTTTCAGGGCTAACTGGTCAGGGTCCATGCTTAAAGAATGTTCACGATCCTTCGTGAGAACTGCTCTCTCAAGAATTTTTGGGACAAGATAAGGGGCCAAAGCCATTGAGTCCCTCTCAGCTGGAATAGCCACGGGCACTAAAGAGGCATGTGCTTTCTTTGTCCTCTCTTCTCCCCTCCTCCTCCCTTCTTCTCTCCTTTTCTCGGCTTCCTTCTTCTTTTCTTCTTCTATCTTCCTCTCTCTTCCTCTCTCTCTCTCCCTTTTCTCTTCCTCTTCTTTTCTCTTCGCCTATTTCTCATGAGATGTTATCTTAAAACTGCTGGCAGTGTCCCCAAACATTGGTTTCTGGAACTTTAGCCTATTGGACAACAGGACATTATCATCATTATCCTCATCATCATCACGGATCAAGTTTTTTCTTCTTAGGGGAGCTATCTCTTCCTCACTAGGCCCTCCTATATTGGATCCTTCCTCGCTGGACCTTTCTCCACTGGATTCCTCCTCGTTGGATCCCTCCTCACTGGATCCTACCTCGCCACTAGCACCTCTGCCACCTTCAATAACACCAGTCTCTGAGCTGCTCTCCTCCTCATCGTCTATCTTGATGGGTTCGAGAGCACCTTATTCTTCTTTAGGGTTATCAAGGTGGGGAATGATATCCATTGGAAGAGAAATAAAACTGGTAGTAATGTTCTTGTATTCCAACAAGAAAGCAGCAGACCTAAGATGTTCACCTTCAGCTATAGGGTCCCTTATTTCCCAGGCTTTTACCAACTCAGCAACCCGAATCTCTCAGAGAGTAATTTCTTATTTTTTAAACCTCGCTAAAAAAGGTAAAGGGAAGAGAACATTAGAAGAAAAACACATTAAAGTAGACAAGAAAGAATAAATGAAAATATTTGGTAACAACCTATGTACTCCTCCCCATAAGTAGGGATCCGAGATCCCCTGTAACTTATTCCCTCTTTTTGGGGAGAAAACTGCTAGTTTCTAGTGATGAACCCTTCAGACCTGTAGTCTTTGTGGGAATCAGGTAAATTTACTACCAATACCCAATCTGGACTCCTCTCCTTCAGATATAAGAGACCCTCGCTTGTGCGAGAAAAAGTGTAACAGTAGCAGATTTTTTGCATAACCCTAAATTAGTGCCATAGAGTTAATTTATTCTATGGACTCTATTAACGATCTTCCAAACATTTGGAGAGCATTGAGCATGAACTGTATCAAAGTATTGAAAAAGGTGTAAAAATAGACGATTTGGGGGGAATGTCAACCCTCTTGAGATAGAAAGAGGACATGTCCATCCTCAATATCACGAACATTGCGAGGAACGGGGGTACACTCAATATCTACCCAACTGGGGATATTATAGCATTTTCTTAATTCAGTCAGAGATTTGTTGTCTATTTTTGTCATGGAAAAACCCTAGCTACTGATAATGCAATATATAGCACCCTGCCGCGGTAGTACTCTTCCGAAGCTGCGGATGTTCAGACCATACAGGCCGCGGCAGTTACCACAGTCAGGGCGCGGTCATATCTCTCGTCGGATGCGGCCACCTTTATCAGAGGCCGCGGCACCCCACCTTAGGGCGCTGCACTACTCGGCGTTGCTTACTCTACGGGCTGCGCACCCTTATCCACAAGTGACTGCAGACTTGGTACATGCCACGTGCTGTGGGCACGTGACTCAACTCACTTCCTTATAAATAGAAGACCATACCCGGAAAAGTGGAGATCGATTCCACATACGCCAAAGTTAGGCTCTACAATACAGATCCTCACTACACAACCTCAAGGCACAACTTGGAGGCCACGCATCCACATCGCAGCCACCTATCCAGCACCCCGGAATCCTCAGTACTTCCATGTACTCTCCATTATTCTCATATTTGTATGCCACTTTAGGCACGATTATACTGTACCATGCAACGCATATAATGAGAACGGAGCAACACAGTGGACGTAGGCCTATTTTAAAGGCTGAACCACTCTATATCTTGTCTTCTCTCTATTTACTTGCTTTAGTTGATTATTACACACTTCACACATGATTTGCTGATGCGAGAGCGACAAGTGGACGATTTCTCGTATCAACAATTTGGCGCCGTCTGTGGGAAACGAGATATTTCAATCTTGTTTCTCTATGTTTCGAGTTCTTAAACACCTTATTCTATTCATGGGGATTCTCTGGATCATCATCACATGAGTAAACTTTGGTTATTGAGCTCTATTTTATACTTACACCCTTAAATGGGTATTTCTTACCTTCAGATCTGCTCTCGGGTCTCCATTTCATGACCTTAGATCTATTTTACATACCCCTGTGATATCACCCCACCTAGATAAAGCTGGAAGGCTTGATGGGCTTTAGCCCCGTAAATTTGGGTGATTAGGGAAGAGTTATATTTACTCCCTTTTTGTTCTTTGCCTATGATCTAGGATTTATCATTAGAATTATGCCATTGTGTACACCGAGAGGTTATTCTCTCATGGATAGACCCTAGTAGGTATGCTCTCCACAGGTTTTGGGAGAAAAACTCAGTTCCCGAGCTTCAATTTTGGGATTGTGCCTTCACTGCCTAGGTAGGGACGCGGCGTGGTAGTTAAACTACCTTACATGTCGCGGCCTCTACTGGGGTAGGTATGTTGCAGAAGCTTCAAAACATCAAGGAACATTCGGGTGGCCTTCAGCTCAACCTTGGTGATATCATTCAAAGGCTGCGGCAGTGCACTTGTGTGCCATTCTTGCCGCGGCCTCCTCAGCATATCATGGGGCAGTACATCCCCTTCCCCCCCCAGTACTCCTGTTATTACTCACTTCTGTTAGTTTTGTCTCAGATTCTATATACTCTATAAAGACTAACAAAAGCAGAAATGGAGGGGGAATCCAGCCAGAGCATGGAAGTCAAGGATGAGATTGTGCAACTGTACAATCACCTTAATCACCTCTATGACAGCCATGCTTCACTTCAGACCCAGGTCAATTACCTCACTCAGAGGGTGCTGATGCTAGAGGCCGCGGCCAATCAAAATACAAACGCAGGTCCGGGAAGAGCTTTTCCTACCGCGGCAGTCAAAGAAGCCGCAGGACCAACTGGCAAAAGGCAGAAAAAGGAAGCAGAGAAATCAGAGAAAAAGTCGGGCGTCTATACGCCGTTGATTTTCCCCATTGAAGATATCTTTGAGTGTATCAAAGAGGACAAGCTTTTGAGGTGGCCAGAAAAGCTGAGAGCTCCACCCTACAAGAGGAACAAAGCCGCCTGGTGCAAATTCCATCAGGACCATGGCCATGAGACAGAGCAACGCTATGCTCTGAAAGATGAAGTCGAAAGGCTAATTGGCCAGGGGATGCTGCAGCGATTCCTGAAGAATGCATAAAGGGCTCAGCCGGACATGACAGAGGCTGCATGCCACACCTCATCCTTAGCCTTTTTCAATTCCGCTATTTCTGTCTATGCTTTATGTAGCTCATTAGAGCCCGAATACTCAAGATTTTATGTTTTATTAGCAAAGCCATTAGCTGAAACATACATATATAAATATATGGATTAGCAAATTTTTCCATATCTCATTCCTCTCTTGTTTTCATAATTTGTCATCTCACAAAAAGACCTTTTGTCTTAAACAGATTCCAAGGGAAGAATAACACATTATCTTGGAAGATTATTATTATTTTGAGATGCACCTATGGAGGGATTGCGATCTTAATTAGCTCAAAAGTTCCCCTCTCGATGTGCAACTGTATCTTATCATATGATGATTACAATCATGAAAGCATCCGAGGATTCAAGGAGCTTTTATTAAGCCACGGGGGCTTACAATGCCCGTTCTCAGCTCTTGGGACGCGCCATCAAGCCGGGAGGCTTATAATCTCTGGCTATGGAGGACTTTGTGTATATCAGTAGCTGTGGATGGCTTCATAACATAGCCCAGCCTGGAGAGGCTTGATAGTGTCTCACACATTAGCTGTGGGCGGCTTAATAACATAGCCCAGCCTGGAGAGGCTTGATAGTGTCTCATATATTAGCTGTGGGCGGCTTAATAACATAGCCCAGCCTGGAGAGGCTTGATAGTGTCTCACACATTAGCTGTGGGCGGCTTAATAACATAGCCCAGCCTGGAGAGGCTTGATAGTGTCTCATATATTAACTGTGGGCGGCTTAATAACATAGCCCAGCCTGGAGAGGCTTGATAGTGTCTCATATATTAGCTGTGGGCGGCTTAATAACATAGCCCAGCCTGGAGAGGCTTGATAGTGTCTCACACATTAGCTGTGGGTGGCTTAATAACATAGCCCAGCCTGGAGAGGCTTGATAGTGTCTCATATATTAGCTGTGGGCGGCTTAATAACATAGCCCAACCTGGAGAGGCTTGATAGTGTCTCACACATTAGCTGTGGGCGGCTTAATAACATAGCCCAGCCTGGAGAGGCTTGATAGTGTCTCACACATTAGCTGTGGGCGGATTAATAACATAGCCCAGCCTGGAGAGGCTTGATAGTGTCTCACACATTAGCTGTGGGCGGCTTCATAACGTAACCCAGCTGGGAGAGGTTTGATAGTGTCTCACATGTTAGTGCTTGGTGACATGACCCAGCGCGAGAAGATTGGGAAACACCAGCATATGTCTACAAAGGCACATCGTTCAGATGAACCAGAAATGTGCTGCATCCCATCGGTACGGTTGCAGAGCTCTAAGAGCTACTCATTCGTGAAAATGCTGAGACACTAACATCTAGAGGCATGAGAGGGCTACAATGTCGAATGCCACGGTGGAAGAGAATCAATTGTACCAAGTCTAAGGAAAGAGTTTGCTTAATGATTCATGTTGGTTATGGGACAACAAAAGGCAAACAGTTCAAACAACTGGGTGCAATGAAGGCGGATGGAGACACATGCAATCAGCAAGTCCCAGCCTTGAAATCAGGACCGCGGCAACCAAGCGAAGACATTTACCCTTCAAAAGACGTTGCACTATCTATATGTCCGCGGAAATGGGCAATTAATCAATATACGAATTCGATCTCTGTCCGCGGACTTAAAATATTATGTTTATCTGGACACGGATGCGTTTTCAAATATGCGGCAACTACGATAAATCATTCATTATAAACAGGCAATGTAAGAGCAAGGAATGGAAAGATAACAATCATGTACTGTACAAGTAGTCAATATGGCCGCAGCCTTGATATTAATATTCAAGATTACAGAAAGGAGGCCGCAGCCACAAATGCAGATTACAAAAAGAAGGGACGCAACCCTGAATTAATGATAAGCTCCAGAAATTGACTGAATTTAAGAGGCTGCGTCATCATCTTCATCAGCAACTATATTTGCGGCTGGATTTTTCCCAAACAAATCCATTCCTCAACAAATGGGTGCGGAAGGTAAACCACTATTTTTATTCTATGGCCGTTTCTGTCCTTGAACTCATGTTATTCTTTTTCAGGTGAAGAGGTTGACAGGGAGCTGCTAGCAGCGCAGCTGGCAGAGATGGATGAGGACGCGGTCGTCCTGAATAATACTCTGTGGGAAACGCAATAAAGCAATGACGAAAAGAAATAAAGAAAAAGGAAGGAGCTGGTGACTTACGAAGTGAGAATCAAGCTGGAAATGTTGAATAACTTCGAATTTGAGAAGATGAAGAGTAAGAGATAGTTTGGGAAGCAAGAGAGGTAAATAATTTGAAGTGACGATAGAGTTCGTCCAACACTTGAGTTTAAACTTCTCAATGATAGAGCTCATTGACCGAAGAATATTTTCCACTCAAATATCCAGCAAAATGACAATTCACACCCCTTCTAATTGCATGAACTGTAATAGTACTATAAAAAGGGAGGTGGTACCTTTTTAAAATTTTTGAACCCAAATCGTGACCCCAAAACTTTTAGGGGCAGTATTATGGGTACCTATTATCGATCAAGCCCATAAGAGTAGCCGACCAAGCCCAAGTGAATTAATGAGGCGCCAGGCCCAAATTATGAGCCTTGATTAACAGTTAAAATTAAAGATATGATCGGGTCTATCCTAAAAAATCTCGAAGAGATATTCAAGGGATACTGGCCCAACATGTTGGTTACAACCATTTTCAATTAACAGTATATATATTATACCCTGGCCCGGGGCATAGGGGCATGGAGAAAAAACCTTCTCGAGAGTTTCTTATTAAAAATAGTACACCTCTCCATGGACGTAGGCAAGTTGCCGAACCACGTATATTCTTGTGTTGTGATTATGATTATTTGCTGCACTTGATCTCTTGGTGATTATTTATTTTCATTATTGTTCGGGTTGAGATTTTTATCACCACAATTAGCGTCGTCTGTGGAAAATGATTGTTATTCCTACGAAAACCTTCATCCACAATAACCAGCGATGTCCCATTATAGCAGTGACGTCCCTCAAGAAGGTGACATTCAACAACAGCCTAACCCTCTAAGGGTAAGGTCTGAGATTCTTCATTCAAACCCGAGACTTCGCCGGGAGAGGTAATTTTCTTAAGAGAGCCAGGTGCTGCCCAGGTCCATGCATATCTCAAGATTAATATATGCCTATGAAACTAGACTCTAAAAGAAAGATGAGTCCACTCGCCAACAGCAAGATGAGAGTGTTCACCTCAAGAGGTAACTGGAAATGATGGAGATAGATTTCCATCGAAACACGAGGCGATGCCATAACCGGACTCCTAGAACTTAGGCGAGTAAGTCTCACAGCCGAGGAAGGAGCTCGAGGCGTGGTTCAGAAAGAACGGAGAGGCACTGGTCAGACGATGACCATTCTGAAACGACTGTAACCAGCTCACCATTACAGGAGTCCTAGTCGATAGAACGATGACATACGAAGTTTGGTTTGGAGGGAGATGGACCAGCACCCAGATCATCGCGGTGCCAAATCTATGAGAGAGCTAGACAGACGAGCTCTCAAAACTCAGATAAAGGGAAATATAAGAAAAAGAGGCCCCGAAGATGTTCGCGATTCCCAGGTTCAAGATTTATTATAGAAGACTGACCTCATTGATCATGTTAGGCAATACCGACAAGTTATGACTCTATGTAGTCACAATGATGCGCTCATGTGTCGAATCTTCCCTTCGATATTGCACGATGTGGCCCATAAGTGATTTGAGAAGCTACCTCATATGTCCATCCAAAATTTCAAATCTTTAGCTGAGCAAATTATAACTCGTTTCATAACAAGAAACTCCCACCCAAATAGGATGGATGCATTACTTACTACGAAGAAAAATCCAAAAGAACCTTAGAGAATACGAGAAGAGGTATTGGTAAGTGTTTAATAAAATTGAGGATTGCTTGGAGCAGGTCATCGTAGAATCCTTTAAAATCAATTTACCGAGCTCCTACCTACTATACCAGTCCTTACCTAAGAAGGAGCCTACATCCATTGATGACTTAATGGCTCGTATTAAGAAGTACGCCAAAGTTGAGGATACGACCCATCTTAATGCAAGGGATAAAGGTCACGTGAGGGTTGGAAAAGGAGTGGTGAAGAATGAGCCACAGAAAAAAGGGAACAAGAACGGGGGAAAAAATGGATCCAAGAATGGAAATAAAAATGATGCCTCGAAGGCATTTCAGGCCGTGAATACATTCTTTAAGGAACCAATATACAAGATTCTTACTAAGATCAGAGATGAGCCGTTTATTAAGTGGTCGAAGAAGATGGGAAGATACCCCTCTAAGCAGAATAACGTACTAAGGTGCTCATTTCATAAGGAGGGCATCCACAAAACTGAGCATTATAAAGCCCTCAAATCTCATCTCATGGAGTTGGCCCAAGCCGGGCATCTTAATGAGTTCATGGAAAATAAGGTAGAGAAGGTAGCAGCGAATGGCGAGCAGCGGCTTGATAACATCCTCGAGAAGGATATTGGCCACGAGTTTGCGGTGATACATGGGGTGTCAGACCTTAAGAAAATTAAAAGAAATTCAGCTCGGATAGAAGTAAATAAGCTTACAGCAGTCATGCAGGCTTTTCAGATTGACCCTTCCAAAACTCGGGATGGGAAGCGTCGACGATTGGAGGACGTCAATTATAATTAGCACATTATTTCACTGATGAAGAATTGATTAGGGTGAGAACCCCTCATCATGATGCGCTGGTCATCACACTCAGGATAGCCAACTGGGATCGATAGGTTGCTCGTCGACCATGGTATCTCCTCCGAAGTGATATACCTAGAATTGTTCAGAAAGTTAAAGTTAAGCATAGCCGACCTCAAGGAAGCCACTGTCCCATTGGTCAGCTTCGCTGGAAAGATTACAGTTCCTTTGGGGAAGATTGTCTTGCCAGTCAGGGTAGGAAACATTGCAAAAATGATCGAGTTTCTAGTAGTTGACACTGAATCTCCGTACCACTCCATCCTCGGCAGGGGGTGGCTCCATGCAATGAAGGTCGTACCATCAAAAGCTTAAGTGTATAACAGATCGGGGAGTAGTCGAGATCCATGGAGATCAGGCTATGGCCAGAAAGTGTTTCATTGCGACCATTCTCCCCAAGTAGGAAAAGAAAATGGATACAAAACCTTCTCGAGAGTTACTTAATAAAAACACTCGACCTCTCCGTGGACGTAGGCCAGTTGCCGAACCACGTAAATTCTTGTGTTGTGATTGTGATTATTTGCTGTTGTTGATCTCTTGGTAATTATTTTGTTTCATTGTTTATTGAGATTTTTGTCACCACAATAAGTATTTACGTGGTTCGGCAATGGCCTACATCTACGGGGTGTTTCACTATTCTTATTATAATTTTTAGCTGCGGCATTCTCATACGGTGAAAGGCACCGTGTGTGGTAGACGGGTTCCTAAAGCTTCATTGGTGGATTTCGAGGTTCTGGTAGATTCCGGGATTGTCGACTAAGCAGAGGTTGGTACAAGAAGACGCATCTGGGGCTTGAAGGGAGTTGAGTCGAGTTGAGTAAGTCATTTGTCTTGTACTTGTAAAATTCCGTACTTAGTGGACTTAAGGCTAGGTCCGTCCGAGGTTTTTTCCCGTTGTGGGTTTTTCCTCGTACATTGCGACGTAGTGTTTGTTGATTTATTTTATCTTGCAAATCACCTAGAACGCATGCTTAGGATTAAAAGATAAAATATTATTTAATTCACTTCTCTAGTTTAATTTGGTGCTAAAATAAGTTTGGGTGAAAATTAAGTTGATTTAAAATAATTTGGGACTAATTTGGTAATATTGAAAATATTGTGTAGGCAAATTTTAGGGCTTGTGTTAAATTAATTTTGGGCTAAAAGTAAATTTCTCATAGTTAACTTCATGTGTTAGTTTTGTATGTGAGAAAATCCTGATACTAGTTTGTGTGATTTTTGTGTATGTGTGTCTGTGTTCACCATAATTCACTAATTAAGGTTTAATTTTTAATTTTGATTTTAGAAATTAAAATTTGTGTTTAATTTAATATTTCATCTTTTTAAGAAAATAAAATCAAATAAGATTTAAAAAATTAAATTGTTGTGTTGAACCATCTTTATTCCACATTTAAAAGGAAATTAAAGTGAAAGATTTTGAAATTTGGGGTCCTTGCACGTTTCAAACAAGTGGTATCAGAGCCGGAGTTCTAATTTACCACGTTAAGGTCCTTTTAAATATTTTTGGTTAAAAATCGATTTTCCCCATTTTCAAAATTTTCTATTTTCGATAGTTCTAATTACGCATATTGGAAATCACGTATGCGTTCGACACTTAGGTCTCTAGATGAGAGGGTTTGGTTGTCAGTCGTGAACGGATGGTCCCCACCCACACATTTGGTAGACAATGTGCGTGTTCCCAAACCCGCAGAGAGATGGAGTGAGAATGAATTTAAACTTGCAAATTTTAATTTCTGAGGTTTAAATGCCTTGTTTAACGCGGTCACACCGGATGAATTCCGACACATTATGACGTGTGAAACCGCTAAAGAAGCTTGAAATATTTTACAAATCACTCACGAGGGAACCAGTGTCGTAAATGCTTCTAAACTCCCAAACCTCACCACTCAATTTGAAACAATCAAAATGAATGAAAAGGAAACTTTTGATGAATTTTATGCTAGACTTTCTGATATAGTTAATTCATCTTTTAATTTGAGAGAGAAAATACACAACGACTGAGAAGTAAAGAAAATTTTAAGGTCCCTACTCGATTGATTTATTCCTAAGGTGATCGTGTTAAATTTTTTACCCACTTTAGCCTCTACGAAATTAGAAGATCTCATAGGTGATTTACAAGCCTATGGACTAGACATGTTTCCCTCCAAAACTGAAAAGAAAATAGATAAGGGCGTTTCTTTGAAACCCGAAAGGAGAAAAAATAAGTAGTAGAGAGTGAAAGTGACAGTGACTCGGAAGATATGGCTATGTTTGCTAGGAAGTTTCATAAATTTCTTAAATTTATCAAAGACAAATTTAAAAATGATTTTAAGAAATTTGAAAAATCTAAGCATGGCAAAGCCGAAAAGATCCCAAAATCTTTTAGTAAAAATTTAAATAGGGACGAGTCAAATAGGTGTATGGTTGTGAAGGGTATGGCCATAGGGTTTTGAGTGCCCCACTAAACTAAGGAGAGAGAGTAAGCAACCTATTTCATTCAATGCCACCCTTAGTGATAGTGATAAGGAAGAGGGAACCAATTCCCCCATTGAGCGCAACTTTACCTCGTTCATTGCAAGTTATGTAAGTGATAGTGAGAAATCATCCAATGATGACATATGAATACATAACACTTTCGAGGCCTTTGTTTGTGAAGCTATAAAAGATGATGGTAGTGAGAGTGGAGAATAAAGAGAGAGTGAAAATGAAGAAGAGGTTGATGTGACTGAACTTTAATTTGCATTTCAAGAACTATATGAAGAATCTATTAAATTAAAAAGAGCAAATTTGAAGTTAGAAGCTAGTTTAAAAGAACGTGTCAAGGTCGTTGATGAGAGTGCGTTAATTGATGACCTTAGGACACGAGAGAGAGCTCTTCGTGAGAAGCTATAATATATAGAAGGCTAGAGAGATAGCTTTAGAGGGTTGATGGAATCCTCGAAAAGGGTGCTTCTCGAGTTTGAAGAGAGAAATAGTTTTCTTGAGTCTAGGATTATAGAACTTGAGAAGAAAGTGAGAGGCTCAAGTAGAGTCAAATTTGAGTTGGAGAGTCGTTCGGAGAAATTAGATAAAATCTTAGGAACGGTCCAAATTAAAAATGACACTTGTTGTTTAGGCTTCGATTCTTGTAACGATTCCACTAATAAAGTCAAAACCAATATTTTAGGAGAATCATATAGGAACAATGTTATAGATCATTCCTTATGTAAGTCTTTTCGCCGAGTTTTTAGGTGCTCACATTATGGTCGAAAAGGTCATCTTAGAAAATTTTGTTTTGATCTTAAACGAGGTCCTAGAAAATCCCACCTAAGGCAACCGAGGTAGCTAAGATTCCTATATCCCGAGATCGTCATTCATCATTAGTTTGGGTTAGGAGATCCGACTTGGTAGCTTTACAAGATAGGATTTTTAATTCTCATTTACTTTCACACGATACCTCCCTTGCTAAATCCAAATGTTGAATGTGTTAGTTGTTTGAATACTTTAACTTTTGTTCTTCATGCTATCTTATTATGCTAATTGTATGCTTGTTTATCATTTTCTAGTTTTTGCTTTATCACATATCTTATGTTAGAATTATGATGTTTGTTTATCTTTTGTATTATATTTATTTTAGTTTACATTAAATGAAAAATACAAAAAGATTTTTGTTTATCATTTGTGTTTTACCGTTTTAGAAATTTAGGCTTAATGAAAACTTCAAATGATTTTTGTTTGTCTTTTAAGTAAATATTTTTGTTTGTTTGGTTAAAATTTTCAAAAAACTTAAAAAGATATTTTATTGTGTGTATCTTAATTTGACACACTTTATGTGGATTATACTTGTGTTTGAATCCCATATTTTTTCATTTTCACGTGGCAAGAACTTTTGGTTAAGATTGTCAATTTTTAAAATGTTCTTTACCATGCTTACATGGAGTAGTTGGATTTTGTGTTGCTATAATGGATTCTATTTTTATATGCCTCAATTCAAACATGCACGAGCTCACTTGAAATTTTAACTTCACATGTATATTTGAGCTTTATGAGGTGTTCTCCTACCAATCTAGTCATCTACATATTCTTGACCTAGGAGGACTTGTGCATATTAAATCCATTGCACGTGAGATTTGAGTGATATATAAAATGATATATATAAATGTGAACGAGAAAGGGCTCCTAAAGGAATTATTTTTCTTTGTGAGTAAACCACCATTTGGAATGGATTTAAAAGAAATACCTGGTCCAAAGGCCTAAAAGAAAAATATGGCATTAAAAGAATTTTTTTTGCCAAGGCCTATTTGTTTAGTTTGATATAGTCATTCAAAATTTAATATGCTTATTTTGAGGGAGTTTGGATAGTATATCAATGGTTTTGCACAATGTCCGTTTATCCTAGTGACGCTTTCATTGTCACGACTCTATTGGTTTGTATCATCAAAATTCTAGGCTTGTATGTTTTTTCATTGAGTTCAATTTATATTGTCACATGAGGCTATATCTAAATGTGATAAAATTTTCCAATCAAATGAGAACTCCTTGAACATGTTTTAAGTGATTTTGTCTAAATTTATTTATTACTAGTTCACACCCCTACACTTCCATTTACCACATGTATTTGGACACATTTTTGCCATACGAGTGTGAAAATCTTAATGTATTTAGTGTCATGTGTGGTGTTTATATCTTTATATGTGTGCTTGCATATATTTTATATCTAAGGTGTATACATATATATGATGTTTTATTTTGTTTAGTCTTTGCGTTGTTCGCTAGTCCGCATATGCTTTAATTCAAAAGTAGCACCTATCCTATTGCAAAATGTTTGTTTGATATCACTGCTTAGTATCTTATGTATCAAATTGGTATCATTTTTTTTCTTCATATTAGTTGGTTTCCTTTATTATTTGTATGGATTAGTTATGATTTTGTTGTCCATATACTTCCATGCTCTTATCACCTTATGCTTACTCTTGTTTAATTAGTTTATTTATCCTTTGTCTATTCCTGAACAAAAAGGGGGAGAATAATAGGGGAAGAAATGGTATCTAATCCTATTATAATCATATCTTAGTTTTAGGATATTTAACTTAGGGGGAGAGCGCTATCTTCTTAGGTTGATCATAGTTGATACAGGAGAATGAATTTAGGGGGAGTATTTAATTTCATTGTATTTAAATCTTTGATATTCCCTATGCGTTTAATGTTTGCTTAAGTGTGCAGGTATTCTATTTAGCGACAACCTTTCATTGGCAAAGCTATTGATCCTTGGGTCTTGAGTCAAGTTTTCTATTTTTGGGTGGGATGTTTTTGAGTCTAGTAGAGCTTGATGGCCCTTAGGATTTTGTTTTGGTTTTTTTCCCGGAATAGCCAAAGGGGGAAATTTGTAAGGACACGAGTCTCCGATTGAGTCTTAATGTAGTGTTGGCTCAATTCCGAACAAAAACATTTGAGTCATAAGATAGAGTTCCTGACCATCCATTAAGCCTATGACATGTTAAATTTGATGACGTTGCGGTTACTTATCAAGAGAACATCATTGTCGGTTTACATGTGCCCCGTTTCACGTCATCAACTTAGTTCCAATCTCTCCTAAGGTATGAATGCATTACACACACACACACACACACACACACACACACACACACACATATATATATATATATATATATATATATATAGGAGCTTGGAACATTTTTTAATGGGTGTAGTTTTATTTTAAAATGAATTTGATTTTCAGAAGTTTACTTTAGAACTTTGAATAAAAAGTTTTTGGGCTTAAAATATAATTTAACCATTCTGACATTTCGTTCGAACGAGAATGTCGTTTGAACGAGTTTGCCAACGAATTTTCCCTTTTGGCCTCTGGAACTTCGTTAGAAGGTCATTCGAACGAGACTTCCTTTGAACGAAAATCTCGTTCGAACGAGATTTATGGGTTGAATTTTTTTAGCAGTTTTAACCCATTTTTCCACTACTTTGTCCCATTATCATTTGACAGTTTTAAAACAACTTCGGGACAAACTTTTTTCAAGACTTTTGTAACCTCCTTGAGAGCTTTTTGAGAGCCAATATTTCATAAAAAAGTCCCAATTTTCATGTGTCAAAATTAATTAGAAATTCTCTTATACACATGTGTTTACACCCATAAAATTATTTTGTTTACGATTCTAAGTATTTCTTCATATATATAATATTTTCTTGGAGTTGTTTGGCACCATTGGTTCATCTCTACCACAAGAAGGAGAAGTTTGGATTTTGCTTCTATTTCCCATAAAAGAAAAAGTTTGGTTTCGACTGCGACATTCTCATACGGTGAAAGGCACCGTGTGTGGTAGATGGGTTCCTAAAGCTTCATTGGTGGATTTCAAGGTTCCGGTGGATTTCAGGATAGTCGGCTAAGCAGAGGTTGGTACAAGAAGACACGTCAGGGGCTTGAAGGGAGTCGAGTCGAGTTGAGTAAGTCATTTGTCTTGTACTTGTAAAATTCCGTACTTAGTGGACTTAAGGCTAGGGCCGTCCGAGGTTTTTTTCCGTTGTGAGTTTTTCCTCGTACATCGCGGTGTAGTGGTTGTGAATTTATTTTATCTTGCAAATCACCTAGAACGCATGCTTAGGATTAAAAGATAAAATACTATTTAATTCACTTATCTAGTTTAATTTGGTGCTAAAATAAGTTTGGGTGAAAATTAAGTTGATTTAATTCAAGTCTCTAATTTATATTTCCTAAAATTTTGTTTGGCGTAATTTGGTAATATTGAAAATATTGTGTAGGAAAATTTTAGGACTTGTGTAAGATTAATTTTGGGCTAAAAGTAAATTTCTCATAGTTAACTTCATGTGTTAGTTTTGTTTGTGAGAAAATCCTAATACTGATTTGTGTGAATTTTGTGTGTGTGTGTGTTCACCATAATTCACTAATTAAGGTTTAATTTTTAATTTTGCTTTTAGAAATTAAAATTTATGTTTAATTTAATTTTTTATCATTTTGAGAAAAGAAAATCAAATAAGAGTTGGAAAATTAAATTGTTGTGTTGAACCATCTTTATTCCGCATTTAAAAAGAAATTAAAGTGAAAGATTTTAAAATTGGGTGTCCTTGCACATTTTCAACAAACTTTTCATTCAAAAACCTTAGATATACCAATTTCTTCAATTAACTTACGATTTCAATAGACTAATGCACATAATAAGAGCTCTTTTAATTATTTCATAATAAAAAGCATATTCTAATCATTATCTAGCAATTTTATTCCAAGTTCACGAGGAAATCAAATAATATAAAGGGAAATTAACCTAATTAATATATTGGTTAGATTAATTATGGAAATAAACTAATATAATCATATGTTGTGTGACTTATGAGATCCCCAAATGACTCATTAAAACTCTTAATCCACGAAATTATGCTTGTATCCTAATTGAGTCTCACCTAAAATAGCTCAAAATCACTCCAAATGACATAAAACATTAACCAAGCCCTATATTCGTCCATTAGGCTTAAAACCAAACATTTTAGGATAATAACGAACATTCTACGCGTCCCAGAGGTCCAATACAAAATATACCAAAATAAATAGTTAGCAACTCAATTATATAATTATCAACCGATACGAGTCCAACTATCAAATTAGTTAATCATGAATTATTGTGCATTATATCCGAATTAAATAATGCATAAAATATCAATATTGGCATCTCATGTCACAATTAAGTACACATAATTAATTTCCATAAATTTTCATAATTAATTTAAACACATAAAAATACTGGGTATTACAGCCTTGCACCCTTATGATACATGCTAATATTGTTTTCATCGTTGTGCACGTCAACCACCCATTTGGTCGACCAATATACGCATTTGGCACACTTTGGCATGTCAGTCGACCGACGATCACCTTTTTAGCCTCTAAACCTAATTTTCTTTAGTTTTGATTTATAATTAATATATTTTGATTAATTATTATTTTGTATGCTCTAATGGAGGTCAATAAATATTTGTCGATAATAGTGGACCCGGAGAGGGTCGTGGAAGATTTTTGATGCACATGAGAGAGTAGTTGGTATATGGCATACTTCAACGAGAAAAAGCCTTTACAAAAGCATAATTTTAAGGCTTTTTTATGCATAATGGTAGACGAATGAGGAGTTGGCGAGGATGTTATAGCCTGACCTATTGAGCTGAAAGACCAAGTATTTGAGGCCTTTGTGAGGGGTACCCGAGTGGCCTTCTCGAGAAAAGGTTTGACCCAACATCTATTTTGAGTTAATTGACCAGAAAAACTATGCATTGCTAAAGGAGGAAATGATGTTCACTAAGGAGCAGTTGTTTGGTTACTTGGCTCTGAGGCATAGGTGGACAAAATATGTCTTCAAGCATGCCTAATTTACATAAGGCAGTTCACGACATCAATTTCCACTACATCTTGTTGACTAATAATAAGTTCAAGGACTGTTATAAGCATGCGACCTTTTTCTATGTACTCCTAAAAGGCACGGGTAATAAGCACCTAAAATTGTTATATTTATAGCCGAAATTATCTCATTTTATTTGTTATTTTCACTATTTTTTTTCTTATATGCGTAATTATTTAATTTGTAGGTCAATGCTTAGTTGAGGTACAAAAGGCTCATTTCATGCATTACGAAAAAAATTGGGGTCAAAAGCATCAATTCAAATTTCATGCGACCCGAGACAACCTGAATATCCAATATATTAATTTCCTTATCATTTCCATCCTTCCCCATTTTTCTCACTACAAATGCGTGTGTGTGTATTGTTGTCATTGGTGGTGGTGGCAGCGGTGGTGGTGGTATTGTTGTTATTGTGGTGTTTTATTATTATTATTATTATTATTATTATTATTATTATTATTATTATTATTATTATTATTATTATTATTATTATTATTATTATTATTATTATTATTATTATTATTATTATTATTGTTGTTGTTGTTGTTGTTGTTGTTGTTGTTGTTGTTGTTGCTGTTGCTTCTGCTGATGTTGTTGTTGTTGTTGTCGTTGTTATTGTTGTTGTGTGTGTGTACGTTTAGTATCAACATAAATGTTTGTTTGTGTTTGTGTTAGTCATATGTTTAGTATTTTTATCAATTACTATGTATTTGTGGCATTATATTATTATATTATGTATTGGTAACTTAGTATTTTAGTTATTTATACGTATGTATAATGTGTATGTGTTTATTATATATCACATGTTTAATATATATATATATATATATATGTGTGTGTGTGTGTGTGTGTGTGTATTTAGTAATTATATAATAATACTGTTAATATACACATACACATACAAACACACTCACACCACACTCTCATAAACCATTCCTCAGTCGTCATGTCTCGTGTGTCTTCCCTTCCTTCCCTTTGTCAGAAAATGTTTCATTGCATGTAATATTCTCCCTAACCCCTTTATTTATTCTGCCTTCTGATGTTGGGTAATTACTTTCGAGACAACATATCTAAATTATTTTTTTATTGTTTCGTTGTTTTGTATATTGAAATTATTTTTTTTCTCCAATTTTTTTTTATTTCCATCTTTCTTAGTTTATTCTTTAAATAATATCAAATGGATGTTGTGAACACATCAAAATTTCATGCACGCATCTCGTTTTCACATTTGGAAGAACTGTGAAACACCTTAAACTCCTTGAGAATACATTAGGTAAATCCAAAAAAATCCCCAAAGATACTAAAGTGTCAATAAAAATTCACTTAACAATCTTGAAAAGTTGTAAAAAATTGAATATACGTGCATCTAAATTCCTCAATAGTCATGTGTATATTCATTTAGCCATGCGACTAAAGTCATGAACCAAATAGTGACCTAGTAATATAAACAATCATCATAGATCATTAAAGCTCTCAAAGTCGTGACGCTATCCATTCTGGCATATTCCAACTATAAATAGATCTATCTACCAAGTGAAATGGAGAAAATATGCAACAATTATTAGACTTTCTACAAATTCCCTTATTCAACCCATTTATGTGAGTCTCGACGCTCGTTCAACTCCTTAAAAATTAGTTTCAGAGCCCGAGAACGTTCGGAGGAGAACCTCAAACCCAAAAAAAACATCACAAACACTAAGGTACACATCCTTTACCGTAGTATAGTATTATTTATTTGTTGAAAATTCTTGGTAAATAAATATTTATTTTTTGTCACCACCCTCCCTAGGCTTTGCCAAGAAGACGGGTGCACATTTTTTGCATAAAATGTAAATAACTTTTTGTAGCAAATAAAAGTGTGGCCCATTTCTAGCACCCTTCAATTAAATTAATTAACACATGAGTTAGATAAAACTATAGTCCATTTTCAACACCCTATATATAAATTATAATTAACACACTAGTTAAACAAAAGCTTGGACCAGTTCTAACACTCGGTGTGTGAGGGTATAACCATATATATATAATTATTTTGTATGTAAAACAAATAATTAACTCACCATAGTTAATTATATCTTGGCCCATTTTAATCAGCTCGCATATAAGGGCATGCTCTTACATGCACTATATAGAATGACATTGTAGAAAGATTTTTAGGCTCGACAAAACCCAAAATCCATGCACGACTAAAAGATTTATTCTTCTCATCACTTTTAAACTGTTAATAAAATCCACAAAACGGATCAATAAAAATGGGAATATTTTGTTTAAATGTATTAAGTATCAATTTCTTAGTTCACTTTAACTCAATACCTTGGCTCAGCCCAAAGACTGATTATGAACTATGTGAAAGCCTAAGTTCCTATAAACCCAAACATCGTACCGACAATTCTTATCTAAGCGTGTTATTAAGATCTTGATCAAAGGAAGTTAATCACCATCACAATAGTAACGTCCCGATCCGAATTTATGGGTTACCCGTGGGTAAACCTGATCCGACCCGAGCATTAGGTGTGAAGTGCAATGGAACAACCTATATAATGCTGCTAATCTCGTTTTGTTTTAGTTATCATTTCACTTGTTAGGATGCGATTACAGTTTCAAGATAAACTTCGTGAGGGGCCTATGCGAAGCACCCCGAAGTCCAAGTAAATAGTGCTACTAATGTAAACATAAATAAAATATACTTACCTGTATGACGCCCTCAAAATACGAAATCGCTCCTAACATGTCGTAATAAAGTGAGGGTGTGAGCCTATGCCCAGTGGTATTTATACAAGCAGTATAGAAACAAATTGATAGAAAGGAATACTCACACGCTACAACCACATGCATGAGAATATATATATATATATATATATATATATATATATATATATATATATATATATATATATATATATATATATATATATATATATATATATATATATATATATATAAACCATAAAAAATAAGTATTCCAATATGTGCCCCGTTTACTTTCGAAAACCTTACTTGCCCAGATTAATTTACCTTAATCTTATTAAAGGCTTTCTTTATTCATACTTAGCCTTCTCACTTTATTTAACACACCCGGTTCGATATTTGGAGCCATTATGTTTATTTTATCCAAACACATTCCTTTACCGAAATTTAACCATTTTATTCATTTCATACACTTTATTATTTTCACTAAAAATCACCATTTCAACACTCCCACTCATCGTGTTAGAAAATATTTACTTTTCATTCGAAAACCCTTTCAACATATACTTATTTAATCCTTAAAAATCGTTTACAACACATTCTTGTGTTAAATATGGGTTTAACCATTTAGGTTTCTTAACCACCCATTTATCCACATCCTTTAACCCCTTTTCATTCATTTATGAACATTAATATATTTACTTATTTATTTGTCCATTTCACCTTTACCGGAATATTTATTATATTCATTCAAGTTAGTTGTACTAATACATTTTACTACACGACCCATTTCTTGACATGTTCTAAATTTTCTTTATCTTTTTTTGGAATCTTCCTATACCGCGTACTTCCACGGGCTCTACACCTTCGGCTATACGCACCATATGCTTTGGCTAGTGATTTATGGCTTTTCATCCAAGCGCTTCGGGCCCTTCTTGCTTTATCGCGGTATCATCCGAGTTCCTTTTACTGTGTTTTAACATTTTACAAATGCCCACATTATTACACTTATCCTTTTAACCTGGCCGGAGCCAAAACCCCAGACATTATCGCCCCATCTTATGTTACACTTTAAAAATTTACCATTTCATGTACTTTACTCTTTAACCCTGATTTTGTTCCAAAAATCATTTCATTTAGGACCACTTTGTGTAATACCCTTTTCAATAAAAATGTTCCACTTTAAGTAAAATTAACATTTTACTTATTTATTTTCAAAATCGCCTTTTACTCCATTTCTCAAGTGTTAATTTCACCCAAAAATACTATTAAGTTATTCATACCAACTTCTTAAGTGTTTTAACACTTTAACACCTCTTTAAACTTGTAGTAATATCTTTCTTAATTGGAAACACTTTTACACCTTTAAATCCTACTTAATTCCATAAGTATTAATATTTCACAACATTTGTAAGTTACACTCACTAACCATTCCATGTTTATCCATTAACACTAAATTAATATTTTTTATCAATATTTCCCAAGTACACATTTCTTTACTTCTTCATTCAAGAAATACATTCACACTTAAGACTACTTTAATAAGAAAATTGTCATTTCTTATAATTTAACATCTCGTCTTTTAAATTCACACATATCATATCTTTTAGTCCCAATTTCACACACTTTGAAGACTAAAATTTCAACCTTTATTATTTCATGTTTAAACCTAATAAAATCTTCTTTGGACTTGTTTATACCTTCTATGTCAAAATATTACAAGTTTATATGCATGAGAAGATGGATTTTAAACCCCAAAATCCTACTATATGGTTTAAACATATTTTTCACCAAATATTTAACCAGAAAATCATCATTTCCAACATTTTATTCTTAAAATGTTTAACACCAATATTTCTAAAAATGTCCATTTCCATAAAATATCATCTTTTAATATTCCAAAACCTTGAAATATTTATTTATTCTTTAATTTTAACAAATATCATTTTCCGACAAAATCACTACATTTGCAATCATTTTATTTCATAAAATGTTTTTCATCAAAATTACTAGAAAATACATTATTTTAATAAGCACCCACTTTTACTACTTCAACACCTTGAAATAATTATCCATTCCTTATTTTTAACAAAATAATTTTTCCAACATTTTTATTCCATAAAAATGTTTGTTGTCTTCTACACAATAATTATACCATTTAACTAAATACACCCTACTCAATAGACTAAATACAATACTACAATGCACAAATAACATTATTACACTATGAGTAAGGCTACCCACCTCTAATGGCTTCAATGGTGGTGTTAGTGTAAGCGGTTCAACCCCCACCTCCAAAAGTGATCTCATGGGGTTACCAAATGCTTCCTCCAAAGCTCCAAGCTAAGAACTCTCTTCAACTCCATTAAAATCTGCCTTCTTCTTCTTCTTCTTCTTCTTCTTCTTCTTCTTCTTCTTCTTCTTCTTCTTCTTCTTCTTCTTCTTCTTCTTCTTCTTCTTCTTCTTCTTCTTCTTCTTCAAAATCCTCCAAATACTCTTCCCAAAATTTGTGGCTCTTCTTTGTCCATGGTGGAAATGGGTGTTTTTGGTTCAAATATGGTGTAACACACCCTAAAAATGGGGATTTATGGTTCATGTAGGGTGGGGGAGTGGTGCCTTGGTGGTGGAAGACCACCCACCTCTTACTTTCTCTCTCACTCTCTCTCCTTATTCCATCTTCTCCTAATACAATCAACCCCAAATAATCCAAACAACCCTTAATAAAAAAAACCTTAAGCCCAAAAATCCCGTTTTACCCTTACTGAATTGATTTGGGCTCGACAACACACAAGATCAACGCTCCAAATTATAACCGCGCACAAGGGCAATCAGATTTAAAAACTCGAACAACGTCGTTCGAACAAACTTCCCTATGTAGTTCTATTTTTGGATCACTCGACCTACTATTGTAAACCAATAGCACGTTGTTAGAAGTCCTGCTTCCAATGACCCTTCTAACGACATATCTTGCGACCTGCATACTATTATTCGAGCGATAGTCTTATGTCGTTTGAACACCCATATTTATTTTTTCTTTTTTTCTCCAACTTTTCCCCATAATTCCTCCATAATTATAATAACTCCTCCTTAATTATAATCAATACATAATTTAATTCATTTACTGGGGCGGGATATTACAGACTATTCCTTGGGGAATTTCAACCTCGAATTTTTTTTCCATTAATCCTCAAACTCACGGGGTCCACCAACTTCCATACTAAGGTCTAAAAATACTCCAAGGCAAGTTATCGAAGTCCATAACATTAAATTCACCAAATATTTAACCCACAACATGCTTTAGTACTCACTATTTTGTCAACCATGTCACTATGTATTTTACTCTGAGTCTCCATTATCTTAATGATTAACTCCAAACCATTCCTAGCACTACCTATTCTAGTATCTATGGCATACTGGTGCCTTTATGGGAGAACCATTTTCTAGCAACCAATGCTCACCCCAAGCAACTCATTATACGATCAATAGTCGTATATATCAGAAAATTTGATCTCTAGCCTAGGACCATACATCTCATGTCCCATAAATTCCCAAGTTATCCTAATTATATAACTCGCATGGATTTGTCGACCCATACCATGCCCTTCTCTCGTTCCAAGGAGGAATAATTCCGTCAAATCATTATTGTACGCCCGGTTTACACCTTTCGTTGCGTCACTCTGATGAACCTAACACTACCTTAGGTGCTTCATCTTTGAGTATGCACTAGCGTCTAACTTCAATCCACTCATCGTGTCAAAACATTATTTTATGATAAGTTTTCCTTGATTTCTAACACTATATTGTATCCTCAATCCATTATCCCACTCATCATAACTCGAGCCACTGACTGTCGAGTCGACAAGTTGAGAGTCCATTAGTCTAAGGGAGACTGATACTACGAGTAAATCGAGTGACCGGAAGCATAGCCTCCCATATGCAAAAATTTATGCAGTAGAAATAATATCTTAGATGAGCGCACCCAGTTATCGAGGTGTATTGACCAGACTCGATCCACTGCGCTCTCTCGCGCTCAACCATGCAATATCATGACATGGCACCAATCTGAGTCACCACATAGGTTAGAATACCAATTCCCAATTATCAAAACTGAAAGGAACACACTTGAGTCAGAGGAAAAAGCAACCATCCCAAGGAATTTATCCCATAGGAAATCGATTCTGACTTATGGAAAAGATTCTATACCGTATATTAGTAGTCATACCACTCATTCATAAAACTTTCACCGAGTACTACATCTGGCTATATATCTTGGCCCGAGGTCACTAGCCATGACGAATCGAATCCTAATTGTTTATCTCATAATACGAATGCAATCATAAATTATGAATGAGTAATCCTTGAGGAAGTCAATGCTTGACTTCCCTCCTTGGGATCAAGGTCCTACCTTTTACGCCCTTGGCATAAATGAATCATTCCTATTGGCGGATGTATCACACCTTGTCTACATCGACCTTATCCAATAACTAGTGACGATGTCACCAACCTATTACACCTAGGTTATTGCCTTCTCAACATATCACGATCGAGATCCTAAACTTCTGTATTCATTACTTAGCCAAGCATGGAACTCACCTAACCGCATCCTTTTTGGCCACAAGGTTATAACCAATTCACCTTACCTTTTTTATCCTCACGGGATTTTTGTGATGACCACACCTGCCATCATTGGCACCCTGACTATAATTAATATCACACTAGGCTACATCTTCTAACCCGTACCACCTTGACAAGATGTGCCCATAACATTAATTGCATTGCTAAGGCTACTCTAGCATACATTATCGATACCCCGACATAACAATCATGTCTTGATGCTACCCCGCCTTAACTGTCATTTTTAAAGTTTCACGTATCATCACCGCTCTGACCTTAAATACATTTCCTAGCACATCCCAAAATCGAGTATCACCTTACTCATATTAGTCATTTCATGACATCTGAGCATCCCCCTTATAAGGACACAACTACCTCTCTAACTTAAGGATTACACTACCCATCTGTGCCGATTAGAAAGCCATACCGACATATATACTATATAACTGACAGCCTAGGATCACCACCCATCTGTGCCGATTAGGAGTCATACTCGGCACGCATTCTACACAACCAGTAATTTTGGATCATCATTCGACCTCAATTAACTCATTACTAGAATTCTACTGCCTCTTTTACAAGACTTAATTGGTCTCCTAAGAACACCAAACACATTTCATGCAAAAGTCCCAAAAGTCAACAAGTTCTCGTCATCTATACTTCTATCTCCATAGGTGCAGTCCGCAAACGTTTTAATACCCACGTCCATATGACTTGGTTCTCACAAAGACACTAGTCCACGAGCTTCTAGCCGTAATTCACCTTAATCTTCGAACACCTCAAGACATCACAAAACTTGATATTCATCCTCAATGATGCCACACACAAAATTTTCCTATAGGTACCTCAACATCCCTATGAACTATTCACACACTAGGATTTCCTCGCACCTATCTAGTACCTCGGCGGCTAAAATGAGTTTCAACACTTAGACACTAAACTCACCTTTCTTCCAAACGACTGTGACTATAAGTCATGTAAAAGCTATAATTAATGCTACCACGGGATATGGCAGGACATAGGAAGTCGCCTGCAGCCTATAAAGCTCTAGGTATGCCTGACCCAATCCTCAAATGAATATTCAATTATGGCAACTAAACTTCCTTGCTATGTGAATATTACATCATGTGCTAATCCACGAGTTAACATAACTATATTGATCTTGGTATGATATGGGCATCGGGATTGCCTATAAACACCAAGGCCCTCACTAGGGACACCGCATAAGATCCTTTTCCTCAATTCCACGTTACAACTCAAAATACATTTAAACCTAAGTCCTCAACCGAGGAACTAATATGTTCTCACCACCTTATCAATGCCACACAGCTATTTAGTCGTCATACGTGAGATACACAACCTTTACCATTAGGTCGTCGTGAAAACCAGTCATTATTTCCACTAACAAGGCTAGTATCATCATTAAAGTCATCTCACGACACCTCTCATACAAAATATTACGGCGTTGCCACAATTAGCCAACACAAGTTCATGTGTTCACCGAGATGCCATCAATTGTAGTATCACCACAAGGATCGAACTTGCCTAATTACATCACTAGCATTAACTACCCATCAGTGCCGCACCTAAAAGTTATACATGCCCCCTTTAATCACCAATCATTTATGCCTAGTCAGGACACCATAACCATCAACCTCTATTGTTGATTATAAGCAACTCGTGTCATTTTCCCATTGGGCATCTTTTCATTCTATCGACACCTCAATTTATTCTATGTAACTAAATTTTAACATAAGCACCTCACACTAACAACCACGAGGTCACCACTATAGGCTTTCATAGCCAGTTGACACTAACTCACTTGTCGTCTAACCTCTTAGACTTTACTGTCGAGGACATGAACTAAGCTGTCATCAAACTAGCATGACTGACCCAAATCACACTAATGTCAAAAGATATAATACCAACCTCATCACGTCACACCCGAAAGGAACCTTGAACCTAGCGCGCTGATACCATTTATAACGGCCCGACCCGAATTTATGGGTTACCCATGGGTCAACCCGATCCGATCATAGCGTTAGGTGTGAAGTGTAATAGAATAACTTTTAAAATATTGCTAATTGAGTTTTATTTTAGTTACCATTTCACTTGTCAGCATGCTATTCTAGCTTTAAGATAAACTACGTGAGGGACCCATGGGGAGCACCCCGAAGTCCAAGTAAACAGAGCTACAAATATAAACATAAATAAAATATACTTACTTGTATAACGCCCTAAAAATACGAAATCCCTCCCAACCTGCCGTAACAAAGCGAGGGTGTGATCTTATGCCCAGTGGAATTTATACAAGTAGTATAGAATCGAATCGAAAAAAAGGAATAATCACACGCTACAAGCACATGCATGCGAAAATATGTATATATATCTTCATGTGTATACCTTTAAAAATATATATTCCAATATGTGTCCCGTTTATTCCGAAAACCTTACTTTCCTAGATTAATTTACCTTAATATTATTAAAGGATTTCTTTATTCATACTTATCCTTCTCACTTTATTTAACACACCCGATTCGACATTTGGAACCATTACGTTTATTTTATCCAATCGAATTCCTTTATCGTAATTTAACCATTTTATTCATTTTTGTACACTTTAATATTTTCATTGAAAATCACCATTTTAATACACACACTCATCGTGTTAGAAAATACTTACTTGTCATTCGAAAACCCTTTTAACATATACTTATTTAATCCTTAAAAATCCTTTACAACAAATTCTTATATTAAATATGGATTAAACCATTTAATTTGCTTAACCACCCATTTATCCACTTCTTTTAACCCTTTTTCATTCCTTTATGGACATTAATAGATTTACGCATTTACTTGTCCATTTCACTTGTCCATTTCACTTTTACCGAAACATTTATTATATTCATTCAAGTTAGGTTGTACTAATACATTTTACTACACACCCATTTCTTGGCATGTTTCTAATTTCCTTTATCTTTTCTCGGAATCTTCCTATATGGCGTACTTCAATGGGCTCCACACCGCCGACTATACGCACCCTATGTTCTGACCGGTGATTTAGGTATTTTCACCCAAGGGCTCTGGGCCCTCCTTGATTTATCCCGGTGTCATTCGAGTTCCTTTTAATGTGATTTGAAATTTTATAAATGCCCACATTATAACACTTATCCTTTTTACCCGGTCGAAACCAAAACTCGGGATTTTACCGTCCCATCTTGTGTTACACTTTGAAAATTTACCATTTCATGCCCTTTACACTATAACCTTGATTTTGTTCTAAAAATCATATTCATTTAGGACCACTTTATGTAACACACTTTCCAACATTTTTATTTCATAAAAATGTTCCATTTTAAGTAAAATTTCCATTTTACGTATTTATGTCCATAATCACCTTTTACTCCATTTCTCTAGTGTTAATTTCACTCAAAAACACTATTAAGTTATTCATACTAATTTCTTAAGTGTTTTAATACTTTAACACCTCTTTACACTTGGAGTAATATCTTTCTTAATTGGAAACACTTTTACACCTATAAACCTTAATTCCATAAGTGTTAATATTTCACAACATTTGTAAGTTACACTCAGTAACCATTCCATTTTTACCCATTAACACTTAATTAATACTTTTTATCAACATTTCCCAAGTACACACTTCTTTACTTCTTCATTCAAGAAATACATTCACAATTAATACTACTTTTATAAGAAAATTGCTATTTCTTTTTATTTAACATGTACTCTTTTAACCTCATACACACTATATCTTTTAGTACTAATTTCATACACTTTGAAGACTAAAATTCCAACCTTTATTATTTCATGTTTGAACCCAACAAAATCTTATTTAAACTTGGTTATACATTTTATGCCCAAATAATGCAAGTTTATATGCATGAGAAGATGGATTTTAAACCCAAAAATCCTGCTACATGGTTTAAACATATTTTTCACCAAATATTTGCCAAGTAAATCGTTATATCTAAATATTTTATTTCATAAAATGTTTAACACCAATATTTCTAGAAATGCCCATTTTCATAAAATACCATCTTTTAATATACCAAACTTTGAAATATTTACTTATTCTTTAATTTCAATAAACATCATTTTCTAACAAAACCACTTCATTTGTAATCATTTTATTTCATAAAATATTTTTCATCATAATGACTAGAAAATACATTATTTTCATTAAAAACCCACTTTTAGTATTTCAACACCTTGAAATGATTATCCATTCCTTATTTTTAACAAAATAACATTTTCCTACATTTTTATTCCATAAAAATGTTTGTTATTTTTTACAAAACAATTATACCATTTGACTAAATACATCCTACTCAATAGTCTAAATACAAGACTACAATGTAAAAATAATATTCTTACACTACGAGTAAGGTTTACACACCTCTAATGGTTTACCGTAGCAGGACTGTCGTTACGTGTCTCTAATGGCCCTTCTAACGACCTATCTCGCGACCTGTGTACTATCATTCGAATGACAGTCCTATGTCGTTTGAATCGCCCTATTTCTTTCTCTTTATATTTTTCTCCAACTTTTTCCCCATAATTCCTCCATAATTATAATCAACTCCTCTTCAATTATAATCAATATATAATTTAATTAATTTACTGGGGCGGGATATTATAACAACGAAATAAATACTAGAATGAACACACTCCCCTTTTTATGAAAAAACCTGAATTGGGGCAAAATCTTGTGTGATCGAGATATCCCAAAATCCTTTGATGCAAACAAAAATTAAACTCTGTCCATCCCTGCATCTCTTCTTGCTTGGAACATTTTTCATCCTCGGAGGATAAGTATCATCAAATGAATGTTTACAAAGAACATCTCAATCAAAACCACACCGATTACTTGACGTAAGCACCAACATAACGTCACAATAAAAATATATTGTTATGTTAGGGATTGATTTCGTGCAACATAGGTATATTCACACTTCCTACAAACAATCTCAAAGACTAATCCATGACTTCCTGCACAAACAGTAAAAAGTACGTAGGCTTTTATCACATTAATCAGTGGGTATGTATGTGCAATTTTAAACCTCCCTCGTATGCAAAATCCTCTAAGGTATTCCCCCGAGATGCCTAATTTCTTAAAATGACACCCTGCTGTCAACCCTAAGATACACAATTTCTTCACCCACTAATTCATATATTCAGCAAAAGATATCATCATATCTCTAAATCACTTTCACTCAAAACTACGCAGACGTTGACCTCATCAATAAAGGGGCCGTATGCACAATATCGAGTCTCGCTTGTGAGCACAATACCGAGTCTCACTTGTGAGCGCAACCCTTATGATATATCCTATAGAATATCTCCCCTACTGTATAACCCCTAACCCCCTACACCTCCCATGACTTATTATTTCATAGTTTCTAATATATATATCCCACTCATTCAAGGACCATGAACTATTTTATTTTTCCCATGACATAAACCCTTTATCCTTAATATCTCAAACCACCACACCATACACACAAATATTTTAGTAAACATATATCTCAAACTACTAAGCCTTGATATAGTTGACAAATTAGTACTTAGGCATAGTAACGAGTTTCCACTTCTGAGCCCAGTCCATCACACTATCACACATAAATAATACCCAGATGTACACCACATAAGTGGCACCCATATGTCCACGCTCACACGCCTTAAAGACACCTAAAGTGACACTCATATGTCTACCATCAGACACACACACACGCGCGTCCTTAAGGCACACTTCTCGTAGGAGGATCCTAGTTGTTAACCCTCCGAAAAACCACTACCTCAGCTTCTTTAGGACATTTTGGGCCTAAATAAAGTGTATGTGCATCTCTGGGTCTTTAAATACTAAAGTTAATAAATCTATATTCTACGCTTAAGCAATAATTAAGTAGTACAAAACAAACAAACATATAAAGAAAACAAAGAGCGGGTGGGGTGCCTAACACCTTCCCAACTGTTAACCCGTTCCCCTAATTCACATCCCGAATCTCACGAAATGCGGGCTAAAAAAGCCTTGGGATAAACCTTCAAGGTCTCACTTAAACCTCTTTTGTTCATATATAAAATAAACTAGAAACTCTATTATGTTGGAAATTAATGTTAGTGACGAAATTAATTATTTAATTTCAATTGTATTAAATTCCGAATTTTCCATTTATGTGGTTTTAATAAATGTCAGATAATTAATTAGGAATGTGATAAATAAAGATATTAAAAAATTTGGGTAAACCTTATCCGTTAGTCACATGATAGTTAGTGGCATTAGTGGGAGACTTGAAAAGAGTCCCACCACCACTAGGATTCCGACCCTCTTCCCCTTATAAATAGAGACCTCTACACCATCTGGAGTCATCTCAATACACACTGTTTCTAAGGAGGGAGAGAAAATCCAAAATTCATTTTTCTCATATTCCGGGCAATTCAAGAAAGGAGCATTCAAGTCATGTTAATCCGTTCAACAACGATGGACAAAGGTCAGTTTTAAATCATAGTTATAAGGAATTTTCGGTTATGTGATTACATGAAGATAAACATCCTGGATTCATGTCAAAACTGTTTTATTCATGATTCAACCTTATGATTCATATTCGAATTTATGATTAACAAAACAGTATTAGTTAACATGTGGTATCAGAGCTTGCGGTTTATAATCTCATGTTTTTCGTTAATGAAAACTCCTTTATAACATTCTGATTTATGATCTTTTAAAAATATGGAAATCTGGAATTTTGGTATATCTGGAAATCTGGAATTTTTGTTAAATCTGGATTTTTTTTTTTGAAAATCTGGAAATTTTGTCTTTCTGGAAATCTGAAAATTTTATTTTTCTAGAAATCTGGAAATTTTTAAGCAATATGGTAATTCGAATTTGTGTTATGATATTAAGAACGAAATTGCTTTTGTGCCTGAGACCTTCTGCGACCTCTTATTTCTGTCATTAAATCTGCTCTTAAAGTGTGTCTGAGATTTTCTGTGACGTTTTTCTTCTGTCGCGAAGACTCACTGGTGAGAATGAAAGGTCAAAACTTGCTCGGAATTTTAAGAAACTGACATGGTCGACTGGAAATGTCGAAATAAACAAAACCCATTGTTAACAATGGGCACCACCTTACTTTTGCATTTTGACGTCGTTGAGGCCCTAAAAACTCCATTTTTGCCATTTTAGGAAATAATCTTGGAGCTTATAAATCTTTGCAAAAAATTGATATTAACGTTCCGTAAAAAGTTTTGGTTTTCTGGCATGTTTTACTTCGATTCTATGGTGAAAACTCATTTTTGCCATTTTTGACAAAATTAATGTATTTTGTGTTTTTACTATACCTGGACAATTATGTTTTTGAGGCATTTAAGCTACTATTATTATCTTTGTAATTATTGATAGATTATGTATTATAGTTAATATTAAGGCATGATTAACTATATTTAAGTTGAGATATGTAAACAATTATTCATTTGAGTTAAGTCAAAGGCCAAACACAGGCTGAGACTGCATGTACGAATAACATACTTACATTCATTAAAGACTTATTCTAATGTCAGTTATAAAATTGGATTGAAGCGCAACACATGCTAATATCTGAATCGAACAAAATTAGAACTAGTTTTTGTAAAAACAGAATAGTTGACATTAAATCCATTAATCGTGGTATTACATGTTTAGGCCACAAACACAGATGCCAAAATTATAGGACCATGATAAATGAATTATAGGGCAATATATCTTTACAAATCATGTGATGATTAACACAGATTCCGTGATATTCAGATTATAAATGAAATATGCCAAAATCTTTAGTCAACAATTCAATATTCGACCCTTGCAATTTTTGTTGTGTGTGAAAATTTAATTTGTGAACATTGTTATTAATTGCAGTTCCCCTTAACTTGTATCCGTAAGCTCAGTCCTATTCCAAATTTGATGGAACTAATTTTTCTGAATGTAATGAGCAAATTGAGTTCAGCCTAGGGGTTCTTGACCTGAACATGGAAATTATGTGTGATGAACCCGATGCTATTACTGATACCAGTAGCGAGGATGAAATTGCTGTCCATGAAGCATGGTCTCGATCCAATAGGTTGGCCCTAATGTTTATGCTAATGTGTGTTGCTGCTAACATTAAGACCTCCCTTCTTGAAACTACGAAAGCGAAAGAGTATTTGAACAACGTTAAGGAACGCTTTCGCACTGCTGATAAATCCCTTGCTGGGAAACTGATGGCTGACCTGACCACTATAAGGTTCGATGGTACTCGAACCATAAATGAGCACATTATAAAAATGACCAATCTGGCTACTAGACTTAGAGTTTTGGGCATGACAGTGGATGAGTCTTTTCTCGTCCAATTCGGCCTAAAATCCCTACCTCCTGAGTATAGGCCTTTCCAAACCAATTACAACACTATAAAAGACAAGTGGAATGTAAATGATTTGTAAAACATGTTGGTACAGGAGGAAGGAAGGCTCAAGCAACAGAATGGCCGTGTGACTAAGGGACAGGTGGCAAACCTTACAGTCAAAGGAGCTGGTTTTAAGCAGAAGTTCGGCAAGGGCATTAAGAGAGGTTTTGGGCCGTCTCATCAAGCTGAACCATCAACTGCTACTATGAAGAAGGAAAAGAATGACAAGTGTCACTTCTGTAAAAAGAAGGGCCATTTCCAGAGGGCTTGTCATAAACGAAAGGTCTGGTTTGAGAAAAGGGTAAGCCCTTTATTTATGTTTGTTTCGAATCAAACTTTATTAACGCTCCTTCTAACACTTGGTGGATTGATTCTGGTTCTATGTGTCATGTTTTTAATTCGATGCAGGGCTTCATTTTGATTCGCAAAATAAATCCAAATGATCATTTTCTCTACATGGGCAATAAGGCAAAGGCAAAAATAGAAGCTATTGGAGTCTTTCGCCTGATTTTAAGCACTGGATTTATTTTAGATTTACAAGAAACTTTTTATGTTCCCACAGTTTTTAGGAATTTAATTTCTGTTTCTAAACTCGCTTTAGATGGTTTTACAATTGAATTTAAGAACAATGGTTTTGGTTTGATTAAAAATTCTAATAATGTTGGTTCTGGTTTTTTATTAGATGGTTTATATCGATTGAATCTTGAAAATAATTTTTCTGAAATCCTTGTGACCCTCCATCCTAATGTTGGTACGAAACGTACACTTAATGATGAAAAATCTGCTTATTTGTGGCATAAAAGATTAGGGCACATATCCCGGTAGAGAATTGAAAGGCTCATTAAAGATGGAATACTCCATAACCTGGATTAGGCAAATTATGATGTATGTGTGGACTGTATTAAAGGAAAACAGACCAAATATACAAAGAAAGGAGCCACAAGAAGCACCCAGCTACTTGAAATAATACATACAGACATATGTGGACCTTTTGATATTCCATCCATTGGTGGAGAAAAATACTTCATCACCTTTATAGATGATTTTTCACGTTATCGCATTTTGTACATGCTGCATGATAAATCGTAGTCTCTGAACGTCGTTGAAATATACATTAATGAGGTTGAGAGGCAACTAGGCAAAAATATGAAAATTATTAGGTCTGATAGAGGTGGCGAATATTATGGTAGATATGACGAGTCAGGGAAACGCCCTGGCCCATTTGCTAAACTCCTTGAAAAATTAGGTATTTGCGCCCAATACACAATGCCAGGATCACCTTGGCAGAATGGTGTAGCTGAAAGACGTAATCGTACCCTTATAGAAATGGTAAGAAGTATGATAAGTAGGACCCAATTGCCTATATTTTTGTGGACACATGCATTAAAACCGCTGTACACATCTGAAATAGGGTTCCTAGTAAGTCAGTTTCAAAAACCCCTTTTGAACTTTGGAAAGGATGGAAACCCGATTTAAGATATTTACGTGTGTGGGGCTGCCCAGCGGAAGCTAGAATCTATAACCCTCATGAAAATAAATTGGATCCTAGGACATTATCTTGTCATTTCATAGGGTATCCAAAAAAGTCGAAGGGATATAGATTCTACCGTCCAAATCATACAACTAGAATCATGAAAACTGGAAATGCTAAATTCATTGAAGAAGGTGAAGTAAGTGGGAGTATAAAATGTAAGCGCAGTTGGAGAATCCCCGGGTTTGAAATAATAATCTCAAATTAAAATATTTAATTTCCTTTTTAAACAAATTGATGCGGAAGCGTTGAAAATAAGTGATGGTTCCACAAAACAACAAGGCCGGGTTTTAATATCTTAAGAAACAAATTAAAAACAACATAATTCAAGTCCTAGAATTTGCGTAAGTCATGATTATTTATTTAGACAGAGTTAGGCGACACCAATATTAGCAAATGACTTGAATAAACCAAATTAACCCAAATTAATTTAAGTCCCAAATTAAATGAGTGTGATAATTAAACCAAATTTTATCTTGAAATTATCCTAAGCATGCGTTCTAAATATTGTGCAAGATAAAATAAACAAGGTCACACTACACCGCGATATACGAGGAAAAACCCACTAACGGGAAAAAACCTCGGGACGGCCCTAGCCTCAAATCCACTAAAAACGGTATTACAAAATACAAGACAAAAGACTTACTTCCTAAACTCGAACCCTCTCAAGCCGTGATGCTCCTTCTTGTATCAACCTCCAATTAGCGGATAACCAACGGAGCTCCACCGTGGTCTCGGAATACACCGATAGGACTTTAAACGGTCACCGTCACCCGAACATGGAGCCTTTCTCCAAACGGGTAGAATCTCAACAAAGGTCTTCTTTGTGATGGGGTGTAGAAGCAAACCCGAAACGTCTCTTGAATTAGGTAGAGAAAATCGGTGCCAAAAACTCCAAGTAAGGATATGTATATATAGAACTTGGAATAAACAACAATGGGTGTAAACTAGAGTGTGTATGAATTTTCCATTAAAAATTAACACTCAAAAACTTGAACATTTTCCCTAAATAAATTTTCTCTCAAACTCTCTCTAAGAGATGGATATGGAATGGAAAAGTTAGGAAAAGTTTTCTTGGAAAATGTGTTTCCCGCACATGATAATGCATGAAAAAGTTGGTTGAAAACCAAGTGGAGAAGTGGGGAAAAAACTGTCAAAAACTGCTGAAAACCGTTCCCGCCTGACGTCTCGTTCGAACGAGACTTCTAACGAGCGACCAGCCTGGGCTCGTTAGAATCTCGTTAGATATCTCGTTAGAACGAAAGCTCGTTCGAACGACATATCGAACGACATATCGAACGACTGACCAGATAAGGGTCGTTGGCAAACTCGTTCGAACGAACCTGGTTCGAACGACAAAACTCGTTCGAACGAAATCTGGTTCGAACGAAAAAACTCGTTCGAACGACATTTCTAACGAACTTCCAGAAAGTTTGTAAAATTCAATTTTGGCCCAGAAACTTTTATATACTTATTTTTAAGTTTCTAATTGATACTTTCTAAAAAATAAAATGCAGTTTTTATTAACCTAACACCCAATACAAATTGTTCCAAGCTCCTATATACATATAAATACATTCATACCTTGGGAGCATGGAACCTAAGTTGATGACGTACAAACGAGGCACATAAATTACGGCATGTTGATGATGCTTTATACTCTTTGCCGCTACGTCTTCAACAAACACTTCATAGGTCTTGAATATTACAATTAAATAAAATCCTATGAATAAATGTTTTTGTCCGGAATTGAGCCAAAACTATAAGAGGACTCAATTGGAAATTTGTGTCCTTACAAATCTCCCCCTTTGGCTATTCCGGGACAAAAACCAAACAAAAATCCTAAAGGGCCGTCAAGCTCTACTAGACTCAAAACATAACCCGCCCAATCTTGACTCAACCCAAGGATCAAACGCTTTGCCATAGAAAGATGCCGCTATAGAATAATTCCTGCACACTTAAGCAAACTCATCAAAGGCATAGGGAATATCAAAGTATTAAATGCAATTAATTAATTAGTCCCCTAAATTAATTCTCCCTTTAAACACATGACCTACTTAGAAAGACGTCTCCCCCTAAGATAAATCTCCCCCAAACGAAGATACGATAATAATAGGATTAGATACCATTTCTCCCCCTATCATCATTCTCCCCCTTTTTGTTCGGGAATAGGAAAAGGATAAAGAACTAATAAACAGCATGAGAAAGCTTGAATAAAAGACATGACAGCATATGGGCAATAAAAATAAGGCAAAGACAAACAAATATCATATATATATATACTTTAAATATACCAATAGAGCACTTGCATATATATATAGATATAAACACACACATGACACAAAATACAATAAGTTTGCACACTCGTATGGCAAAAATGTGTCATATGGAAATGGAAGTGTAGGGGTGTGAACTAGCAACAATTAAATTTAGACCCAAACACTTAAGAAACGTTCACGGAGTTCTCATTTGATTGCAAACTTCATCACAGATAACCTCATGTGACAATATAAAGATTGAACTCAATGAACAAACATACACAATGCATACAAGCCTAGCATGATGATGATTCTACAAACCAAATAGAGTAATGACATTAAAGACAACTAGGATAAACGGACATTGTGCAAACCGTTGATATACCATCCAATTCTCCCTCAATGAGCATATATATTCTTTTGTTTGTGAATGAATATATCAAACAAACATAGGCCTTGGCAATTGCTTTCTTTTAAATGCCAAATATTCTGTTTTTAGGCCTTTGGATCACGTATTTCTTTTAGATCCAATCAACGGTGGCTTACTATCGCAAAGGATTTAATTCATCCTTTCGGAGCCCTTCCCCGTGCATATATTAATTTATCATGTTTTCATTTTTCTCACAAATCTCACATGCAATGGATTTTGACATGCACTAGTCCTCCTAGGTCATAGATATGTAGATGACTAGATTGATAGGAGAACACCTCAAAAAGCTCAAATATAACATGTGACATTAAGATTTCAAAAGAGCTCGTGCATGTGTGAATAGAGGCATATAGAAATAGAATCCATTTAAACAATATAAAATCCAACTACTCCATATAAAACATGGTAAAGAACATTTTAAGGATTGAAAATCTAAACCAAAAGTTCTAGCCACATGGAAGCGTAAACGATAGGATTCAAACACAAATATATGCCACATAAAGTGTGTCAAACAAAAATACACACAAAACAAAATCTTTTTGAGTTTTTAACATTTGTCAAAAATAAATATTTACTCAAAAGGACAAACAAAAATCATTTGTATTTTTCATTAAGCTTAAATGAAATAAATAAAACACAAATGATAAACAAAAAATCTTTTTATATTATGCAGTCAATTCAAACACAAAATATAATACAAAAAGATAAACAAGTCATAGTTTCTAGCATGTGATATGAAATAAGGCAATGACTAGAAAATGACTAAACAAGCATACATTTAGCATATGAATATAGCATGAAGTACAAACGCTAAAGTATGCAAACACTAACACATTTATCCTTTAGATTTAGCAAGGGAGGAGGCATGTGTAAGTAAATGAGAATCAAAATCCCTATTTTGTAAGGCAACCAAGTCGGATTTCCTAACCCAAATTAATGAAGAATTACTATCTTGGGGTGTAGAAACATTAGCTATCGTGGTTACTTTACTATGGGATTTTCTAGGAATTCGTTTAAGATCTAAACAAAATTTCCTAAGATGACCTTGTCGACCACAATGTGTACAAGTAAGAGCATGTCGAAAAGATTTATCTAAGGAGTGATCATTAAATGCATTCCTAGAAGATTCTCCTAAAACATTGGTTTTGACTTTAGGGTTAAAATCATTACAAGAATTAAAGCCTAAACCAAAAGTGTCATTTTTAATTTGGACCGTTCCTAACATTTTATCTAGTTTTTCCGAACGACACTCCAAATCAAATTTGACATTACTAGAATCTTTTAATTTATTTTCCAATTCAACAATGTTAGATTCTAGTAAAGAATTACGCTCTTCAAAAGCAAGAAGCTCATTTTTCAAGGATTCCATTAAACCCCTAAGGCTATCTCTCTCGCCTTCTACATATTCAAGCTTCTCTTGAAGAGTCCTCACATGTGTCCTAAGGTCTTCTATTAAGGAACTTTCATCAATGACCTTGACACTCTCTCTTAAACTCGCTTCTAACTTCAAATTAGCTCTTTTCAATTTAATAGATTCTTTATATAATTCATGAAAAGCATTTTGAAGTTCACACTCATCAACCTCTTCTTCATTTTCACTCTCTCTTTCTTCTTCACTCTCACTATCATAAAAAATAAGAGAATCATGTACAATGACCTTGGAAGTGGCATGTGCTATGATTTCATCATTCATTGAGTTCTCACTATCACTCACATGTCTAGCCATAAAAGCCACAAAATTTTTCTTAGTGGGGGAATCGGGCTTCTCTTCCTTATCACTATCACTAAGGGTCGCATTATATGCAGTGGATCGTTTACCCTCTTTCCTTAGTTTAGTGGGGCACTCAAAAGCCCTATGGCCATAACCTTCACAACCACAGCATTTATTAGACTCGTCCCTATCAATATTTTCATTACTTGGTTTAGGGATCTTATCGGCTTTAGAATTCTTCTCGTTTTTATCATGTTTAGAAGATTCAAATTTCTTAAAATCATTTTTAACTTTATCTTTGTTAAATTTAAGAAATTTTCTAAATTTACGAGCAAACAAAGCCATATCTTCCGTGTCACTATCACTATCGCTCTCTACTACTTGTTTAACCTCTTTGCGGGCTTTTAAAGCAACGCCCTTTTCAATTTTCTTTTCAGTTTTAGAGGGAAACATATCTAGTTCATAGGTTTGTAAATCACCTACAAGCTCTTCTAATTTTGTAGAGGCTAAAGTGGGTAAAGAATTTAAAACGGTCACCTTTGGAATAAATCTATCGGGTAGGGACCTTAAAATTTTCTTTACTACACGGTCGTCAGGTATTTTCTCTCCCAAGTTAAAGGATGAATTGACAATATCAGAAAGTCTAGCATAAAATTTATCAAAAGTTTCTTTTTCATCCATTTTGATAATTTCAAATTGAGTGGTGAGGTTTTGGAGTTTTGAAGCTTTAACGACACTAGTTCCTTCATGAGTTAATTGTAAAATATCCCATGCTTCTTTAGCGGTTTCACACGTCATAATACGTCGGAATTCATCCGGTGCGACAGCGCTAAACAAGGCATTTAAACCTCGGGAATTAAAGTTTGCTAGCTTAAACTCATTTTCAGTCCATCTATCAACGGGTTTGGGAACATGTACATTTTCAATTAAATGTGTTGGTGGGGTCCAACCGTTAACAACAGACATCCAAACACGTTCATCGATAGATTTAAGTGCCGATTTCATTCGCGCTTTCCAATACGCATAGTTAGAACCATCAAAAATAGGAAATTTTGAAAATGGGGAAAAATCCATATTTAGCCAAAAAGTAAAGGATCTTTAACGAAGTAATTTATCGTTTTTGGCTCTGATACCAATTTGTAAGCGCAGTTGGAGAATCCCCGGGTTTGAAATAATAATCTCAAATTAAAATATTTAATTTCCTTTTTAAACAAATTGATGCGGAAGCGTTGAAAACAAGTGATGGTTCCACAAAACAACAAGGCCGAGTTTTAATATCTTAAGAAACAAATTAAAAACAACATAATTCAAGTCCTAGAATTTGCCTAAGTCATGATTATTTATTTAAACAAAGTTAGGCGACACCAATATTAGCAAATGACTTGAATAAACCAAATTAACCCAAATTAATTTAAGTCCCAAATTAAATGAGTGTGATAATTAAACCAAATTTTATCTTGAAATTATCCTAAGCATGCGTTCTAAATATTGTGCAAGATAAAATAAACAAGGTCACACTACACCGCGATATACGAGGAAAAACCCACTAACGGGAAAAAACCTCGGGACGACCCTAGCCTCAAATCCACTAAAAACGGTATTACAAAATACAAGACAAAAGACTTACTTCCTAAACTCGAACCCTCTCAAGCCGTGATGCTCCTTCTTGTATCAACCTCCAATTAGCGGATAACCAACGGAGCTCCACCGTGGTCTCGGAATAAACCGATAGGACTTTAAACGGTCACCGTCACCCGAACATGGAGCCTTTCTCCAAACGGGTAGAATCTCAACAAAGGTCTTCTTTGTGATGGGCTGTAGAAGCAAACCCGAAACGTCTCTTGAATTAGGTAGTGAAAACCGGTGCCAAAAACTCCAAGTAAGGATATGTATATATAGAACTTGGAATAAACAACAATGGGTGTAAACTAGAGTGTGTATGAATTTTCCATTAAAAATTAACACTCAAAAACTTGAACATTTTCCCTAAATAAATTTGCTCTCAAACTCTCTCTAAGAGATGGATATGGAATGGAAAAGTTAGGAAAAGTTGTCTTGGAAAATGTGTTTCCCGCACATGATAATGCATGAAAAAGTTGGTTGAAAACCAAGTGGAGAAGTGGGGAAAAAACTGTCAAAAACTGCTGAAAACCGTTCCCGCCTGACGTCTCGTTCGAATGAACTTGACTCTCGTTCGAACGAGACTTCTAACGAGCGAATAGCCGGGGCTCGTTAGAATCTCTTTAGATATCTCGTTAGAACGAAAGCTCGTTCGAATGACATATCGAACGACATATCGAACGACTGACCAGATAAGGGTCGTTGGCAAACTCGTTCGAACGAACCTGGTTCGAACGACAAAACTCGTTCGAACGAAATCTGGTTCGAACGAAAAAACTCGTTCGAACGACATTTCTAACGAACTTCCAGAAAGTTTGTAAAATTCAATTTTGGCCCAGAAACTTTTATATACTTATTTTTAAGTTTCTAATTGATACTTTCTAAAAAATAAAATGCAGTTTTTATTAACCTAACACCCAATACAAATTGTTCCAAGCTCCTATATACATATAAATACATTCATACCTTGGGAGCATGGAACCTAAGTTGATGACGTACAAACGAGGCACATAAACTACGGCATGTTGATGATGCTTTATACTCTTTGCCGCTACGTCTTCAACAAACACTTCATAGGTCTTGAATATTACAATTAAATAAAATCCTATGAATAAATGTTTTTGTCCGGAATTGAGCCAAAACTATAAGAGGACTCAATTGGAAATTTGTGTCCTTACATAAAAGAAAGGGAGGTAATCATTCAAGAAGTCAGGGTACAAATTCCTATACCCAGAGTTCATAACATACCTGTTGTTCCTAATATAGTTGTTGAACCGGTCATTGACCCAATTTATAACAATGAACAACAAGTGAATGATCAACCAAGTAATCAACCACATAATGAGACTATAACCGATGAAACTTTTGAAGCACCACAGGAAGTGCCATTAAGAAGATCTCAAAGAGAAAGGAGATCGGAAATTTCGGATGATTATGTGGTATACCTTCAAGAGATCGAATTTAACATAGGGAATATTAATGATCCAGTTTCTTATGAAAAAGATGTAAATAGTGATGATTACAATAAATGGATTGATGCCATTAATGAAGAAATAAAATCTATGAATGACAATAAAGTTTGGGAGTTGTTCGAATTGCCAGAAGGACAGAAACGAGTTGGGTGCAAGTGGATCTTTAAGACCAAACTTGACTCAAAAGGCAATATCGAACGACATAAAGCTAGACTTGTTGCTAAAGGTTTTAATCAACGAGAAGGCATTGGTAATAATGAGACATTTTCTCTAGTTTTAAAGAAGGACTCATTGAGAGTCATATTAGCATTGGTGTCTCATTATGATTTGGAGTTGCACCAAATGGACGTAAAACAACTTTTCTAAATGGGAGTTTAGAAGAAGAAGTCTACATGGCACAACCACAAGGCTTCGTAAAGGAAGGAAAGGAAAACATGGTCTGTATGTTGAAGAAGTTAATATATGGTCTAAAACAAGCTTCTCGTCAATGGTACATTAAGTTTCACGATACCATTACATCCTTTGGGTTTAAGGAAAACACTGTTGATCGGTGTATATACCTAAAGATCAGTGGGAGTAAGTTTGTGTTTTTAGTACTATATGTTGATGACTTACTTATCGCCAGCAGTGATCTTGGTTTATTAAGTGAAACCAAGAAGTACCTTTCTAAAAACTTTGAAATAAAAGATTTAGGTGAGGCATCCTTCGTGATCGGGATAGAAATATTTCGGGATAGATCACGAGGAATGTTAGGATTGTCTCAGAAAGCTTACATTAACAAAGTTTTAGAAAGATTTATCATGCAAAGTTGCAATCCCATTAATGTTCCACTTCAGAAAGGGGATAAGTTCAGATTAAGTCAATGCCCCAAAAGTGATTTAGAAAGGGAGCACATGAAAGGCATGCCTTATGCTTCGCTCGTAGGGAGATTATTGTATGCACAAGTCTGCACTAGACCGGATATCAATTTTTTCGTTGGGATGCTAGGCAGATATCAAAGCAATTCGGGGATTCACCATTGGAAAGCTGCAGAGAAAGTTCTGAGGTACCTGCAAGGGACCAAGGATTACATGCTCACATATCGAAAGACTTATCACCTTGAGGTGATTAGTTATTCAGACTCAGATTTTGGGGGATGCCTTGACAGTAGGAAGAGAACTTCGGGTTATATCTTCCTTATGGCTGGAGGAGCCGTTTCATGGAAAAGTACTAAGCAAAGCATCATTGCATCATCTACTATGGAGGATGAGTACGTATCTTGCTTCGAAGCTACAAATAATGGATTGTGGCTGGGAAACTTTATTTTAGGACTTAGAATTATGGGGTCAATATCTAAGCCGCCGAAAATTTATTGTGATAATGTCGCAGCAGTCTTCTTCTCGAAGAACGATAGGTATACTAAGGCTGCTAAGCATATTGAGATGAAATACCTATCAGTAATTGATCACATTAGTACGCGTGATAACATAGCATATCCTCTTACGAAAGGACTATCTCCGAAGACCTTTATGGAACATGTCAAAGAGATGGGTCTTGATTAGTTGGATTATGATTGCTATTTTGGCTTAGTTGTTTGACACTATTACTTGAATTCAATAAAAGTGTTTCTGATTTCTATTATTTATGTCTTTTATGAATGCATGCATATAATTATGAATTATTATTGACAGAAATAGTTCTTATTCAAAAGGAAATTATGAGGCCATTATGATACCCAATATTAAAGGCTAGTTGAATGAAACATTGGTGTTGTGGTACATGGAAGGAACCATGCTCTTGAATAGCATGGAACCGCCATGACTCGCATTCGTGAACCATTTGATTTAGCAAAATTTATCAATAATTGTGCACCTTATAATACCTAATTTAATTATACGAATTATTAAGACCAAGTGGGAGACTGTTGGAAATTAATGTTAGTGACGAAATTAATTATTTAATTTCAATTGTATTAAATTCTGAATTTCCCATTTATGTGGTTTTAATAAATGTCAGATAATTAATTAGGAATGTGATAAATAAAGATATTAAAAGATTTGGGTAAACCTTATCCGTTAGTCACATGATGGTTAGTGGCATTAGTGGGAGACTTGAAAAGAGTCCCACCACCACTAGGATTACGGCCCTCTTTGCCTTATAAATAGAGACCTCTACACCATGTAGAGTCATCTCAATACACACTGTTTCTAAGGAGGGAGAGAAAATCTGAAATTCATTTTTCTCATATTCTGGGCAATTCAAGAAAGGAGCATTCAAGTCATTTTAATCCGTTCAACAACGATGGACAAAGGTCAGTTTTAAATCATAGTTATAAGGAATTTTCGGTGCTGTGATTACGTGAAGATAAACATCCTGGATTCATGTCAAAACTGTTTTATTCATGATACAACCTTATGATTCATATTCAAATTTATGATTAACAAAACATTATTAGTTAACATAATAAACATGTGAACTATTTTTTTTGTGTGTGTGCACCTCCACCCTAATCACATTGATATGGTAAACAAAGATTCAAGGGAACTCCTGAAATCTTGTATAAAAACTCTCTAAATCACAATACGATAGAATTGTTTCTCTCCAGTGGGACGAATAGTTTGTATCTACTTTATTATGACTGTTTGTTCCCATACTACTTTAAAATTGCTCACATGCAGTACATGGATTAGGTAGAAACCTTACCTTTTAGGCTTCGAATAACTTAGATTCTTTCCTGAGGCTTCCTATTTATCACATTTATAACTATAGACCTTTCAACACATAGGTTCACGCGAAGGATCTCTCATAAAATAAATGTTAGATTATGTAAATATAGAGGTTACCCTTTTTCATCACACATTGCATAATCTTGATTTTTATATCTTTTAATCCTTGTACCCTCGATATAAAAAGGGTTAGTCTAATAGCTAGTCGTCGACGAATATTCCCATTTTTTTCATCCACCCATTTGGTACATTGAGCGGTTTCCCTATTGATCCCACAAAGACTCGATGACAGGAAACATTTATAACTCATTTAGTATAAAGGTATATCAAATAGTATTTCACAACTATTCAATACTAGGGTGAATTGGTATCACACATACCTCAAATGTCACTCAGTCCAAGCGTGCTCGATATACAATGATCAGTGACAATGAAAGGAGAATCAACCTTAATCGAACTGCATCACAATCTTGTATGTAAAAAAACTTATAGGATGCACCTATTCAACAAAAAAATGTTTCATATTGAGTCTTACATTTTGACATACTTTTTAAATATGTGAGATGGTTAGAGGTAACTAAAAGTCCTACCAAATCATAGGTTGACTATCGCTCACGTTTTAATCAGAAGCTAAGTAATACAACTCAATAAAACTCTAGAAAAGAAAAGAATTCCTTTAAGCTAGATTCCTCCATCCATTTTTTATTTGGAAAGTTGTAATACCCCATGTTTTCGAAACAAAATATTGTGTCAAAATTTAATTGAATACATTCGAGAATAAATTAAATCGGTGGGATTTAAATTAAATAGGTAGAATTTCAATTGAGAATAAATGTTATTTGTGATTGCATGGTTATTTGTCTTCAATTGGGCATAATGGGTTCACTCGTGAAAAATAAATTGAATGTTAATTAACTTATGGTCATGTAGTGATTAAACGTAATAAAAATGTGTATGTTGGGTTAAAATAATTAAAGCACGTTCCGAGATGTTTTGGGGAGTCTTTTAGGTGTTTTGGACCTCTAAAAAAGGGCCGAGGTGTTAGAGAATCCCATTCATTCATCCAAAACTAAACTAGCAGCCCCATCCCAAGAGAGAAGTTACCAAGGCCAAGAGAGGTAAGAAGCTCAAGGATTCAAGAGGAGGCACTCAATCTTCCACATAAGGTAAGAAATTTCTTTCTAAAATTAAATCCCAATATATTTCTTAATTCATCGTTGTATTTACTCATTTGATTTCTAGATTAGAATTTATAATTTTATGATGATATAATATAATCAAATCTTATGCATATGGAGGGTTGATCTGGTATTGAGGTTTAAAGAATAAACAAATTGAGGTTTAACCTAAAAATTTAAAAGGGAGTAAATCTCGAATTGGACATTAGAATCCATATTGTAGGATACCTGAATCGATGATGATTATTATCCATGTATAGGGCCTAAGATCTGAGCATGAATAATTAGAAATATGGAATCAAACTCTAGATTTGATATACTATGTTTTTAGATGAAAATTCTGGATTTGGGGAAGGAATCTTGTGTTGATTTGATTGATTAACAAAGACAAATGATATACTGATTTAGGAGAAAACTAATAGTATAGTAGTCTAAATGGGTAAATGACTGGAATGAAAAAATTGGGTTAGAATAAAGAATCCCATAACAAAAATTAAGAACAATTTTGGTCTTCGGCCTAGGTGCGAAATAATTCAGCGTCCTAAGGCGAATCGATTCGGTCAGGCCAAACCGATTCGGCCCCTAGAAGCCAAATCGATTCGGCTCCCGGGTCAGGTCAGGGCAGGACTAGGGAAAGGTCTAGATGATTTTTAGGAACTCATGCGAGTTAGTGGGAGGTCATCAAAGTGAACGGATATTTTATTAGAAATAGATTTGTGGCGCTATTGGTAAATAGGGACTTATCATTTCTCTAGATGGTTAATTGGTAAATTTGGCATTTATCAATAATCGATGAAAAGGGGACATTTCGGGGGGTAATTATAGAATTAATTACTTAAATATATTGGGTGATAAAAATCTGTTGTGTCACTATTTTTTATAAATGGGTAGATTGTCAATTAACTAAATGGTTAATGTTAAAGTAAGAATATTAATTGAAAATTATGGATACTTCTTGGGGGATAAGTATAGACTTAATTACCTATACATATTATGTAATAAAGATAGGTATTTATTTATTTGTGTGGACATACCTGTGTTCGTGGGCGACCTATCAGTTGGGGTTGCGTACGTATCGGGACCACCGTAGTACACATCGTCACAGGTGGACTTGGTGTTGTGTAGATCATTATTTAGGGTCCTATGTAGCACTGCCACTTACGAGGAGATAGGTATTGATGCTGGAATCCATTTTCACCATCGGGGGTATGGACCGTGCAATGGTGTGCTGCGTAGGGACCGCCCCACTTGTATGGATTTTGTGATGTCCATTTGGATGAGGGCTCCTCCGGAGTTACTGATAGAGCACGATCATCACATTGAAGGTAGATGCCTTTGTGTGTCATATATATATATAAATTGAGATTAATTATTTAGTCTAATGATGTAGATAATAAGTTGTGAACCCAATACTACGTATATTCATAATAGATAGTTAAGTTACTTTTGTGGGTAGTATTATTGGGGTACTCTGGACAATGGAAATACATGTATGGATAATAATGCAGACGATTGGTAATGAACCAAATACTACGTAAAAGCATAATGGATGATATGCCATTTCTTATGGGTAGTATCGTAGGGATAATTCTTTAGACTAGGAGCATATGTATCGATAGTCCGATCCAGTTTAAGACTTGTGCTAGGTGCATTAAAAATAGTATATCGTAGTGGTAGTTATCAGACTGTATAGTTGGGACTTGGGTTGATATGCTTATAGGACTGCACTTAGGTGAGGAGTGAGGTACTTACCGCATGTGAGTGCCGATGGGCGATACATACTTTGAATTAACAGTATTATTGCATTTTAATTTTTGTAAGTTAATTTTTGCAACTCTAGGGTGCTGACCCAAATTATAAAATATTTTCCCCCAGGTTTGCATATATAGGGACAACAGGGCTGACACGAGATCAGACTTGCACATCCATTACTTCATCGAGTCTTTGTGGGATCAATAGGGAAACCGCTCAATGGATTGCCAATTCCAATTCCAATTCCAATTCCAAGCCTTGGAATTGGATTGCCAAACGGGCCCTAAGTAATTTTCAAGAGTTGTTTTGACTTTCAACTCTTCATTTCTTTGCCTTATTTAAAGGAGTCTTTTGGATTCCAACTTTTCGTTTCTTTGCATTATAAAAGGGAGTCATGGGCAACCCTTTTAACCTACTGTTGGCACAAATTTTTGGCAGCAAATATATTTTATATTCCTCTTCTTTTTATATACACATTGGCCCTTGAGATTTGTGAGTTCCAACCTTAGATTAGAAGTATTCTTGGGGCTATTTTGTTGGAGGTTCTTGGAGGATCTTTTGTATATCTTTTGTGTTGATCTTGAGGATGTGATCATTGGTTTCTCATCATAGTTTGAGGTATGGGGTTTTACACAATATGCTCCTTAAATCTTGCGAGTGTCATTCTCTTTGATTTCTTATTAATTGAACTCATATTTGAATTGTTAAATTCATTGAAATCTGGAAAATAATTATTGAAATTATTTTGATTCATGTGGTATCATTATATTGTTGTTGAGCATGTTGTCACGAGATTTTAATATGGCACGGATGTTGGGCACCCGCCAAAATTCCTCTTTCCCGGGCTATGACTTGATAAAGCATATACGGATGTGGTGAGGCCTAGTGACCCAGTTAAAGTGTTGTTGAGAAATTATATTGATAAATGCTTTGAGATTTGCATTTTGATTTGAATATTCGTACTCGTGTTGTTACACTTTGTTCATCGTTAATACAATTGTTAAGCATCTTTCTTGTCGTATTGTGTACTTCCCCATATTTTCTTTTAGTGGCAGGTTAGCACGGATTTTGGGGCGCTATGGAGATTGATTTGTATTATTTTGATGTATAGAGCTTTGGAGATTTGTATTTTTATTCGAGTTAGATAGTTGTAAATTTTAATTTGAGAGACTTGTTGTAATTAAAGAGATTGAGATTAGTCGATTTATATTATTGTGGGTTTATTTAGATGCTCTATACCTTGTTATTTGTGGATTTGATTTATTTTATCGATAATAGCGCTCCGTTCGCTTTCCTCGGACGGGCGGGGTGTTACACACCCTACTAACCCCGCTGATCAGGCACTGTCACTCCTTACCAGAGCATGCATCGCTGTCCGTACCCGTTCTGAAAATGGAGGTATGGAATTATCAGAGGTGTTAAACCAACTCCTAGAATTCGGGCTGAAATTGCTCTCACAGATGGTCATCGATTGCCAGAGATTCAGTACACTATTTTTGGAAGCACAAAAATGGGCCCGAGATTCAGACAGATGGGTGGTACCAACCGATGAAGTCAGCTTAGATGATGTTGTCCAGACTATGGAAGAATTTTTTAGGCAAACCAACAGCATTTGCAGTATCATCAGGTTACTTGACACTTTGAAGCTACAAGGGCGCGTGGTCCTTCCAATCACACATATCCCCACAGAATGGGAGAACTTGTATGAAGAAGCCGTTGAAGTTGTGGAATGCATCGACTTTACAGGGAAAGACAAAATTGTTACCACCGGATGGGGGTAAGGATTCGAAGATTCAAGCGAAGAATAAGCTTCAGGAAGAGCTGGCCCAGTAGTCGACATATGTGGGATGATCTCATTTGAAGAAATCCTCGAAGAAATAAATAGGGTGGCAGAACAACCTGAGATTGACGAGGAAACGGGATTTATATTTTTTCCTTCTTCAGTAAATCATATGACCAGATCAGGGAGACACTACCAAGTTCCAAGATCACTACTAGCAAATGACAAGGGGAAGGGCGTTGAAAACCTTCTTATGCCAGAGATGACCATTGAGGAGAGAAAGATCCTTGATCAACTGAAGAAAACTCAAGCTAACATCACTCTATGGGGGTTTTTCATGTCTTCCCATCCACACAAAAATTCTTTAATCAAATTACTCACTGGACCTATAGTTCCTCCCTCTACCACACCAGAGGAGGCGGTAAATCTGGTCGGATCCTTAACCTCTACCCGAATGCTATCATTTTCTGAAGAAGAAATCCCCAGAATTGGGCCGAATCACAATCATGCACTCAACATCTCCGTCGAAGTTATGGGAAAGGCCCTGCCACTCTCTCTTGTCGATAACAGATCCTCCTTGAATGTTTGCCCATTGAGAACCTTCAAGTGTTTAAGCCTGAAAGAAAGTGACCTCGCTCCAACCTCCGCCGCTGTGCGTGCCTACGATAATACCCGTCGTGAGGTGATGGGATCCATAAAACTTGCAATAGGGGTTGGACCTATAAACCCTGACGTTGAATTCCAAGTCATAGACTTCCCAGCTTGTTTCAACCTATTACTCGAACGCCCCTGGCTCCACATTATCAAGGGTGTGTCTTCCTCACTCCATCAGAAATTGAAGTTCTTCGTCGATGGGTGAGTCTTAACTATGTTGGGCGATGACGAAAATGTCGAGGGTGCAAGCACCAGCAGTCTAATTCTCGAGATACAGCACGGGTCAAATGATATGCTCCTATCAGGATTCCGAGTCGAGCCATTCCTACTCCCAACAGGGGACGATTTCAAAGAAAGGGTTTGTCCATAATATAACCCTCATGGCAATGTCAATGTGATTCAGATGTTCAGAAACATGCACTTCATGCCCGGACTGGGGCTAGGGCAAAGGCAGCATGGGATACTTGAGCGCATCGAACTGAAGAAAGCTTTACCTCCTTGCGACTTGGGGTATCAACCATCAGTTTAAGGGCTCAAAATGATCCGCCAGTCTCTACCAAAGAGAGGATTAAACTGTATCCGAACTATCTCAAGAGACTCCTTAAATGGACAATTCATCAAAGAAGGTGAGAATTTCCCCTTTTACGGTTTTCCAGAACCATGGTATGGCCATACAGATAAGAAGATGAGGCCGGGAATGGAGATCTTTTTCTAAGATAGCTACCCATGGGCTAAAAGTTTCCCACACCACATACAACCGCTCATCAAAGATATCGAAGAGACTGAGGAAAGTGATTCCGAAGATTCCTTCAACTTACAGATACTGGGGCTGGCACTCTGCATGGTTCATTCAGGCACTACATCAATGGACCCATCCCGTCTGATTAAAGTTGTTGATACACCTCTCCTCAACTGGCATGCTGCGCCAGTTCTACCTCTTGAAATCTCCCCTAAACCCAATGTTTACCCTGTTTCTTCTTCTGTTGTCTATCCTTGCTCAAATGTAATCGAGATCTCTTTTGATGAGGTTCTCAATGCTGTTTTTCCTATCAATGAAATAAATGAAGATTTTGAGTATCTTGCTGTGCCTTACATTAATTATTTAGATTCTAATCAAACTTTTGATGATGATGAGTTTGCAAATGAACAATTCTTAACTGATCTAAATAAGGTTAATAATGAACAACATAACCACGTTCAAGTTAATGAAGAAGAGAATGTTATTATTAATCTCGGTTCTAGTAGTCAACTACGCGAGATTAGGATAGGGGCCACCCTTGACGAGCATGAGCGTGCACAACTCTAAGAATTGCTGAAGGAGTTCGTAGATGTTTTCGCATGGTCCTATGATGATATGCCCGACATCGATCCTGAAATAGCTCAGCATGAGATCCCCACTCTCCCAGATTACAAGCCAGTTAAATAAAAATTGAGAAAACTCCGCACCGAATGGTCGCTCAAGGTCAAAGAAGAGGTGGTCAAACAGTTAAACGTGGGTTTCATTCGAGTGATCGAATATCCCACATAGATAGCCAACATTGTACCTGTACCGAAATCAGGAGGAAAGGTTCGAATGTGTGTGGACTATCGAGATTTAAACAAAGATTCTCCGAAGGATGATTATCCGCTACCCAACATCGACATGATCATGGACAACATAGCCAGTCATGCTCTCAAGTCATTCGTTGACGGGTTTTTCGGATACAACCAAATCAAGATGCACCCAGACCACCAAGAAAAATTCGCATTCATCACCCCATGGGGAACCTTTTGCTACACTGTTATGCCATTCGGTCTCAAGAATGCTGGGGCTACCTACTAAAGGGCTGCCACAACCATCCTACACGATCTGATTCATAAAGAGGTCGAGGTTTATATGGATGATATGATTATCAAGTCCAAAACTAGAGAAGGTCATTTTCCCGCTCTCCGGAAGTTCTTCGAACGACTGCGACAGTATCAGATGCGACTTAATCCACATAAGTGTGTCTTCGGCGTTACAAAGGGAAAACTCTTGGGATTCATGGTCAGCGAAAAGGGGATAGAAGCAGATCCTACAAAGCTGAAGACCATACTTGAGATGCCACCACCCCGAACAGAGAAAGAAGTCTGAGGTTTTCTTGGGACATTACAATATATCAGCCGATTCATCAGCCAACTAACCTCCATCTATGAACCAATCTTCAAGATCCTCCGAAAGGATTCAACCAAGGTTTGGAATGAGGCCTGCCAAGAAGCTTTTGATCGAATCAAACAATACCTGACCCAACCTCCAGTACTCATGCCACCACAGTCTGGTCTCTCTTTGCTCCTATACCTAACCATAATCGACACTGCAGCTAGGGATTTGCTAGCCCAATACCTTGAAGACTCCCGCAAAGAAAGAGCCATCTATTATGCCAGTCACAAATTGGTCGGGTACGAGGTCAACTACACTGCTTTAGAAAAGGCATGTGTCGCACTTGTCTGGGTCACCCAAAAGTTGCGACAGTACATGCTCGCCTTCCCCATCAAACTTGTATCCCAAATGGATCCAATAAAATACCTGCTTGAGAAACCCTCCTTATCCAGTCGAATGGCCCGATGGTTGATGCTCCTAACTGAGTTCGATATCGTGTACGTCACACAAAAACCTGTTAAAAGAAGAGTCATCTCTGACTACCTCATTGACTACCCTATAGAAGAAGCAGATGTCTGGATCTCCGAATTCCCAGATGAAAATATCCTCTGCACCACTTAAGACCGCCTTCGATGGAAAATGTTCTTTGATGGCATTGCCAACAAAAAGGGATATTGCATTAGGATACTTCTGGTCGCCCCATATGACTCCCACACTCCCATCACCATGAAATTGGATTTCCTTTGCACCAACAACATGACGAAATACGAGGCATGTATAGTGGGCCTCAAAGTTTCTCTCAAAGAGGTTATTCAACACCTTGATGTCTACGAGGATTCCCCCCTCATCATCGGTCAAGTGCCCAGAAAGTGGAAAGTCAAGGACGAAAAGCTCCAACCCTTTCATGTCCAATTAGAAGAGTTAGCCTCCTAATTCTGAGATATCACCTTCCATTACCTACATGGAGCAAAGAATAACCTAGCTGATGCTCTCGCCACTTTGGCCTCCATGGTTGACATGCCCGAGGGAATAATAATGACCCCCTTCCTAGTTTAAAATCAAGACAAATCGACCCATTACTGCCATGTGGAGCTTATCTCCATCGAAGATCTCGAGCCAACTGATTGTTGGTACTATGATATCTGGTGCCTCCTCAAACATGATAGGTATCCCGAGGGTTCCAATAAAAAGGACCGAACAACCCTCCGAAGACTGGCCGCCCAGTACATCATCTGTCATAAATCTCTACTCAAGAGGAATTTCGATGGAACTCATCTACACTGCATCACAGGGGCTGAGATTGAGAAAATAATGCAGAAAATCCATAGCGGGGAGTGTGGACTCCACATGAATGGTCACATTCTCGCCAAGAAGATCATTCTACAGGGCTACTACTGGACCACCATGACCCAAGATTGCACCGCCTATGTCCGGAGATGCCTCAAATGCCAACAATTATCTAATCTTCAACACTTACCTCCGCGAGAGTTATACAACATGACCTCTCCCTGGCCATTCTCCATCTGGGGTATCGACATTATAGGGAAGGTTACACCAAAGGCTTCAAATGGACATGAATTCATCCTGGTCGCCATCGATTACTTCACCAAATGGGTCGCCAAGAAAGTGGCCAAATTCATCAAGAAGAATATCATTTGCCGATATGGGGTCCCGCATGAGCTAGTGTCAGATAAAGGGTTACACTTCGAAGCAGAAGTTACAGAAGTTATCAATGAGTACGGGATTCAGAGACATAAATCTTCTCCCTACCGACCTTAGACCAATGGTGCAGTTGAAGCCGCGAACAAGAACCTCAAAGCCATCATCAGCAAGATGATCGAAAGCTGTAGGGATTGGGCCGACCGGATCCCATACGCCCTCTGGGGATATTGAACCTCAATCCGAACCTCTACTAGGGCTACCCCTTACTTCCTGGTCTACAGCATGGAAGCAGTCCTACCTGTGGAGCTGTAAATATCCTCGCTACGCGTCATGCTCGAAAGCAAGGTTAGTGAAGAAGACTGGTGCCAAAGCCGTCTTGATGAGATAGCCCTCCTAGATGAAAGAAGATTAAAAGCTCTTTATCACATACAGGGGTACCATCACCGAATAGCGTGATCATTCAATAAGAGAGTCAAGGACCGCGGTGTCCAGGAGGGGGATTTATCCCTCAAAGAGATAATAGAACCCATCTGGGACCCCAGAGGGAAATTCAAGCCCAATTGGAGCGGCCCCTACATTGTGAAGAAAATCTTATCCGGCGGTACCGCCATGCTCACTGACCTGGATGGGGAAGAGATGACTCATCTAGTCAATCTGGATCGTCTCAAGAAATTCTACCCCTAGTCCGATATCTCGGCGCGCTACGACTCTTCTCATCCCCCTTTTATTCTAAAAAAAAAAAGAAAGAAAAAAAACTCTTCATTTCACTCTACCCAGAACTACGTGGGCCTGATCCTCTACAAAAACTATTTTAAAACTTTACAAAACCCCCAGAGGTACGTTGGCAGCTCATACTCCTCACATGAGTGCGGCCCTTTCTTTTTCATAAAATACTATTCTTTTCTTACCTCCGAGAACGGCGGTTCATTCTAAAATTATTTGAACAAAAGGATTATGTATGCCTCAGCGATCAGTATAGATAATTCAAAATACAAAACTCATCGAAAGGCACAGTTGGATGATCAGAAACTTGTTTATTTCATTAATAAGAAATTACAGTACATATTACAAAAGGAAAAGGAACGGATAACTCCCTTCCCCGCCACCATAAAAAGCCAAATAAAATCCCCACATACATTCCCTATTACATAAATAAACTCCCCAGGAGTCCTATCCACAGCTACCCGAAGAGCCTGCACCCTCATCATCTACATCCTTAGGACCCCAAGTTTCCCCTGCCTGAATAGAGTGTCACAAACATTCCATGGATCGATGATACTTAACCATCTTCGAAAAGACCACAACACCCCCTTCCATGGAGTCAGATAAAACAAACCATCTTTGACCAGTCTCTACTGCCAACATCTTGCTGACTACTTTCCTCCACAACCACCTCATATAATATTTGGGGACATGGCAAACCTTCCCGACAGACTGAGAAGGACGGGTCGACGGACACCGATTTTCCCACAGAGACCCAAGCAACAGACGCAGGCGCTCAGTCAAATCTTCTACTGGAAAGAAATTTGAGGTCCGAGGGGGCACGACTGACGCGACTAAGAATTTGTCTCAAAAGTGCGTTTTACTCTAGGCTCAAGTGCAAGCCTGTCGCTCAAGTAGTAACCCGGTAAATTGGGATCGTATCTACAGGGATCGAGATTGCCAAATAAGACCAAGAAAAATTATTAAATCTTGAAATGATTTCTTAAAAGAAACAAAAAGATGATTAATGATTGGAGAAATTTCTAGTGAAATAAAAATTTGCTTAAGGAAAACAAACTGAAAATTACAAAAGAGTTTAGATCTGACAAATGGGAGAAAATAGGGTAGGGTACAATCCCTCAATCCTTGACAAATTACCTTATAGAATACTAGACTTGTAAATTAAAATGATTGACTGGATCCGGTCTTTATAAATTTTAAGCATTACGTATATGAGGTTCAAGCCCGCACCATACGAAATCAAAGTCAAATACAAAGCGGTGAATGGAAAATTATACTCACAAAGCGTTCTTAAACGTCTCAAGTACCTAGGGCAAGAGAGATTAAAAGATTGACAATGTTTGTATGTTTTTCTTTCACGATTCAATCAATATTTTAATTTAACCTCTATTTCCTACATAAATAATTTGCCTTGGATTGAGTTCATGTAACCCAACCCTTGGGAAATTAGCTACTCATGATTTGGTTCAAGAATAAATTCACATGTAAAATTATGGATTCACAAGACATTGTAAGTAATTTGCAAATAATAAAACTAGAGAATGGAATGAGTTTACTTGAATTCGGCAACAAGAAAGTAATTGGAATTTCAGAATCCTTACAAACTAGGGTTCATGGAAGAAATTGAAAACTTCTGAATTACTCTCTCAAAAACTAACCCTAGAATTCCCTAGCCACTTTGTAACCTAGCCTCTCTTAGCAAAACCCTAGCTAGCCTCTCAAATGATGTAGGGCATTCGTTTTTATAGCACCCAGAATCGAAATTGATAGATCAATGTGCTTGTAGCACAAGTTTCACCATCCATCACGCCAAAAATCTGCATAATTAATGCCAGGATTTCACATGACCGGACCGGTCTGGATCACACTCGGATCGGTCCGATATCCACCGGATCGGTTCTTTTATTTCTACCGGATCGGTCCGGTCCTAGTCGGATTGGTCCGATTTTCATCTCCATCGGTTTGCTATCCATCCGGGGTCTACTGGACTTGGATCATTTCGGATCGGTCCGGATTCCATCGGATCGGTCCGATTTTCCTCAACTTTGACTTTTTCCTTGCAACTTTGACTGGCCATATCTTCTGATTTAGAACTCCGATTTGGGTGCCGTTTCTTCCTATGCTCATGTGAACTCATGCTCTTCAACTTCACTTTTGGTGTCGCCTTCGATTTTAGAGTGGAACTTTACTCTTTTGCCCTTTGACTTTTCTTCTAATTTCTTCTTTTCCTTTCTTGCATTCCATTCCTGAAAACTTCATCACAGTTACACAAAAACTAGGGAATATTGTTAGAAACAGATAATAGAGTGATATGGACTAAAAATGATTCAATTACCTTGTTCGAGATATTAAAATCACTAATTTAAGGGGCTAAATTCAGAAGAATTTACGCTTGGTCAAATCCCCTTAACTTAGGACTTTGCACGTCCCGGGCAATGTAACTGAATCTAACCAAAATTCTACTCTTGCAAATTCCCTTTATTAAAATAAAATTCCACTTTCGCAGGCATGCGATTGCATTTAGCATATGCAACAAGCCTTTAAACCCCTAGGTTACCCTAGTAGGACGAGTTTTGTCTCGTGAGGGTTTGCAGTGAATATACACACAAAATTCTTTATTGACTCAAATAAATATCAAAATACTTAAAAATTGTACAATTTAAACTTTTCGAAAAATAATCACCCTAAATTCATATTTAAATGTCTCAAACCATAGTGTTTGTGTGCAAAGCCAAAAATTAAACCTCAAATTTCCACCGATTGAGCATTACGTTACTTTCTGAAAATTCGTTTTGATTCAAATTCTTACGGATTGCACTCACAAACGAATCACTCGGATTGAGGATATTTTCTCTCGGTATGCATGATATAAAGAGTAAATATAATGGACACAAATTCATGCATACAAAATTGAAAAGAAGGAAATATATGGTGAAAGATCTCATCATCGGAATACAATTATTAGGAAACGGGAACATCACCTCTAATTCACACCATTTTAATCTCTTATTTTATCTTTTCATGTCTTAGCTCTCCATGCGGTAATTAATTTCACCATTCGGACTCAGTTAGGACTTTTTGGGTTAAAAGGTGTAAAGGGTAAAAATGGGAATGGATGGGCTGTTCGGAATTGGAAAATGTCCTTATGATGTCCATTAGTGCTTTTTCTCGGGCATTTGCTCATTTTTCTCTTTCTTTTTCTCTTTTCATTTTTTTCTTTTCTTTTTCTTTTCTTGCTATTTTTGTTGAGCATATCTATTTTTTTCTTCTTGCCCCTTTTTATAGCACAATTTGGACTTACTTGATGAATATTCTCAATTTTCACAATTCCGGGCTATTTGGGTTTTTCGGGTTATCAAACGAAAGGGAAATATTTTATTAGGCTCAAAGTGGGTTGCAAAGGGATAATTTTTCACAACTTTTTATGGCCAATATTTTTGGGTAACAAACGAAGGCCTACTTCATTGTCAAAATTGCTAATCATATTACCATATGCATCTCGAGATTAATTAAGTTTAGAGATATATTTAGCACGAATTTCGAGACAACATTTCACACATTTCCCATAACCGATCAAAACAAAGAATTGAGATCATCAACGACTTATTAAAACGCTGAAAAGAACTTTGAGTTAATCATAAACTCAGATTGATTTAAAAACTCATAAAAAATTGAAAGGGTCAAAATCATACCGGGTTGGACTAATCTCCACACTTATTCGTTAAGTCGTCAATTTTCTTTCAATTTCCATCTTCGGTCAATTTTGGCTTAGTGCATTATGATTGTTAACAATTTGAGACTTTAAATAGAATAAAGGTGATATTTTTGAAAAATTTAAATTCCAATTTTTACTACACATATATATGAACACAAGCGAAGTTTTATAAATACGCACCTGTCATCCCCCCTAACTCAATGATTTTCATTGTCCTCAATCAAATGGATAAGAGAGATAAAGAAGACAAGATAAAGAGTGCGATAAATAAAACAAGCAAATATCATATTAAAACTGTAGATTACAAACAAACTATGACACCACTGTGTAAGCAAAAAGAAAAAAAAACAAAAATAAAACAAACATAGCTATAAAAATCCTAAAGGGGAGAGGGGCATCCTAAGGGGCGGGTGGGGGATGGGAAGGACTGGGAGTAGCAGGATCATAAGGATTGTAATAGTAAGGAGGAAGAGGGGCCTCGGGTCCCAACTGAAGACGGTACAAGTCGGCCTCCATACGTAGGACCAAACTCATGTCCCTCTCGTAGGAGGACACGAACCCGTCGAAACGCGATTCAAGGGAGAGAACGCGCTCAGTCAAGCCCGTACCAACCGGAATATAATCCGGATCAACAGTCTCGTCATATTCTTCCTCCTCACCTTCCTCCATCTCAACGTCCTCATCAGCGACGTTCTCTTCCTCATCGGACTCCTCGTCACTCGAAACGTCACCGCGCCTTGCGCGGACGAGCTGAATTTGCCTTTCACTACGAGTGCAGGATTCTTGTCCTAAAGGCTTAGGCAAGTTGATAAGGTCTTGTGGTGGTGCTATCCCGGCATCCCGAAACATGGAGGTAATGAGGCGACCATAAGGAAGAGGGGCGCGACCCTTTTTATCGTAAGCCACAAAAAGGATATCGGTGTAAAATGTCCGGGCTAAGTTGATCACTGTCGCAGGGTCGAACAAATGATACATCATAGTAGCTTGGCGCGGCCTCATCGCTGAATCATTGGAGGTTTGCAAAATATTGGCACAAACGATATGAAAGGTAAATCGTGCCTTGTCGGATAAGCGACCGACGGGAAATGTCTCGGTATTCCAAACTGCACTGGGCTTGATCCTTGAGATACAAATTTCTCTAGTGAGAACGGGATCGGGACCCGGATAGTCAAACTGGGCCGGAGTGATCACACCATAAGACTCGAGTTTTCGTGCCACAAGGTCAAGTGAGAATGGAATAGGGATAGAATCCACAAAGGCTTGTGATTCAAATTCAGCGGTACGGATAAGAGATCCGTAGAACTGACGCACTTCATTCTCCCAAACTGCCTCATAAGGTTCGTTGAAGAAACGACACCAGCCCCATGACAGGAAAAGGGCTGTGACAGAATTGGGCATTTGGTCCCATAATAATTGACGTTCGATATGAATTTTGCGGGTTGGGCTGAAAAACCTACGACACCAATTTGCTTCGCGGCGGGAACGGTACTCTCCATTTCCATCGGGCAGGACTTCAATAGAGGTATATTTTTGGGGAGCAGCCATGGATATGGAGGATATTGAGATGGGAATGGAGATAGAATAGAGAAGATAGGTGTAGGTGTGAAGAAAATGGGTAAGGGGATGGGTGTATTTATAGTAGGGGAGTGGGAAATTGGAGGGATTGAAAGGGTGGGAAAGGGGGAACGAATTTTTGAAGGAAGTGAAGGGATTGGGGGAAGTGAAGAGGTGTGGATTGAAGAGGTGTCCCTTGGGAAATGAATTTCTGCAGACAATCGGACCGATCCAGTTTTGGGACCGGGTCGATCCGCCTTACCGGATCGGTTCTTTTTATTCCTCCGGACCGATTCGCCTGACCGGATTGGTTCTTTTAATCAGACCGGACCGATCCGGTCTGCTGATTTTTCTGATTTCTTCCTCTCTCTTCTTTTCACCATAAATGCTCCTATTCTTCATTCCAAACATGGGTTTACAACCGCTCATACTTCAAACTATCCTCAATGCTCATCGAAAACGAAACACCCCTCACCCTTCGGATTCTTAACCCCGGGACTGACTCAATCCTACGACTCCTAACTCCTAAGACTCCTATGTCTTACAATCACCCCATACATGTCGGGGGTGCGACGACCTCACCTCTCTTTGTTCAGTCAATCCCCATAAATGGGGTCCGACAGCCAGATTGTGTCGTCTTCTTTGACAATTTCTTCCAAATAGGGCTTCAGACGATGCCTATTAACTTTAAATGTGGTTCCCCCTTTATCATCTTTGAGTTTAACCGCTCCATGGGGAAATACCTCTGTCACAATGAATGGACCTGACCATCTTGACCACAATTTTTCGGGAAACAAGTGCAACCTCGAGTTGTAGAGAAGTACTTTTTGTCCCGAATGAAACTCTTTCTTACGAATGATTCCATCATGAGCTCGTTTCATTCGGTCCTTGGATATTTTAGCACTTTCATATGCATCATTGCGTATTTCTTCCAACTCATTCAACTGAAGTTTCCTTGTTTCACCGGCTTTATCCATATTGAAGTTCACCCTTTTGATAGCCCAATACGCTTTGTGTTCGATCTCAACCGGAAGATGACAAGATTTTCCATACACAAATCGAAATAGGGACATCCCAAGGGGATTCTTATATGCGGTTCTATAAGCCCAGAGCGCATCATTTAATCGGAGAGACCAATATTTCCTATTAGGACTGACCGTATTTTCCAAGATGTTTTTGATTTCCCGATTAGAAAACTCGGCTCGGCCATTCGATTGAGGGTGATAAGTTGTTCCAACTTTATGGACAATGCCATACTTCTGCATTAGTTTCTCCATAGGCCTATTGCAAAAATGAGTTCCATTATCACTGATTATGGCCTTAGGCATACCAAAACGAGAAAGTATATTTTCTTGAATGAATTTTATCACCACTTTGCCATCATTCGTCCCTGTAGCTATCGCCTCAACCCATTTGGAGACGTAATCTACAGCAACGAGGATGTATAGAAAACCGAAAGAAGGTGGAAATGGGCCCATGAAATCAATACCCCAACAATCAAATAACTCCAATACTAGAATTGGGGTTAATGGCATCATGTCACGATGAGTAATAGCTCTCATTCTTTGGCATCTATCGCATGATTTACAAAAAGCATTCACATCCCGGAAGATTGTGGGCCAATAAAGACCACTTTGAAGGATTTTCGCAGCAGTTTTATTTTTAGAAAAATGACCTCCATATGCTTCCGAATGACATAATCGAATTACCCCTTGGATTTCTTCATCGGGTACACATCTCCGGATGATTTGATCAGCACAATACTTAAACAAATATGGATCATCATAAAAGAACATGCGTGACCATGTAATGAACTTTCTCCTCTCTTGAGGAGTCCAATTAGATGGAAGAACTCTAGTGACAAGGTAATTGACTAAATCCGCAAACCAAGGGAGAAAAGAAGTAGCAAATACATGTTCATCCGAAAAATACTCGTCTATGGGAATGGGATCAATAGGCACGTCGGACGAGAGGCGTGACAAATGGTCAGCGACGGCGTTTTCTACTCCTTTCTTATCTTTAATCGAGATATTAAACTCTTGTAAGAGTAGGATCCACCTGATTAAACGGGATTTGGCATCCTTTTTGCTCAAGAGATATTTCAGTGCCGAATGATCAGTGAAGAAAATGATAGGCGACCCAACAATGTAAGAGCGAAATTTATCGAGAGCAAAAATGACTGCTAGTAACTCTTTCTCCGTGGTAGAGTAATTAAGCCGAGGGCCAGATAATGTTCTGCTAGCATAGTAAATAACATGAGCTTTCTTGTCTTTCCTCTGTTCAAGAACTGCCCCAATCGCGTAATCACTTGCATCACACATAAGCTCAAAGGGAAGTGACCAATCCGGAGCTTGCAAGATAGGTGCGGAAATAAGCATGCTTTTAAGTTTATCAAAAGCTTCTTGGCATGCTTTATTCCACTCAAATGGAGTGTCTTTCATAAGGATATTACTCAAAGGTCTAGCAATGGCGCTAAAGTCTTTGATAAACCTTCTATAAAATCCAGCATGGCCTAGAAAGGACCTCACATCTTTAAGTGATTTTGGCGGAGGTAACTCAGCTATTACGTCAATTTTTGCTCGATCAACTTCAATTCCTCTAGATGAGACTATGTGACCTAAAACTACGCCCTCGGTAATCATAAAATGGCATTTTTCCCAATTGAGGACTAAGTCTTTTTCCACACATCTGAATAGAACTCTTTCAAGATTAGCTAAACATTGGTCAAAAGATGGACCGAAAATGCTGAAATCGTCCATGAACACCTCAAGACCTTTTTCAATCATGTCGCTAAAGAGACTTAACATGCACCTTTGAAAAGTTGCTGGCGCATTACATAACCCAAATGGCATACGTTTATAGACAAACGTACCAAACGGACATGTGAAAGTCGTCTTTTCTTGATCAAGTACATCCACTTCAATCTGATTATATTCGGAATACCCATCTAGGAAACAATAGTAAGGATGGCCCGCCACTCGTTCAATCACTTGATCGATGAGCGGTAAGGGAAAATGATCTTTTTGAGTTCCGGCATTGAGCTTTCGGTAGTCAATGCAAACACGCCACCCGGTGGTGGTGCGTTGAGGTATTAATTCTCCCTTAGCATTTTCAACCACGGTCATTCCTGATTTTTTTGGAATGACTTGAATTGGGCTCACCCATTTACTATCCGAAATGGGATAGATAATTCCAGTATCTAGCAATTTGATAATTTCTGCTCTTACTACATCTTTCATGGTTGGGTTTAATTGCCTTTGCATCTCACGCGAGGGCTTCACTTCTTCCTCAAGATGGATTTTATGGGTACAAATCAATGGACTTATACCTTTCAAATCTGCTATAGTCCAACCAAAAGCACTTCTATGCTTTCTCAACACATCCAACAACATACCCTCTTGCCCTTTTTCTAGACGTGAAGACACAACAACAGGAAATGTATCATTCTCTCCTAAAAAGGCATATTTGACATGGGAGGTTAGTTTCTTCAACTCAAGACTAGGAAATCTATTTTCGGAGGGAAGCATGGTTGTCTCCCTCGGAGGCAATTCTTCATACCTAGAAATCCAGTCAACATCTCTTAAACTCTCAAAACTCTCATCTCCTTGTAACCAAATCTCCAACTCCTCCACCTCACACTCAAACTCAGTATAAGAACTCTTTTTCTCACCACTTTGCACTAAACACACCTCTAATGCATCTCCTCCTATAATTTTCTCAATGTTCTCATCCACCACTTCTTCAATAAGATCGACCTCAAGAATCTCATCCTCATCACCCATTTGGTTAGCGACATTGAAAATATTGGTCTCGAGAGTCATATTTCCAAAAGTGAGTTGCATTTGGCCATTCCTTATATTGATCAAAGCATTAGCAGTAGCTAAGAATGGACAACCCAAGATTATTGGAACATGATTTCTCGTATGGGGAACATGCTCAGTGTCCCAAATGACAAAATCAACAGGAAAGTAGAACGTGTCCACTTGAACTATCACGTCTTCTACAACCCCACGAGGCACTTTCACTGTTCGATCAGCTAACTGTAGAGTGATTCGAGTAGGTTTTAAATCACCTAAATCAAGCTGCTTATAGATGGAGTATGGGAGGATGTTTACACTCGCACCTAAATCAAGCAATGCTTTTTCTACTCTTTTTTCTCCTATGATGCACGAAATTGTAGGTGCACCTGCATCCTTGAATTTTGGTGGAAGATCATTGAGAAGAACCGAGCTCACATTTTGTGCCAAGAAAACATTCTTCTTCACCTTAAGCCGTCGTTTGACAGTCAAAAGATCCTTGATAACCTTAGCATATGCTGGAATTTGTTGAATAGCATCAAGAAATGGCAAGTTCAGTTTTACTTGCTTCAACACATCCAACACCTCGGTACGCGAAGCCCCTTTGTTGGGTGGCTCTAAGCGTTGAGGAAATGGAGCAACCGTAGGCAACTTGACTTCAATTTCAGGTTCAATTTCCTCATCTTTCAATTCCTTTTCTAAGGGAGGGTCTGCATACTCGGGAGTTTCAGATTCCTTAGAACTTTCAGGTTCAACTCCATCATCGTTCACCTTTGAAAGCTTTGGTGATAGATCAATCATGCAGCCACTACGAAGAGTAGTAACAGCTTGACATTGTTCTTGCAAATCCGATGATGTGGAGCCAACTGTGGATTGACCTTGAATAGGAGGTCTTTGGCCTTGGGCTGGAAGTTTACCCTTCTCTTGAGTGTTCACCGCAGACTGCAACCTAAAGATGTTAGTATGCATTTCAGCGAACATTCGATCATATTTAGCATCTCTCTCTTTTTGAGATTGGATGAATTGATTGAAATTATCTTCAAGAGATCTCCTAGGTGGCGCTACATACGGACCAGGAGGTGGTACCTGCATAGGATTTGACATTGGAGGAGCCATTTACTGAAATTGAGGAGGTGGTGGTAGAGTCATATGTGGATTAGGAACCATCCCACCTTGGGGTTGTCCATAATTGAACCCAGGATTCCTCCACGATTGATTATATGCATTCCCTTGCTGTGCATTATAATTTCCTCGAAAACCCCCTATTGCATCAACATGTTCAGTGTACATTGCCTTGTATGCAGGAATGGCAGGACATCCTTTGGTAGAATGACCTGCATTACAAATGGCACATACCTTCTCCTTTCCGGCTTGTACGGGTCCAGACACATCTCTCAATCGCACTTCAAGCATATCTATGAAATTCTTCTCCAATTGGTCAAATTTTCAATCTAACAAAGTGTCCTTGTCCAAGTGATAAATACCGAACGCAGAAGGTAAGTTGGACACTTGTCGATTTCGATTTTGACTATTGGGATCAGAAATATCCCATGCTTGGGTAGTCTCTGCCACATATTTCAAATGAGCCTCGGCATCGCTCGAATTTAACTCCCAAAAAGGTCTTTCACACATGGTTTGAACAAGTTGTTTAGACGATAAAGTAAGGCCTTGATGAAAAAATGAAATCAGATGATGCTTTTCAAAACCGTGATGTGGGCATGCACTAACTAACTCCTGAAATCTCTCCCAACATTTATCAAAAGCCTCATTCTCATTTTGACGAAAAACTTGAATTTGGGCTTTAACAGAATTGGTTTTGTGTTGTGGAATTTTTTTTGATATAAACTTGGATTGCATATCTTTCCAGGATAACACAGAATTTGGGGGTAGGGACCATAACCAAGTTTTAGCTTTATCCTTTAAGGAAAAAGGGAAGAGCTTCAACCAGATTACATCTTGTGGACAAGCTTGGTCACCAAAGGTCTCACATGTATCTTCGAATTCTCGAATATGGAGATATGTTTTTTCAGAATCCATCCCATGAAATGTAGGAAGAATTTGGATCATACCATTCCGAAAGTGGAACTTACGGGCATTATACGGGAGTAAAATGAAACCAGGGGTAACAGTTCGCTCCGGAAATAACAAATCTTTCATGGGAAGGTAAGGTATCTCCTCCTCTCCAGCACCAACACCGACACTACTATGATCCGACATATCGCTACCGAAAGGTTCAGAATTCTCACTCAGTGTTTGACTCAATGAACGACTTGTGATGGAATTATTAAGCGAAGGAGGTGGAACCCAAAAAGGAATAGACTCAGAATTTTCAGAACTTGCTTCGGCAATAGGATTTTTGTGGACTTGGGTGGGAGATGTATTCTGCATATAAGCACACAAAAGATGAGAAATTATATATATATATATATATATATATATATATATATATATATATATATATATATATATATTTTAGAAATCACTTGTAGATAAAAATAACTTTCTTAAAAATTTAACAATTTCGGATCCCCGGCAACGGCGCCAAAAACTTGACGCGACTAAGAATTTGTCTCAAAAGTGCGTTTTACTCTAGGCTCAAGTGCAAGCCTGTCGCTCAAGTAGTAACCCGGTAAATCGGGATCGTATCCACAGGGATCGAGATTGCCAAATAAGACCAAGAAAAATTATTAAATCTTGAAATGATTTCTTAAAAGAAACAAAAAGATGATTAATGATTGGAGAAATTTCTAGTGATATAAAAATTTGCTTAAGGAAAACAAATTGAAAATTGCAAAAGAGTTTAGATCTGACAAATGGGAGAAAATAGGGTAGGGTACAATCCCTCAATCCTTGACAAATTACCTTATAGAATACTAGACTTGTAAATTAAAATGATTGACTGGATCCGGTCTTTATAAATTCTAAGCATTACGTATATGAGGTTCAAGCCCGCACCATATGAAATCAAAGTTAAATACAATGCGGTGAATGGAAAATTATACTCACAAAGCGTTCTTAAACATCTCAAGTACCTAGGGCAATAGAGATTAAAAGATTGACAATGTTTGTATGATTTTCTTTCACGATTCAATCAATATTTTAATTTAACCTCTATTTCCTACATAAATAATTTGCCTTGGATTGAGTTCATGTACCCCAACCCTTGGGAAATTAGCTACTCATGATTTGGTTCAAGAATAAATTCACATGTAAAATTATGGATTCACAAGACATTGTAAGTAATTTGCAAATAATAAAACTAGAGAATGGAATGAGTTAACTTGAATTCGGCAACAAGAAAGTAATTGGAATTTCAGAATCCTTACAAACTAGGGTTCATGGAAGAAATTGAAAACTTCTGAATTACTCTCTCAAAAACTAACCCTAGAATTACCTAGCCACTTTGTAACCTAGCCTCTCATAGCAAAACCCTAGCTAGCCTCTCAAATGATGTAGGGCATTCGTTTTTATAGCACCCAGAATCGAAATTGACAGCTCAATGTGCTTGTAGCACAAGTTTCACCATCCAGCACGCCAAAAATCTGCATAATTAATGCCAGGATTTCCCATGACCGGACCAGTCCGGATTACACTCGGATCGGTCCGATATCAACCGGATCGGTTCTTTTATTTCTACCGGATCGGTCCGGTCCTAGTCGGATTGGTCCGGTTTTCATCTCCATCGGTTTGCTATCCATTCGGGGTCTACTGGACTTGGATCATTTCGGATCGGTCCGGATTCCATCGGATCGGTCCGATTTTCCTCAACTTTGACTTTTTCCTTGCAACTTTAACTGGCTATATCTTCTGATTTAGAACTCCGATTTGTGTGTCGTTTCTTCCTATGCTCATGTGAACTCATACTCTTCAACTTCACTTTTGGTGTCGCCTTCGATTTTAGAGTGGAACTTTACTCTTTTGCCCTTTGACTTTTCTTCTAATTTCTTCTTTTCCTTTCTTGCATTCCATTCCTGAAAACTTCATCACAGTTACACAAAAACTAGGGAATATTGTTAGAAACAGATAATAGAGTGATATGGACTAAAAATGATTCAATTACCTTGTTCGAGATATTAAAATCACTAATTTAAGGGGCTAAATTCAGAAGAAATTACGCTTGGTCAACGACCTGCGCCCAGCCAAATTGGCGCAGAGGCCGCCAAGGGAAATAAAAAGAGGTCTGTCTGAGACCAACCAGCCGCACATATGAATACTCTCCTAGCTCCAGAACAGACTGAAACTGTCCCCACCAAGGCACGGACAATACAACCCACAAGCCCCGTGCTCCATAAACCAACTCTCCTAATTCTCAACATACAGGCCAATGCGGATGAAGTAGCGCGGAAATAAGTTGGGTACAGTCGATAAAGGTTATTCTGGAGGAGTCGACAAGAGGAATCTTTTAGACAACCACATGAACAGTATCACAGGGCTACCCCTTAAAAAGTTAGAACGACCTTCTCTCCAGGCATCCAGGCCATTTAGAGTCTCCGCCAATATCACCGCCGCAGGATTACGACGATATGACATTCATGAAGTAATGGCTGCAAGTTGTGGGTCTACTTGCTCCTCCACAGTCACCAACAACAATTTTGAAACCAGGACCAGAACCACGGCTCCAGCATAGTCGGCATCACCTACTTCCCGCAAATGCACGGACTGCAGCACCGCTGGGAGTGAGATCATTCCTTCAACAACCAATGACCTGGCTGCCGAAGGCGAGATATGAAGAAGCCCGACCAACAAATCCCTAGGAGAATGGGAAAATTTGGGCAAAGCCGCAGCAACACTGGGATTCACACCCAGTATGGCAGAAAATTCCTCGTAGGTAGGACAGACTTCTTCCAACCCAAAGCGGCATACATGGTCTTCGGGGTACCAGAATTGTACTGCCGCCATCAACATATTTCACTCAGTAGGCCGATTGCACCACAAGGAGACTCGACGCATGTTGAGGGCATCATAGTCGACATTATAAGAGCACATAGCTTCCAAGGCTTCGAGGTAATTGACAAACTCAATGCTACCAGGGAGAGCCATCTTGTAAGACTAAAAGATAATGGGTAGGCAGATAAGGATGCAAAGGTGTGATGAGAACACTCCACCCTTCTCCCTTTTTATACTTAAAAATCCTCGCAAGAGACATAATCCCTGCAAAAATCGAAGGGAATCCTACCCCACAAGGTACCAAGGGCTGGAGAGGGTACCAATCAAAGCCTTCAAATGATGGGACTGGACTAAACTGCCGATAGGTAGGTCAGGGTGCTTACCGATCGGCAACCCCCTATTTTTGGAAATTTCCTCCTTTCCTCTTTTGTCAAATCAGAAAACTCAATAAAAATAAATTGATATTCTTAAAAGAATTTCAAGAATCCTGTTTTCTCCTTATAGGATTCCCCTTTTAAATAAAAGCTTTCCTTCAAAAATTCCAAAAATATTCCTTTTTTACGGTCTCAGTAGCAAAGTAAAAACCGCATGTGCATGCATTCATTCATTAATAAAAGATAATAATAAAAAAACTCCCATTGCATTGCATATATTTGTGTTCTGTGTTACATCAGTTTTGCAGGAAACAAGAAAAGAAAAGCCAAAAACAACGGGACTCAGCCCGAACCCACATTTCATTCCCTCTCTCTCTCTCTCTCAAGAGCTTCCACCCCCTCGACGCGCTCTCTTCCCCCTACAGCGAGACGATGCACCACCACTACCCGAGCCCGAGTCCTTTTCGGATGAAGTAAATGGCACCAGGCAAGAAGGAACGGGAACCGCGTCCTAAATATGGGCAGTCGCCAAAGATATCCAATCTCTAATATCCCTGAGCCAAGTGGTCGACACTCGGAAGGAAAGGAAAAATCAGTATCAAAACAGGAATGACCAAAACAGAAAAGAAAAAGAGGAACAGAAAGGTATACCGCAAGTCGAAGGACATCCTCTGTCAAACCCAACTCCTCCGGATCCATCGCATGAGGACGGTGCAACATAGGCACCATCCTTCCATCAGCCCGCCGGATGTTGTATGAAGGGGTATGCAACCGCACAAAAGGGACCTCTAAGGTCGCCGTCGCCGCAGATGCCGACGGACCACCACCACTGTGGGAAGACCCCACCGCTCGACTCGAACCTGCCGAAGGGAAGGGCAACGCATCATATATGCTGGGCGCCATCAACCAACTCATCACAAAATTCATATAGTCATATGGCGCGGACGTATCAGTGTACATCAAGTAGGAATCGCTAATTATCCCCGCGATCCTCTCATCCTCCAACATCAGTCGCTCCTGCCTCATAGACATAGGAGGCTGCGTGGGTGGCACCACCACCTCCCCCTCGGTAATCTGATGAACTACCCTCTCCCCGAGATACTAGGAATGGCCGAACTCATACGCCAGCAAACGCCTCATCTGCGCATTCACCCCGGTCACCCCCGCATCATGAATGGCTGTCCCCCAGGGATAAAAGGTCACCTGAAAATCTCCAAGCAAGCACAAATCAATACGAGATCAAAAGGTGAAAAAACTAAGACTGAAATGGAAAGAGTCTTACCCTACCACTGGTCAGGTCATTAAAGACCTGACGCACCGCCTCCAGGGAGAGAGATCCCTTCGACTGCCGATTGGCCTTACGCCATCGATACAAGCGGCAGAAGTCCCCAACAGTGTCGTCCTTCAAAGCGATCAGCGGGGTATTGCACCCAATCACCTCATAGAACCACGTCTGAATTCACAAGCAAAAACGAGACGCATAAGAAAACTGCAAATGCATGAAAGGAAAATGCGAATGCATGAAAAGAAATGCACAAGCTGAAGAATACCTCAAGAAGGTACGTGGCCCCAGTAAAGGTCTGTCGGCAGCACCGGCTAAATGCATCCAGAGAAAAGTAAAGGGTCGCCAAGGTTAGACTCCCCCAATCATAGAAAAGGATGTTTGAAAACATCCTCAAGTACGGTAGAAACCACAAATGAACGACATCGCCGCTCGAGGCTACCATAAAACCTCCAAACACTAGCAAAATGAATAACCAAGCCATATGCCTCACTTGCAGCCCGTCCTCCTGCTCAACAAAATATCCTTCACAAGGACAGCCGGATGGAATCCCCGGAGACTATCCTCCCCACATCACCAAGTGCCGCACGCACTGCCTCCGGTCTCACCTGTAAAGAGCTATCCACTTCTATATTCTCTCCATCACAATCCAGCCCCAGCAGCTGCTGCACGTCTATGGGAGTCACCATCATCTCCCCGAATCCAAAATGAAAGGTGTGGGTAGTGTCCCACCACCTCTCTCCCAAAGCGCACAAGATCGCTGTCGAACGAGGCACCTCATCCAGCACCGATGCCAACCGCCCAAAACCTGCTGATGATATCATCCAACGCACCACAGGTGGGAGATGCTCCCAGACATCCTTAAGCCCCGTTGTCCCACGGGCACGCATGTTCTTCAAAGAGATATCAGACTGGCAAAAAGAAAAGCCTCATCAAAGGTCAAACAAGGAAAACCACCAAAAAGAGAAGAATGCCAAAGGTCGGGTTACTTACATAACCGCTGGGGATCACTTTCGAAGAGTGATGACGTGATGGCTATTGCAGCAAGGTCCGCTCATCCATGACAGGCTCAAACGCATCAAAGGAATTCTCATTCCCCAAAGCAAGAGGTGCCCTAGACCTTCACTCCATTTTCTCCCAATCATCAACGGTCAACCACTCCCGATGAACTGCAGTGCTCACAAAGGCGGCCATTTCTTGAAGATCGAAATGCTAAAACAATTTGTAGAAGAATCGCAGAGGAAGAGAAAGCAAAAGAAGTTGTGAAAAAATGTGGGGATTCGCCCCCTTTATATAGGAGGCCAAGCGCCATGCCGATCGGCATCACCCTCCAGCATACCGATCGACACTGACCACTTGCCTTCCCGAGGTAGCCCAAAAGTCCGTGCCACTGTCGAATGGCACCCTTCATACTATGCCGACCGGCACCCCTCCTAAAATTTCGTACAAAAATTCCCAAAAAATACTAGAAAACCTCGAAAAATCTTTGGAAAATTCCCAAATATCCAGGGAGGGATTTAAAGCCGTTCTACGAAGAAAATTTTGCAAGAGGAACCCCTCTTCCTCAGCGGAATCCTCAAAAGCTAAGTGAAAACTCCTCCCGGTAAAGCTCCGGAAAATCCCTAAGGATCACCTGATCACTTCCCCAGCGGAATTCTCTTACAGCACCCAAAATAAGTTGTTCCCCCCTGCGAGGTCTCCTAAAAAGCTTCCCCATCTATCAGCTCCCCAGCTCAGATCAGAATCACAAAGCTCTTTCCCCAACAAAACCGAAATCTAATCCTCAACCACTCTTAGGTTAGAATTGGCCCCGGTCTTGGATCGTTACCTGAGTTAGGTCAGAATTGACCTCGATCCTCGGTCGTCACCACTCTTGGGTCAGAATTGGCCCCGATCTTGGATAGTCACCTGAGTTTGGTCAGAATTGACCTCGGTCCTCGGTCATCACCACTCTTGGGTCAGAATCGGCCTCGGTCTTAGATCGTCACCTGAGTTAGGTCAGAATTGACCTCGGTCCTCGATCATCATCACTCTTGGGTCAGAATTGGCCCCGGTCTTGGATCGTCACCTGAGTTAGGTTAGAATTAACCTCGATCCTCGTTCGTCACCACCCTTGGGTCAGAATTGGCCCCGATTTTGGATCGTCACCTGAGTTAGGTAATAATTGACCTCGGTCCTCGGTCGTCACCACTTTTGGGTCAGAATTGGTCCCGGTCTTGGATCGTCACCTAAGTTAAGTTAGAATTGACCTCGGTCCTCGATCGTCACCACTCTTGGGTCAGAATTGGCCCCGATCTTGGATCGTCACCTAAGTTAGGTTAGAATTGACCTCGGTCCTCGGTCGTCACCACTCTTGGGTCAGAATTGGCCCCGATCTTGGATCCTCACCTAAGTTAGGTCAGAATTGACCTCGGTCCTCGGTCGTCACCACTCTTGGGTTAGAATTGGCCCCGATCTTGGATCGTCAACTAAGTTAGGTCAGAATTGATCTCGATCCTTGGTCGTCACAATTCTTGGGTCAGAATTGGCCCCGATCTTGGATCATCACCTAAGTTAGGTTAGAATTGACCTCGGTCCTCGGTCGTCACCACTCTTGGGTCAAAATTGGCCCCGATCTTGGATTGTCACCTAAGTTAGGTCAGAATTGACCTCGGTCCTCGGTCGTCACCACTCTTGGGTCAGAATTGGCCCCGGTCTTGGATCATCACCTATGTTAGGTCAGAATTGACCTCGGTCCTCGGTCGTCACCACTCTTAGGTCAGATTTGGTCCCGGTCTTGGATTGTCACCTGAGTTAGGTCAGAATTGACCTCGGTCCTCGATCGTCACCACTTTTGGGTCAGAATTGGCCCTGGTCTTGGATCGTCACCTGAGTTAGGTCATAATTGACCTCGGTCCTTGGTCGTCACCACTCTTGGGTCAGAATTGGCTCCGGTCTTGGATCGTCACCTGAGTTAGGTCAGAATTGACCTCGATCCTCGGTTGTCACCACTCTTGGGTCAGAATTGGCCCCGGTCTTGGATCGTCACCTGAGTTAGGTTAGAATTGACCTCGGTCCTCCATCGTCACCACTCTTAGGTCAGAATTAGCCCCGGTATTGGCTCATCACCTCAGTTAGGTCAGAATTGACCTCGATCCTCGATCGTCACCACTCTTTAGGTCAGAATTGACCTCGCTAGACCTTTACCCTAAGCCCATAGATTCGTCTTTGATCCGCAGAATTAATCATCCCCAGCACACTCCTTAGGTCCTCAGAATAGACCACAACCCTCTAAATCGGTCATAATCCCTCAAAAGCCTCATGTGGTGTCTATTCGACGGTCATCATTTGTTCCAAACTCACCCGCCGAGGGGCTCTGTAGACACCCCATTCTATTACCCCCTAACTTTCCTTAGGTCCCTAGTACCTCCCTTCATAATTGTAAACCCAGGTCACGTCCCGAGTACTGACCTGAAAGCCATCAGGCACTCCTCGGCTCTGTTTGACCCAAAAGTCAAACTCTTCATCTCGATCGAGACTAAATGAATCTTCTAAGGGAACTGAATACCCTTTCCAACGGTCTGCCCCGTGCATAATTCTGACTTACCATGAGGACGAACAGTCCGTTTGCGTCTGAAACCTGACCAAGAGGCTCTGTTTGACCTATGTCAACTCTTCATCTTGATCGAGGCTAAATTAATCTTTAAAGGGCCCTGAATACCCTTTCCAACAGTCTGCCCCATGCGCGATTCTGACTTTCCATGCGGACGAACGATCCGTTTGACTTCGAGAGGCCATCGAGCGCTTCTCGGGCCCGATTGACCAAAGTCAACTCTCCAAACCGGGTCAAACTCTTTAGAATGTCGAAGTACATCTCCTAACCTTTCCAACGGTATGCCCCGTACATGATTCAGACTTACCATGCGGACGAACGATCCGTTTGCGTCCGAATGATTCCCCATCCAATGGACCAATAAATGCTTCCGAGCCATATTTGATCGAAAGTCAACTCCCGAACCGGGGAGTGATCCAAAGGACTTTCTAAGGTCTCTGAATTACCTTTCCAATGGTATGCCCCGTGCACGATTCTGACTAACGATTTGCCCTTGGCGGTCGATTTTCCGAAAAAGCCTGAAACACATTGCCAAACGGCAGGTTCCAGAACCTGCCTATCGGCACCTGACTGCCAATAGGCAGGAAGGGCTTTATGCCGATCAGCACTCACCTGGGACTATAAAAGGAGGCCTTCACCTCATTTGCAAAAAGGAGCCCAGATCTGATAAAAATCTCTCTCAACGAATCCCAGAAACCTCTCTCGAAGGCAACGTGATTTCAACTTCCAAATCCCCTTTTTACTTCCACTTTTCATCATCCCTTTCATCAAACTTGGTGAATTATCCATTCTCCATCATCATCCAAAATGCAAGGGCTGCTCCCCAACATTCAAGATCAAGCTCAAGATCTTCAAGAAGGTCCAACTTTCTCAAACTCTCTCTTTAAATTCTCTTGAATTCTCAATAACTTGTTTTCTTACTTAGCACTTTTATTATCTCATTTCACACATCCTAATATAATTTTTACTTAGTATTATTGCACATCTTTTATTTTCATAAAACCCAAAAAACAAGAAAAAGAGGGTTTTGCTCATAAATTCAAATAAGGGATTCTCATATTTTCCTCACACTTTTCTCACAGCTAAAACACTTTTTTCTTCACACACACACACACACACACACACTCACAAATAAGATATTCCCCATTTTGGATTTATGGGATAAACCCCACCCCTCGTTTAACATGCGAACTACGCGGACTTTGATGCCTTTATAGGCTACGTAGGCGTCTCAGGGAAAACCCGAGACTCGAGTCCTTTTTATCACTTTTTCTCTCATTTTCTATCTTCTCCAAAGCCATTTTTCTTATATTATACATATACGTGCTCTTAATGACGCATTACCCCATATGCGTTATTGTTCCCTTATAACGATCAACATAGGGGTAATCGCGTAAATCTTATTTTTCTAATATTACTCTTATGTCTTCCTACGGATGACTCGCTTTATCTTTTCCATGATACAAGTCGAGGATTCCTACCTCCATTCTATATATATACACATGCACATATATCACGGGGGGAAACATAAAGGAAAATAGCAAATATTTATGAGAGACTGAAAGGGCGGAATGGGTGCCTAACACCTTCCCATTTCGTAACTAAGCCTTCGAACCCTTCTCGAATCATCTTGGTTTCGTATGTACCAGTATGTCTTTGGATGCCACTCTTCGGGGTGGCTTCCCCTTTTTCTTTTGTCTGTTTTGAGTAAAATAGACTTGTGACTCTGAATCTCTTTATAATTTTCACACCATAAACGACGCCGACCGAAGCGCTCCCGAGAGGGATGCGCAGGACCCGAAGGATCCTTTCCTCCATGCGCTCGCTTGCAAGGATCCGGATTGGGGATGGCCAAAATAGTCTTTCAACATTTGTTTCGACCATAAAAGTAGAGTACAATAACTTCTCGCCGTAATATACTTTATTTCGTCCGTGGAAAGTGAAACACAATTTTTCTTATTGGCATGCCAATAAACTGAGGAACCTTCAAGATTGAAGCACCTTTCGAATGTACTTCTCCTCCTATTAACATCACCAATCGGCATCGAAATAATTCGACAATGATGTATTAGTATTCCTAGGATACCAAATACCAAAGCCCATAGCCCCACTAATATACTTGATAAAACGCTTAATGACTTTCAAGTGAGACTCCCTAGGGCAGGATTGGTAGATGCACATACTCATGCACTAAAGGATATGTCGAGACAATAAATCGTGAGGTACAAAAAATTACCTATCATGCTATGATAAAGTGTCTCATTGACATCTTTTCCAAGCTTAACGAAAACACCTATGGCAGTACATTTAGGCTTAAAAGAGTCAATGTCAAACTTATTTATAAGGTAGTTTGCATATTTAAATTGCGAGATAAAAATTCCACCTTCCATATGATGCATTTAGAGGCCTAGAAAGGGAGTGTGTTCCACAACATGATCATCTCATTTTTTTTGCATTATAAAAGTAAAATCTTAAGCATGTTTCACATTCGTGGAGCCAAACATAATATCATCATCATATACTTGGGAATCATAATTGTTTTCCCACAAGATTGTGAAAATAAGGTCTTTGCCACACTTACACTTTTAATACTTTCCCCACAAAATATAAGGTAAGTATTTCATATGAAGCTCTTAGTGCTTGTCTAAGGCCATACAGAGACTTTTTTAGGCGATAAATATGTGCTGGGAATCGGGATCCTCAAATTCCATAGGTTATGATGCATAGTGATTGACTGCGTGAAATGCGTGCTCGTGTAAGGGAACTGTCATTGTTTTAGTTTTACCGCGATAATACAAACAAACCTGAATTACTACTACACTTGCGAGGCAAGCACATTAGTAAGTCGGGTATCGAAAATCCACAGGGACGAGATGCTAGAATTTATATGATTTAGTGCTCTGAAATAAAAGTGTAAAAGGGTTATTACAAACTAAAACGGAAAAGATGCATAAAAGGGAAATGTTTAACTAGGCGAGGGTAAATTAAGCTAGACTAATAAAGCGAGTAAAAACTATAGGTTGCGTCGAATATCCCTCACCCGAGTTAATTTGTATAAAATGGATACATGGGTCGACGAGTTATTTAGAATGCGTCTCGTTTCGACAGTTAATTGAATCAAGGGTTGTCACGCCCCTAAATCCGCATAAAATCCTAATAAGATTTTGGCGTCAACAAATACCCCAAAAATTGCGCACGAAAGGTCGTAAGCACGGGACATAAATGATACGCCCCGTCAAATCTCCTAGGTGCAATAACTAGGACAACGCACCCGAAATAGACTCGTAAATGCCATCACCAAAGCCAAGCAACGCGTCAACTCGAGTGAGTTCAATTCCAAAACAACCTAATTTAAATTAGGTAGAAATCATGATAAAAACGCGATACATAAAGAGGTAAATAAACACGGTAAATCTATACTAGAAAGCAAGTAAATCAAAGCATGTAAACTAATTAACAAAGCATGTAAATCTAATTATCAAAGCAAGAAACAAGTAAATACACACAATATTAATGGAGAGGGTAATGAATAGCCAACTTACAAACCAAAAAGGGTGTCAATCCAAGAAGAAATGAATAAGAACTAGCCCAAAACCAAAACCCTAACCTAAACTATCTTCTAAAACTATCTAAAATTGATTCATATATGATATTTACAACAAAATTGCTTTATATAGTAAGTGGGAATAAGAAAAGAAAAGAAAAGGAAAAAGAAAACATAATGCAAAATATCTCCTGGAAACAGGGGATCGATCGATCGATCGACCCCTTTGGTCGATCGATCGATAGTGAACAAAATATCCCACTGTCGAGAAGGATCGATCGATCAATCCTTTTGATCGATCGATCGATCAAGCAGGTATGAGCCAAGGCAGCCTACTGCATTCCCTTTTCCTCCTCTTCTCTTCCTCTTTTGGTTTCATTATTTTTCCTTCCTCTAAAACCTCCGAAACTTCATCATACGAACTCAGAATCGCGCAGCGTTCGTGGCCACGCGAAGGTTGCGAGGAAGGCTACAACTTTCGTGAAGATGTTGGGCCAGGTGACCAAGCTGTGAAAAGACTAAAATGCCCTTGAACGTTCGATCACGTACGAAAATCGAGCGGAATGCGTCCGAATTTCACACTTAGCATCCAAATACATATAAAAGCTCAATTAACCCCTGCAAAACATGTTAACGTAGAAATACGAGGTTATCTGGTTAACGAGCATAAATATAGGGAATAAGATACCCGAGGGGGCTAAAATGCGTCGGTTCGGAGGACGAAATACACAATATTTGCGTATCATCACACCCTCTAACTTATACATTGCTAGTCCCTAGCAATGAAATAGGATGCGACAGGAACTACAAGCAAACTAAAAGCAGGGATAGTACAAAAGTATGGTATAAAAGCAAAAGGCCACTTTCGTGGGCGATTCAATTGCATTTAGCGTATGCAATAATCCGATAAACCCCTAGGTCACCCTAGTGGATGAGTGTCGTCTCGTGAGGGTTTTCAGGGATGGTACCCACAAACATCACATGGTTTCCTCAAAATATGCCCAACCCAACATGCGACAAGCCCAACAATAGCGAAAAGGATTTCATACACATTATTAGCAAATTGAACGGATTCAAACAAAAGTCCAAATCATTAACATTATAGAATGTACCTCATAGAATTGAAACCTTAAAATGTGGGTGGGGGGCGAGCACATGCAAAGTGTGATTTGGTGAAAAACTTATATAAACCGGATAAACATTAAAGCAAGCATACATTCAATCCTCACGGGCATTTCACTCATCAAGTGAATTCACTCAAAACATGGAGGTAACACACGGAACATGCGGGCATATAGACTAAATGCAAATGGAAACTAGGCCGGACACATGTCACAAATGAAGAACGCTATATATAAACTGAAAAATCGTAATCTCAATGAAAGGATACCGCACACTAATAGAGGCGAAATGCATTTTCACAGATTATCAAAACTATTTAAACCTTTAAATTACATCAACCTAAGATCACATAGGAGTTTACTAGGGCTGTAATGTAGGTTAGGCTAGGGTACAAAATGAAGGAATGTATGTACGGATTCAAAGTGTTCGGAATGAAAACTCGGGATAATGGAAAAATGCGGGTAATATCAAAATTGGAAAAACAAGTTCGAAAACAACATTGAATATATCATCGGGGAGAGTAATCAAAGCTTATTGAAGTATATACACGACATTTACAACTTTCTCTTTCTTTTCTTTCCTTTTTTTTACATGTTTTCTTTTGTTTTCTTTTGCTTTTTGCTTTCCCTTTTTCTTCAATTTTTTCGCTTTTTCTTTACTTTTCATACTCTCATATGCCTAAATTGCAACCGACATCACAACAACAACATTCAATCCCAAGAAACATTCCAAACAAAGGTATGGAAAGTATAATTAATGGGCTAAAACTCCAATTTAGAGTTGGTTATGGAATTTGGGTTATGAAACGAAAGGCTATATTTAGGCTCAAAGGGGTTAACGAGGGTAAACATATAAGGGTGAGGTCAAGGCTAATGTGTGTGATATATAACAAAGAATGCCTATGATAATTTCCAAAAGTTTACGCAATTCTCGAATCAAAATAATATATGAAAATCATGATCAAGTAACACATTAAAGAATGAACTCAATTAATGAACGATTAAATGAAGGAATAGTGAGATTACCAACGAATTCAACGTTTTCAATGAGAAAAGAATAGTGTATACACTCACAAACGACGAAAGGTACAAAACTTACTCGGTGTAAGTATATACAATGCAACAAAAGATTATCGAGTTATAAAAATCTTAAACCAAATCAATAAACAAGAAAAACGCATGTGCTCATGGGATTAAAGTTTAATTCATGAAGTTATTCATAATATCAATAATGGAGACTAAAGTCTAATAACTTCTAAAATCTAGAACATGCATCGTTGGGTTGTCTATTGGATCGGGCAATTATTGAAATTTATCATCGGAAACAAAGGCAAAATGCCCAAAAAAGGAGAAAAAAGGAAGAAAATCTTTTTGAAATTTTCAATTTTTCTAAAAAAAGCATACTAAGTAACTAACATGAGAGCAAAAACATGGACTAAACAAAGAAATGGATAGAATATCCCGCACCCCTAACTTAAAACTTGACATTGTCCTCAATGTGAATTAAGAACAAAGTCAAAGAGAGGAAAATAACGATATTACCCAAAATTGGAGCGATCCCCATAAGAACAAGTCCAAAGAATCTACAAAACAAGTTAGTACCGATCATAGCAAAAACAAATAACAAACAGTTAACTAATTACACTAGACTAAAATAAAAAGAAAGAAAGAATAAAAAGCTAACTATATATAACCTACTATTTAGGCCTCACACTAACTATACACTAGAAGTCTACATAGCTGAGGGTCCACTGTAAAAACGATTTGACTTTGGAGGATAACCAATGTACCCTCACTTACAAGCATGCCCTCTGAAAAATATGAATTTCATTTTAACAACGGATGGCATGTGTAAGGCGTGAGAAATGAACCATCGCCAATTAAATTTTTTGGAGGGACGATGGGGGGTTTGGATTCAACGGGTGACAAAAACATGTGGGGAACGAGAAAAGCCTAATATCCTCCCAATGATTTTGAAATTGGAATGGGAGGCGGTGCACACAAAGGCACGGATGAGATCGTGGAGGGCGACTCGAGCAAGTACTCCTCATCGGTGAAAAGGTTTAAAACATTAAACTTTAAAACATTAAAGTTTGAAATGTTCTTCTTTGGGGGCCAAAGAAGAAATCATTTCATTGCAAATAGATATTACGTCATTTTCATCCTCACTTTCAATATCTATTATGCAATGGGCAAAGTCAAGAATGGTTTGTTCCAAAGTAGGCACAAGCACCTCATTTGGTTCAAAACATTCTTCGACTTCAAAAGTCTAGGAAGCAAAATCGTCGTCGGACTCAAATAATAAATCCAGTTCATGTTCCCACAAACGATTTTCATCCTGATAATGATTTTCAATTTGTTCATTCTCATACATACGCAAGCCCTCACCGAATGTCATAGGTCGAGGTGCGGATGCATGAAAATGGAAACTTTGAAAATTACCATAGGACTTAAATGAAAACTCATTATTATAGGAATTTTGAAAACTATTGCAATTCGTTTCAAAATTCCTATTATAAGGAGGTAAAGTCCCAAAATCATTATCATCATCATCAAAATTCTAATAACCCAAGTTTTGACTTTCGTTATAGTTGCCCAAAGTCATATTTGAATTTGCTATACTTTGGGATTCTAAGTATTCACCGACAATCATAGGTTTGCGAGAATTTTGAGAATTATAACAATGATTAACAAAAGAATTGGAATAAGACATGCTTACCCTAAAAGTGGCTCGAAATGGCGGATTCCACAAAGTAAGTGCGTGCGGGAAAAATTCAAGCGTTTCTAAGTGCCCAAATGTGGAAGTCCTGCAAAAAGGTTAGCAAATAATACAAATAGAAAGAAAATACTATGAAATACTAAATCAAATAAAGTCTAAAACAAATTAGTCCCCGACAACGACGCCATTTTGATTGACCGCGTGAAATGCATGCTCGTGTAAGGGCACGGTCGTTGTTTTAGTTTCACCGCGATAATACAAACAAACCTAAATTACCATTACACTTGCGAGGCAAGCACAACGGTAAGTCGGGTATCGAAAATCCACAGGGACGAGATGCTAGAATTTATATGATTTAGTGCTCCGAAATAAAAGTGTAAAAAGGTGATTATACACTATAACGAAAAAGATGCATAAAAGGGAAATGTTTAACTAGGTGAGGGTAAATAAAGCTAGACTAACAAAGCGTGTAAAAACTATAGGTTGCGTCGAATATCCCTCACCCTAGTTAATTTGTATAAAATGGATACATGTATCGATGAGTTATTTAGAATGCGTCTCGTTTCGACAGCTAATTGAATCAAGGGTTGTCACGCCCCTAAATTCGCATAAAAGCCTAATAAGATTTTGGCGTCAATAAAAACCCCGAAAATTGCGCATGAAAGGTTGTAAGCACGCGACATACATGATAGGCCCAGTCAAATCTCTTAGGCATAATAACTAGGACAACGCACCCGAAATAGACCCGTAAATGCCATTACCAAAGGAAAGCATCACGTCAACTATAGTGAGTTCAATTCAAACACAACCTAATTTAAATTAGCTAGAAAGCATGATAAAAATGCGATAAATAAAGTGGTAAATAAATGCGGTAAATCTATAATAGAAATCAAGTAAATCAAAGCATGTAAACTAATTAACAAAGCATGTAAATCTAATTATCAAAGAAAGAAACAAGTAAATACACACTATATTAATGGAGTGTGTAATGAATAATCAACTTACAAACCAAAAAGGGTGTCAATACAAGAAGAAATGAAGAAGAACTAGCCAAAAACCCAAACCCTAACCTAAACTATCTTCTAAAACTATCTAAAATCGATTCATGTATGATATTTACAACAAAAGTTCTTTATATAGTAAGTGGGAATAAGAGAAGAAAAGAAAAGGAAAAAGAAAACATAAGGCAAAATATCCCTTGGAAACAGGGGATCGATCGATCGGCCCTTCCCACTGTTGAGCAGGATCAATCGATCGATCCTTTTGATCGATCAAACAGGTATGAGCCAAGGCAGTCTACTGCATTCCCTTTTCCTCCTATTCTTCTCCTCTTTTGGTTTCATTATTTTTCCTTCCGCTAAAACCTCCGTAACTTCATCATACGAACTCGGAATCGCGCATCGTTCGCCGCCACGCGAAGCTTACGAGGAGGGCTACAACTTCCGTGAAGATATTGGGCCAGGTGCCCAAGATGTGAAAAGACTAAAATTACCTTGAACGTACGATCTCGTACGAAAATGGAGCGAAATGCGTTCGAACTTCACACTTAGCATCCAAATACCTATAAAAGCTCAATTAATCCCTGCAAAACATGTTAACGTAGAAATCCGAGGTTGTCTGTTTAACGAGCATAAATGGGAGGATAATCCGAGGTTGTCTGGTTAACGTAGAAAGTCTAAATAGCTGAGGGTCCACCGTAAAAATGATTTGACTTTGGAGGACAACCGGTGTACCCTCACATACAAGCATTCCCTCCAAAAAATATGAATTCCATTTTAACAACGGATGGCATGTGTAAGGCATAAGAAAGGAACCATTGTCAATTAAATTTTTTGGAGGGACGATGGGGGGTTTGGATTCAACGGGTGATAAAAACATGTGTGGACCGAGAAAAGTTGAATATCCTCCCAATGATTTTGAAATTGGAATGGGGGGCGGCGCACACAAAGGCATGAATGCGATCGTGGAGGGCGACTCGAGCAAGTACTCCTCATCGGCGAAAAGGTTTAAAACATTAAACTTTGAAATAGAATCATCGGGTACTTGAGACGGTGTGATAATAGAGAATGAAAATGGGGATGAAAGAAATTCAAACTCATGAGATTAATCATCATCGCATGAAGATTGAGTTTTGAATCAAATAATATCATTTTTAATGAAATGTTTTTCTTTGGGGGCCAAAGAAGAAATCATTTCATTGCAAATAGATATTACGTCATTTTCATCCTCACTTTCAATATCTATTATGCAATGGGCAAAGTCAAGAATGGTTTGTTCCAAGGTAGGAACAAGTACCTCATTTGGTTCAAAACATTCTTCGACTTCAAAAGTCTCGGAAGAAAAATCGTCGTCGGACTCAAATAATAAATCCAGTTCTTATTCCCACAAACGATTGTCATCCCGATAATGATTTTCAATTTGCTCATTCTCATACATACGCAAGCCCTCACCGAATGTCATAGGTCGAGGTGCGGATGCATGAAAATGGGAACTTTGAAAATTACCATCGGACTTAAACGAAAACTCATTATTATAGGAGTTTTGAAAACTATTGCAATTCGTTTCAAAATTCCTATTATAAGGAGGTAAAGTCCCAAAATCATTATCATCATCATCAAAATTCTAATAACCCAAGTTTTGACTTTCGTTATAGTTGCCCAAAGTCATATTTGAATTTGCTATACTTTGGGATTCTAAGTATTCACCGACAGTTATAGGTTTGCGAGAATTTTGAGAATTATAACAATGATTAACAAAAGATTTGGAATAAGACATGCTTACCACAAAAGTGGCTTGAAATGTCGGATTCCACAAAGTAAGTGCGCGCGGGAAAAATTCAAGCGTTTCTAAGTGCTCAAATGTGGAAGTCCTGCAAAAAGGTTAGCAAATAATACAAATAGAAAGAAAATACTATAAATACTAAATGAAATAAAGTCTAAAACAAACTAGTCCCCGACAACGACGCCATTTTGATTGACCGCGTGAAATGCATGCTCGTGTAAGGGCACGGTCGTTGTTTTAGTTTCACCGCGATAATACAAACAAACCTAAATTACTATTACACTTGCGAGGCAAGCACACCGGTAAGTCGGGTATCGAAAATCCACAGGGGCGAGATGCTAGAATTTATATGATTTAGTGCTCCGAAATAAAAGTGTAAAAAGGTGATTACAAACTAAAACGAAAAAGATGCATAAAAGGGAAATGTTTAACTAGGCGAGGGTAAATAAAGCTAAACTAACAAAGATGTGAAGATGTTGGGCCAGGTGCCCAAGATGTGAAAATACTAAAATTCCCTTGAACGTGCGATCGCATACGAAAATCCAGCGGAATATGTTCGAACTTCACACTTAGCATCCAAATACCTATAAAAGCTCAATTAACCCCTGCAAAATATGTTAACATAGAAATCCAAGGTTGTCTGGTTAACGAGCATAAATATGGGTAATAAGATACCCGAGGGGGCTAAAAGGCATCGGTTCGGAGGATGAAATACACAATATTTTCATATCATCACATAGACTTCCTCTTGAAGACTTACATTAAGAAAAGCAGTCTTTACATCCATTTGATGGAGCGTGTAGTCTAAGACACATGCTAGAGCCAAGAGTAAATGAATTGACTCAAACCTAGCAATGGGGGTAAAAGACTCATCAAAGTCTACACCTTCAACTTGTGTATAACCTTGAGCCACTAGTCTTGCCTTATTCCTCAGAACAACACCATTTTTATCACACTTTTTTTTGAAGACCCAATTAGTACCGATAATAATAAATAACTTTTGACAAGGGGACAAGAGTTCAAACTTCTTATTTAGTGAATTGATCAAATTCCTCTTTCATAACATTGATAAAAAAATTCATCTAATAAGACATCCTTCACATTCTTGGGTTGAATTGTGGAGGTGCAACAAAGAAAGTTAACTTCTCTTTGGAGTTGAGATCTAGTCTTTACTCTAACATTAGGGATACCAATGATTTTGGTAACATATGGTCTTTCCTCACCCGAGGAAGTTTATCTCCCACATTCACATCCTTACTAGGTAGTGGAACCACCTCTTCACACTCATCTGCTTCTACTTCCCTCTCTTTTTTAACATGAGAAAATATAGAGGTTGTGTTTTCACCATCATCCTCATTGAAACAATAAGAGTCACTGTCATCAATAACGACATTAATATACCCCACAAATGTTTTCAAATTATAATTATAAACACAGTAGACACGACTATAAGTGGAACAGCCTTCAAAAATACCTACATAACTTTTAAAGTCGAGCTTCATCAAGTAATGACTATCGTTGAGTGTGTAAAATTTACTTCCAAAAACTCTAAAGTGTTTGAGTGTGGAATTTTAACTTTTCAAATCCCATAAAGGGTTCGGTTGGTACTGTACCTCCTATAGAGTCGATTGACGATGTGATAAGTTGTGTTAAAAGATTATGCCAAAAAATCTCTTAGGAACATTTTGCCAATCAACATAGACCTATTGATCTCTTGCATATTTTGATACTTTTTTTCAAGTATTCCATTTTGTTGAGGTGTTTTGGAAGCTAAAAACTCATTGTGTATTCCAATCACTACACCACTTCGGTATACCCGTTCCTTCAAATTCTTTCCCATGATCACCACATATTCTAATGATAGTTCATGCCTTTTCATTTTATAGCCGTTTTCATTTGGGACTAAATAAGTCCTTTGCTTCGGACTTACTACGTAAAACTAATACAAAAGTGAATCTAGATAAGTCATTTATAATCATAAGGACATAACATCTACCAACTAAGCTTTTCGTATGCATTGAACCCATAAGGTCTATGTGTAATTTCTTTAGAAATGCACGAGGAATTAATAATATTCAATTTCTTATGTGGGTTACAATTTTTTTTCCATTTGACAAGTACCACACGCACGAGAAAAATTTTATTCCTTAAAGTCACGGTCCAAAGAAACAAGTTTCTCACGATAAAAATCTATTTGATTTTGAACCGTTTGCAAAAGATCCATCACGAATTTAATACGAGAATTTTCTTTTTCCAAAAAAATAATTCTTTTGGCAAACGTCAAATTCAAACGATTTATATCATTAAAACTCTGACTCGTGTCCTCAAAGGGGGCATCCGATTAGATTAGTGCTCCATCGGAAAAATTGCGATTTTTCACAAAACTGATTTAAAAAAAAATCAATATCACATAAATTTTGCGGAAAATAGGAATACGCGATAAATTAGCGCAACCGGCTCTGATACCAATTTGACGATGTGAGAAGTCAAATTGTATCAAAAAAATAAATCGATAAAAAATCAGGATCACGCGATAAATTAGCGTAACCCGCTCTGATAACAATTTGAAAAATCGAAGGAACGCGGTGTGTGATACCGATTTAAATTATTTCGCAAGTTTCCATGTAAACCTTATTTAATTGGAGTCTATTTTTAAACCAACACAATTCATCCCCTAAACATGCACCTACGTGTGTGCGTGTGTCAAACCATAAATAGATAAATCATGCAACACAAAATTAAGAAAAAAATCCCCGAAGGGCAAAACCTTTTATTTCTAGAACTTTGAAGAATTCACAAGACCATTGACTTACATACAACCTGATAATCGCCCACAAGTGTAATGCACGGTGTCTTCGTCAAAACTCCAAAGCAACGGCTAGAAAAAACGTCAGCTGGAATCTCCCGTAAGAACTCCAGGTGGTCAGCAATGAAGAAGAAAACGGCATGTCCATAAGTGTGAACTTTATAAGGACTCCCTCCACAATAGCACATAGCTCTTCGGTTGTAGAGTTCTCCCCAAAAATATTAAACCACATCAAAGATGTGTTCTTCAACACCAAAAAAAATTCACCAAAGTATTTTGGGATTTTTGTGAATTGTAAACAAAAAGAGATTAAACCCTAAAAGAAGAAGTCAAAAAGGATTATGCTTTCGCAGTTTTTCTGTTCTGTAAAATGCTGGGACTTCTTAAAGAAAATGAAACTATTTAGTGAGTATTTATAATAAAAATGTGCCGCCTCAAAATACGTGCTTATTCGAACGAGATAAGGGACTCGCGCGAACGAAGTACAGATGTCGTTTGAACGACATCGCGCGACATTGCATGTCGTTTGAACGACGTACAAATGTCGTTTGAATGACTATGGCGTCAAAAAATTAATATTTTAATGTCCGCTCCAATACTTAGAAAAAATATTCATTCTCAAATTTTGACGAAAAAGTCCGCTCCAACACTTAGAAAATATTTTGTAAAAATATCCCAAAAGCTCTAAGTGTAAAGTTAAGGTATTTAAAACATAACCTTACCAAAGTAAACTTCGTGGAGTGGACTTTTTGATGAAGAACTTGATATTCGGATCCGTCTTTGATGCTTGAATGTTCTTGAAATCTCTTCGACGGTGTAGCGGTATATGACATACCAAATTGATAACGGACTTATAAAAATATGTCCTTACAATTACTTTCGCAAGATTTTAAATAACATGTGGAACACAACAGTCATCAAAATGCAAATGATTTCACGACAATTAATTCTGGGGCAAAAAAATTAAAAGCAGATAAGTATTTTCCAACTTGTATCTCTTTGATACAAATTGGAAAATCACCAATTTTCTAATAATACTATTAAACACAAAAGCTGAAAAACAGAAATAAATGTAAAAAAATTATTTACGGAATGTATATACACTCACACATTACATGTTTATATTTTGTTAATATTATATCTAGAATATATATACGCATACAAGTACAAAATATATGAAATATACAAATTACATTCAATAAATATATACGTATATGAAATATACAAAAATATATGAAATATACGAAATATAGAAAATATTTAAAAATATATATGAATATTGAAATATATTAAACATACGAAATATAAGAATTGTTGAAAAATATATTCAATATATTCAATATAGATAAAATATATTAAATACACGAAATTTATAAATGAATGAAATATATTAACATATGAAATATATACATATATGAAACTATATGAAATATACCAAATGTTCGAATAATACATACATACATACATACATACATATATATATATATATATATATTAACTATACTAAATATATGAAATATATTAAATATTCGAAATATATAAATATACTAAAATCTATGAAATATACATAATATATACATATATGAAATATATGTAATATACCAAATATGCATATTAACTAAAATTTATGAAATATACGAAATATGTACATATATGAAATATATATAGATTTACACATTTACAAACTATATATATTTATATATTTACGAAATATAGAGAGTTAAAAAAATTGGCCTTGAGTGATTTGCCCTCCAAATGTGGCAAACAAAACCTGCCCCCAAAAGAATTGGTTGCCACACAAAGATGGAAAATTGTGTTTAAGGGGTGTTGTATATAGAAAAATAATTCCTGGTCAAATTTAAGCTGTCAAACAGTCAAAAAATTAGAAATTACTAAAAAAAATCAACTTTTTACAATTTACCCTGAAGTTTGATTGCTATCAAACGAACCCTTAGGCCATTCAGATTGGGGAATCAAAATCCTAACATATTTAAAACGATACTTCAACTTATTTACCACATCTTATTTTTCATTATAATAAAATTTAACTTGTCTAAAAACTGAAACTGGTGATTAGTTTTTGTTACGACAAAAATAATGGAGCAGTTAGTCCTAGTAGGTGTGGATATTGATATACCAATATACACCCTCGGCAGGCTAATGTGGCAGTCGCCTTGAAGTCTTTAGCAGCGAGCCAACGGATTATGCAGGAGCAATTTATAACTCTTAGCCAAAACATATTGAGACGGCCCGGAGTCTCATCGAAGATGATTACTCCAGCAGCAGCTCCAGGGTAGCATGAGGCTAGGGGACCACCCCAGGTACCACGCAAAGACTTGCTACCTCCACAACGACGGAGGGATGTTGCTGACCCCCGGAACCTACACCTGGGGAGGCAATGAAATCCTTTCCCAAAGGATATATACGATGACATGGAAGGGGAAGAGGCTCTGATAGAATGCTGGGAGACATATGAGGTCTCCAACAATACTGTACGACCTATCCAGGAAAGCAGAGGGAAGTGTGGAAGGAAAAATCCTGACGATCGCCCGAGGGGCTCTGCTTTTGATCGTCTGAGCAGGGGGGCGGCCTTTGAGAGGATGGGCCCAGTAAATGACCTGAGAGAAAAATTGTCCAAATCGAGAAGTATTGTGAGGTCCCGAAGGGAGGCAGCAGATGGCCAACCCCACGGGGGCCGACCCCACGGATGGGACGACGGTCAGGGGGAAGTGAATAGCCGATACATACCTACCGCAGCATAACCCTCAGTTCACCCCAAAGAGGCGGCAGGGGATAACATCATCCTATTCGACCCTACGAAGCCCTAGAACGACTCGATCCAAAGGCTGGAGGATAAAATTGGGGATATCCTAAGAAGCAAGGACCCCCTTCAAAGAGGATACTACATAGGCTCACCCTTTGTGGCGAAGATAGTCAACTTCCCAACGCCATCCAAATTTAATCCACATGCGGTCACCCCAAGGTATGATGGGAGTACCAACCCTGTCCAGCATATTGAGATGTACCAATCAGCAGCAGACATATACTCTATCTCAGATGAGATGAGGTGTCGTGCCGTTTTTAGCGCTCTGACTGGGGCCGCACATGTCTGGTATATGTCTCTTCCAAAGAACTCCATTGAAAGCTTTAAGAAGTTAGCATATCGGTTTATCTATAATTTTTGCTTTGGAGTGAGGCCACAGAAGAAGACCACACACCTTCTCTATGTTAAGCAAGAGAGGAACGAGAGCCTAAGAGACTACATAGCCAGATTTAACAAAGAAAAGTTAGAGGTCGATGATTACGAAGAGAGTATAGCCATGACAGCCCTCATTGAAGGACTCCATAAGAGGAATCTGTTATAGAAACTTGTTGAAGACCCCCCGAAGACGATGGATGAATTACTGGCAATAGCGAGAACAGTGAAGAACCTTGATGAGTCGATGGTCGCAAAATACGAAGATGAAAAAGGAGGCACTAGTGGGGGTAAGTACTAGAAAAAGAATAAGGAGGGGAAGAAGAGGCTAACAGAAGATAAATTTGCTGATTATACCCCTCTTATAGTCAGCTGCGAACACATCCTGAATGAGATATAGAGTGATCGATCCTTGAAATGGCCAGAGAAGTTGAGGGCACCTACCCACAAGAGGAATAAAAACCTGTGGTGTGAATTCCACCAAGACCACGACCATGTGACTGACAAGTGTTTTGCTCTGAAAGATGAAATTGAAAAAATATTAAAAGAAGGGAAGTTAAGGAAATACGTTAACAAAGGTGCCTTCAAGAGGGGCCGAGGGGACGACCCTAGGAAGAAGAGAGGTGGTACGTGAAGAGAAGATCCTCTAAATAGAAGGGACGATCCTTCGGATGATGAGGAAGACCCTGACCTCCCATCGAGAGATGACCACGACCCTGTAAAAAGACTTAATATGATCTCGTTCAGTCTTGGGATGATCTTCGAGGGACTAGCAGGAGGAGGATCAGAGGTTGCTGACAAGAAGGCCCATGTAGCTGAAGCCAAGGAAGTAACAAAAGTTGTACACTCGACCTCTATTGAAGCAAAGTTAGAAAAGAGAATGAAAATTGATATGGATACTTTGATAGTGGGTTTCTCAAGAATGGACTTCAAGGGCCTCTTAGCCCCGCATGACGACCCTCTTGTCATCACTACCTGGGTACACGGATGTGAGGTGCTAAGGATCTTGGTGGATGGGGGTAGTTTTGCAGATGTGATGTTCTAGTCGTGCTTTAAAGACTTAGGACTCAGCCGTGCTAGGCTCATCGCATACCATCACCCCTTGATTGGTTTTAGTGGGGAAAAATTTCACCCCCTAGGAGTGTATGAGGCTCATGTTAGAATGGGAGACGAGTGGCCGAGATGGCTTACCAATAAGGTCAACTTTTTTATGATGGATGAACACGTCTTCTCAGCCTACAACATTATACTGGGGCGAGTGGACCTCAAGGAATTTGAGGTCATTCCATCAATGGTTCATCAGGTGATAAAATTCTCGACCCCTTATGGGGTAGGGGAAGTTTAGGGAGACCAAACGATGGCACGAGAATGTTACTTCAACTCTGCCGAAAAAAGAGAGGCGCTCAAGAAAGCTACAACCACTTACAATATTGATACCCTCGACCCCAGGGATGAGATAAAGCTGAAGAAAGGAGAAGCCGTGGAAGAGGTAGAATCCGTCATCCTCAATGAGGATGAGCCAAAAAAAGTCGTCCAAATTGGTAAATCTCTAAAGACAAATAAAATAAGATCTCATCAAGCTGCTAAGGAGGAGAAGAAACGTCTTTGCATGCAGCCATGCAGACATGTCGGGGATCAACCCCAAAATCATGTGTCACAAGCTCAATGTGGTAGTGGACGCAAAGCCAGTGAAGCAGAAGAGGAAGATTTATTCTCGAGAAAAGTATGAGGTCATAAGGGATGAGGTCAAGAAGCTTGAAGAGGCCGAGTTCATCAGGGAGGTCATTTGTCCCAAATGGATATCCAATGCAGTCATAGTCCCTAAAGCCAACAGGAAATGGAGAATGTGTGTAGACTTCACCGACCTTAACAAACATTATCCCAAAGATAGTTTCCCTCTCCTCCGCATTGATCTGATGGTAGACGCTACCGCAGTCCATGAGCTAATGAGCTTCATGGAAGCATATTCAGGCTATAACTAGATCTTCATGAGCCCTGAGAACTCGAAAAAAATGGATTTCATTACCGACAAGAGGACAAACTGTTATAGGGTCATGCCCTTTGGCCTAAAAAATGCGGGGGCAACATATCAGCGCCTTGTGAATAAAATGTTTAAAGACCAAATTGAGAAGTCTATGGAGGTTTATATAAATGAAATGTTGACCAAGAGTTTGAAGGCCGAGGATCATGTGGCCGACCTCGAGAGGACCTTTAACACGATGGACAAGTACTGGATGAAGTTCAACCTAGCTAAATGTGTCTTTGGGGTCGGAACAGGGAAGTTCTTGGGGTTCATAGTCAATCAAAGAGGCATTGAGGCCAATCCTGAAAAGATAAAGGCCTTACTAGAAATGAAGACCCCCAGGACCATTAAAGACGTTCAAAGGCTCACAGGACGGGTGGCAGCTTTTAATAGGTTCGTATCCAGAGCCACAGACAAGTGTCTACCGTTATTTAAAATTCTTAGAAAGTCCCTTGAATGGAAAGAAGAGTGTGATAATGCTTTTCAAGAACTGAAGTCATACCTGGGGTCTCCCTTGATGTTGTCGCGTCCGGTGCAGGGCAAAAGATTATACGTGTACCTCGCCGTCTCAGAGTTAGCCATCAGCGTAACCATTGTGAGAGAAGAAGACGGAGTGCAAAAGCCTGTGTATTTCAACAGTAAGGCACTCCAAGGGGCAGATCAAAGATACCCTAGGATGGATAAGTTAGCCTATGCCTTGATCCATGCATCAAGAAAGATGAAGCCATACTTCCAGTCCCATATAATGGTCATCCTCACTGACTCTCCTCTTAGGAAGGTCGTACACAAGCCAGAAAAATCAGGGAGGCTAATGGCCTAGGCTATAGAGCTGGGAGAGTCGTTAGCCCATCCACATATGGGAACCTTGAGATGACAGATACCCAGCAAGGCAGAGTCGTTGGCCCGTCCACAGATAAAGATAAGACAAGCACCGCTAGAGAAAAAAATTCCAAAAATAATAAGGGGAGATATCTCTTTAGATAGGGATTCCTCACCGAGGTAAATTTTTCTGAGGAACATGTCGTGTGGAATCTCTTCGTCGATGGGTCCTCTTGCGAGAGCGAAAGTGGTGCTGGATTAATAGTATCAGCGCCTGACGACACATACATTGAGTACGGCCTGAAGTTCAACTCCAAAGCCTCCAACAATGAGTCTAAATATGAGGCCCTAATAGCAGGCCTCTCCTTGGCTAGGTATCGTAGTGTCGGCATTTGGTCCATAGTGATTCAAGACTGGTAGTGAATCAGAAACTAGGAGCATACAAGGCTAAAGATGGGATAATGGCCAAATATCTTGAAAGAGTGAATTCACTATTGAAGAGCTTCAAAGAAGTAAAGTTAAAGAGGATACCTAGGCTGGATAATGGTCGAGCTGATACACTCGCTAGGCTAGCCTCAGCGACTAGGACATATATCAAGAGGATAGTCCTAGTGGAAATATTGCTTCGACCAATGATTGAAGATGCAGACAGAACACTTAGCACTTGCTTAAATATTAGCAGGGAAGCTTCCTGTATGGACCCTCTGATTAGATACATTAAAAAGGGGGAGATGCCAGAAGCAAAACAAGAAAGGAAGAAGCTAAGATATAGAGCTACGAAGTTTACCCTTATCGAATACACCTTGTACAAAAAGGGATTCTTGCCCTTTACTCACATGTGTTCACCCGACTAAAGTCCCACACATCTTATAAGATGTGCACGAGGGGTTTTGTTTGAGCCATATTGGGGGCTGGTCATTAGCAAAGAGGATAGTCACCTAGGGATACTGGTGGCCGACCTTGGCGAAGGATGCTACGGCATACGTGAGAAGTGTGATAAATGTCAGACGTTCGCTATCATCCCTTATTAACCCCATCAGCCTCTTACCTCCATCACGTCCCCATGGCCATTCGCAGTCTGGGGAATCAATTTGGTAGGACCCTTTACCAGGGCCGTCAATAACTATCGGTACTTGATCGTAGCAATTGATTATTTCTCAAAATGGGTGGAAGCGGAGCCGATGGTCACGATCACGAAGCAGAAGACCTTCCAGTTCATCTGGAAAAACATTATATGTAGATATGGTCTCCCCAATACCCTCATCTCAGATAACGGGACTCAATTTAAGAACGTATCCTTTGAGAAATACTGCGAAAGAATGGGGGTCAAATAGTTATTCTCTACCCCAGGACGACCTCAGGCTAATGGGCAAACTGAAGTTACAAACAGAACAATCCTAGACGGGATCAAGAAAAAACTCGAGGAGGTAAAAGGAAGATGGGTTGAGGAATTATACGTCGTACGGTGGGCCTACAGGACGATGACAAAGACTCTTACGGGGGAAACCCCATTCATGCTGGCATATATCTCAGAAGCCTTCATCCCCACCGAGATTGGGTTTCCTACTCACAGAGTCCAAATATATGACCCCCAAAGAAATATGGAAGAAAGGAGACTTGATTTAGACTTGATTGCGGAGAGAAGAGAAGATGCTGAGATAAGACAAGCAGCCTATCAGCAGAGGACTATCAGGTTTTATAACCATAGGGTGAAGAAAAAGCCAATCGATGTGGGGGACCTAGTCCTCAAAAAGACATGGTAGAAACCTAACAAGCTCCACCCAAATTGGCACAGCTTATATAGGGTCATTAATGAGGTTGTCCCTGGAACCTATAGACTAGAGAACCTTTAAGGGGAACCCTTTTCGAACCCCGAGAATGCAGATCATTTGAAGAAATACTATCAATAATGTTGTAACGTCTTATCGAACCACAATTGTAATGGATGTGTTGCTCCAATAGAACATTTGGAATGTTAATAAGAAGATTATATTGTCCCTTCATCTTGTGTTTGTCAATTTAGATATTTGTTGGGGTAATTCTGTTAGGGTAATTCATGCTAAGCCACAACATCATTCATGGTGAAGTAGGCTTAAATGCTCTTTGGTGATATGACAACAAGAATAGAGACAACCTCATCCACACGCTGTCAATAACATCGGGGAGCATTTACTCTTAAAACACCATTAATTTGGTGGATAACTACCCTCGGCTATAATTAGGGTGAATGGTAGGGACGACCCTCCATTCACTCTCAAGAAAGATGAGGGGGGACTTAAAATTGAAAACATCATTAGTTTGGTGATAGTCACCCTTGGCTATAATGAGGGTGAATGGTAGGGACAACACTCCATTCACTCTCAAGAAAGATGAGGGAGGACTTAAAATTAAAAACATCATTAATTTGGTGGTAGTCACCCTCGGTTATAATGAGGGTGAATGGTGGGGATGACCCTCCATTCACTCTCAAGAAATACAAGGGGGGACTTAAAATTGAAAACATCATTAGTTTGGTGGTAGCCACCCTAGGCTATAATGAGGGTGAATGGTAGGGACGATCATCTGTTCACTCTCAAGAAAGACGAGGGAGGACTTGAAGATGATTAGCACAATATCATGTCCAAGACACGTCATAAAAGAAGCAAATATAGAAGACGATAAGAGAGAAATTCCATTATAAAATTGTTATAATATTTGTCCAAAAGAAAGTAAAATATAGAAGCTTTACAAGAAGAGGGTATGGGCCACAGACGGCCACCCTATTGAGCAACATTGAAAGGCAGGGCTTCAACATCTACAAGAGGAGTCTCTTCGATGACCAAAATAGGAGGTCGATCCTCAGAGGTGCCGATACCTTCGACGTGCACTTGTGACTCTACATGTGCTAGAGCCTCAGCTATCAGGGGGTCATCCAGTTCCACTACCTCCAGATAGGGGCGAATAGATGACACAACATCAACAAATTTTAAGAAGACCCATCGATAGGCCGTCTTGATTCCCCTCTCCAAGTACTCAAGATCGAATCCATAGAACTCGTCAGAAAGTTTGTAAGCCTCCACAGAATCGACCTCGGACCTCTTCACGGCTTCATCAAGTTCATTCTTGAACTGGACCCCCTGGTTGGTCAGATCCTCGTCTTTCTCTTTTATAAGGATATCTTTCAATTTTAGGTCGGCCTCATGCTGCTTCATAAGCTCATCTATGACCCTCGCATGTTCGGTCCTCGTGCTCTCTAGTTCGGCCCTGGCAGTCTCCAACTCCGTCTTCAAGTCGACTTCATTCTGAATAGCTCTCTTGGCCTCATAAAACATCTATTGGTTTACTACCATCCACTTGGTGGCAGATTTGAAGGGGCAGACAGACTGTATAAGACAAGAGAAAAGTTATATTAAAGAGCCGAGGGAACAATTTACAAAATATTGGTGAATCAAAAGCTGAGAGATGAATGAAATACATGAGCTAGAGTATGAAGACCGTAATCATAAACCTTGGTCGGGTCATCTTAGATAAGAATTCATAGTTCATGACCGAGGGTACTGAGAATATTGAGGCCTTGGTTGTCCTCAAGTTGGCTATGGGGCAGGAAGGTTCGTCCCTCAAGAAGGTCAGATTTTGAGACCAATAGGTTCCCATGCATGAAGAGGAAATAGTCCCCTCAGTGTGTGTCTAAGGGACCTATACCCTTGCCCTTGTTAGAGAGTCAAGATGAGGGCCAGTAGGGACTTCTGGCTCCTTGCATTTGTGATTATCCGCGGTCAGCTCTACCTGTGCCGGCCCCATGACCTTTGTCTTTTTCGGAGGCTACTAAGGCTCCTTGCCTTTTTTCTTGTCCAGGCCAGACATTAAGCTGGGAGAAGTCATTTCCCAAAGCTGATCAAACACATTTTCAGGCTGACCTACAAAGGAAATGATACATCAAAAATAAGAAGTAATAGAGAGGAAATACTTGGAAAGAAATGGAATAAAAAGCAACTCACATAATTCTGTCAGGGGGCCTACCCTCAGACCAACTTCTATAAGGTAACGAGGGGGAATCAAATCTTTAAATTTTTCAAGTACGCCCTCTTTCCCTTGTTCCCTCATATAGTCAATAATATCCCTCTCATCCAAGCTGAGTTCGGGGTCTGACTGTGCTTTCATTGAGGGGTTGGACCAAGCCCTTGGGACCCTCGGACTGTCTTCTAAAGGATAATCCCTGACGGGGAATTCCCAATCCCCAGAGACAAAGAAGAACCTCTTCTTCCAATCATGGTTAGAGGTTTGTGATATATAAAGAAGTTTTTTGTCAGACTTCCTTACCCCTAGATGAAAATACCCAGGTTGCTTGGATAAGGAAGCTATATTGTAGCAGGCTATGAACAAGTCGGTCGAGGGATCATCAATGAAAGTGTTATTTCAGAGGGAGACATAGCTGAGGATGGTCCTCCAGGAGTTTGGAATAAGTTGAGAAGGTGAAACCCCAAGGGAAGAAAGTATATCAATTACTGCAGGGTGTAGAGGAAACCTAACACCTACCCTGAGCATCTGCTCATAAATGATAACTTCCCCTTTATTCCCCTGGAATACCCTCTCATCTGCATTTGGGACCCTCATATTTATGTTGGGTTTTATACCAAAGACGTGCCTCCATAGTAAGAGGTCGCGATCCCTAAGAGACGAGACGTAGGCCGAGGCACTAGAAGTGTCAACTTGATCGGTATCAGAATTCTCACTATCGTCCTCGGCCCCCTCATCCCCAGATCTCTCAGCCTCGTCGCCTATCGGTGGGCCATCTGGAAATTCCACCTGGAAAGTAAGAGGGGATAGGGTTGTCATAGGTATAACCTCAAAATGAACTGTCCCCTCAACCTGTCGACTTGGGCTAAGTGTTGATTTATCTCTTCTCCCAAAAGGCCCAGCACCCGTTGGTGATGATGCTCTATCGTTCATTTTTCCCCCGCATGTCTGACACTCGGTTGGATAACAGGAAGACCCACATGACTCAGATGGTATTATTGCAGCTAAAGGAATGGGGAATATGGGTCTTACCCAATTAGGGTCGGCCCCACGTCTTCGCTCGTACTCCTCCTCTATTCACCTGATCTCAGTAAAGAATTTCTCCCTCAAGGTTGGAAATTCCTCGGCTAAACCATAAAGTCTTTTGAGCATTAAGGGGAAGACCCTACACTTGAGCAATTTGTTCAAACTAACTACAAACAAGTTTACAGTTTGACCAAGTTAACTTTTGGATTAAAACTAACAAGATGAAAGGTTTTCATTTATGAACACCCAAGAACAAGAAGAACACATGAAAACCACCAAAAAACTTAAGAAAATCACAGGTAAGAAAATCACCTAGGACAGACGGCCCTATAAGGGGACGACCCCTCATCATGGACCAGACGACCCTATAAGGGGTCGACCCCTCATCATGGACCAGACGACCCTATAAGGGGTCGACCCTTCATCATAAGCTGAACGACCCTATAATGGGATGACAGTACGAGGCCCACATCCAGCTCGATCCAATGCTAGCATCAACTTTAGCCTCGGCCTGACATCCTAGGCCGAGGGTGACATCATCACAGCGCGTGATTTGGGAGATGCGTGGGACTCATATAGCACGTTGACTAGACCGTTATAACAATATCATCCCCTCACGTGAGGGAATATTATGTCATTATTAATCGCAGGTGGCGCATCGAGGTGTCAATAGAGGATTGGCTAGATCATTATTCATATGCACCATGCATGCTTGGGGGGTACACTACTCCCCCCAAGCCCTATATATACTTGTCATCTTCAACCTTGTAAAGGAATCGATAATTGTAACCCTAGATAAAACTCTGCTTGTACACATAGTAAAGTGAGAGTAAGCTTATGAGCATTGTATCCAAGGCCATTAGTGCCCATATTTAGTGGATCACACACTCATAGTGGATGTAGGCCTGATTGGCTGAACCACTATACATCATTGTCTTCATTCCTCTTATACTTATCCCCTTATATATACTTATACACATACAACTCTATTGCTGCTATTGTTATTACTGTTTGATCTCATCATCTGTTATCTGGTGTAGCTAAATCTTAGCATCATCAGATATCCTCTAGTTTAACTACTATACATCGTACAAAATAGAGTTTGAATTTTTGTTTTCATTTTTTTATTTTTCACCACGGTAATGAAATTGCACACCTTCAATAGACCATATTTAACAGTGACTTGAAAAATACAAAATGACACATTATCGTTCTATTTAAAATGTTGTTAAAATAGCTAATACTAAATGCCTCCATAAATGTTTGACACGAGACATTAAAAGTGTCATGCAGATTGTAGCGTAGGATATTCGTAATATCGCACGACCAACATCTAAAACCTAATCAATCTTTTGTTTGGTGCAATTCCTGATTCAAGCTCTAGAATTCCAAAAAATGATAATTTGAAAAAAAAAACATTTTCCAACATATGATTGATTTCAAGCTCTCAAAATTTTGGTTGGCCAGACACAATACGCCAAAGATGGTGTTTATCTAATAATCTATATCATTCTCAGCATCAAGCCATAATATGACATTTATAAATTTAATTCAAACAAACAATTTAAGTCACAACTAGCAAACAAGTAAGTCCAAGCTCCCAATTGATATAAAACAACCAATCAAGTATAACATATATCCCAATAGACTGAAAAATAAACTCAGGCTTATGCCCATATAATATCTGACATAATAAATCGACTGGATTGGAAATAGAAACCTATGCCAGAGTCAAATGAACTGATGTAATAGATGTGAAAGTACGGCTGCAAGTCTGATCTCTTGTTAGCCCTGTCGTCCCTGTCTATGTAATACCTTGGGGGGGAATTTTTTATAGTTTGGGTTAGCGCCCTAGAGTTGCAAGAATTAACTTACTAAAAAAATGTACAATAATTAAGTTCATTCACATTATACTTCACTCATCAACACTCACATGTAGTATGTATCCCACCCCTCATATAAGTGCAATACTATACGCATGCCAACCCAATTCCTAATTATAAAGTCCGTAATTACTACAATAATATAATACTCAAGGCATCTAACACAATTCAAACATAGAATCTAATCATCTATGCATGTACTCTTAGTCCTAAGAGTAACCCCTCCCACAATACTATCCAAAGGAAATAACATATTATCACATTACGCATTTTATGTAGTATTAGGTCCATTAACAATTGTCTACATCATTAGACTACGAATATTTGTTCTTAATTCATTTATATAATTACATACATCCTTACATATATAGGACACATAAAGTTATCTACCTTCAGTGTCTTAATCGTTCTCTAGCGATAAGTCCGAAGGAGTCCCTCCTCTAAAGAGACATAAAAAACAACACACAAGCGAGGCGGTCCCTACATAGTACACCATTGCACTGTCCATACCCCTGACGATGATAATGGATCCCAGCCTCTACACCTACCTCCTCATAAATGGCATTGCCATGTAGGACCTAAAATAATGACCTACAAAATGCCTAGCCCACCTATTCCAACGTGTGCTCCAATTCCGAGAATTACGCAACCCCAACCGATAGGTAGTCCATGAACGTGGGTATGTTCACACAAATAAATAAATACATATGTTTAGCACATAATAAGTATTCGTAGTTAACTCTATAATTACTCACAAGAAGTCTTATTAATATCCAATTTATTTTCTTACTTTAAAAATTAACCATCTAGTTAATAGTCAATTTCCCAATTAATAAAATATTGACACAAATCCATTTTTGATAAATTACCCTCTCACCTCCCACACTCTCGCCTATGTTCGTAAAAATCACCTGAACCATTCCCCGGTCCTACCCTCACCCAGGCCTAGAGGCCGAATCGATTCGCACCCAGGCCCAATCAATTTGCCTTGGAGGCCGAATCAATTCGCAAACGAGAAGTAGCCAAGAATTGTTACAATTTTTCATACGAGATTCATTCTCCCAAACCCAATTCTCATCCCAATGTCTCACCCATTTACATATCGATGTCCTATATTCCTCATGATCTAATATCACTATTTAGATGATTTCCTAACTAAATTAACCCAAGATCGTGTCCCCTAAATCCCAGAATTTAAGTTTGACAGTAGAGTTCATCTAACCCAAACTTTGATCATAGTTTTTATCTAATCATTCTCATATTTCAATGAGATTAATATATGAATTATAACCATCAACATGACAAATCCTACAACATGGATTCTAAGGTTCAATTTCTAAGTAACACGATACCAATTCCGGGTTTGTCTCCTAATCAATTTATCCTTAAAACCATTATTTTCAAATTTGCTATAAGAGTCGTATAATTTATTCCAATTAATTAAAATCATCCATTTATTCAATTATCCCGAAATTGTTATGAGAGAATGCATAGATGAATTAAGAAACATATTGTAATTGAGTTAGCAAGAGATATCTTGCCTTCAACTGTGGATTGGAGTCTCCCACTCTTGGAACCTTAATCTTCCTTCCTTCTCTAGCCTTGTCAACCTCTATAATGGGTGGGGCTACTAGGGTTGGATTATAGTGGATGATAAATGACCTCTTAAGTTGCTAATTACCCTATTTAATCACTAATCATGAGTTAGCCATAAACTCCTACCTTTGGGCCCCCCAAATAAGCTTGGAACCATACCCGTATTGGCCCAATAACTCCCTTAATGATATACCCATGACCTGGGCCTAATCTTATATGTTTAAAATACCTAAACGAGTCCCCAAATCATCCTGAAATGTGACCAAACTACATCTACCCAAATCACACAATGTTATTATGTTTAATCACCACATAACAACAATTATAAAACATTGCCATGTATTTTATACTAGTAACACAATATTCATAAATGAATTAAATAGACACGCAATCACAAACTAGCAGTTTATTATCAAATTAAATTCTACCAATTTATTTTAAATTTTACCAATTTAATTTTTTCACAAATTTATTCAATTAAATTCTTCCAAAGATAATTTATTACGAAAACATGGGGTATTATATTCTCCCCTCAGTAATAGAATTCCGTCCTCGGAATTTTCTGAAGCATAACATCAAACTTAACTCACACAAATATCATATTCAATCAGGTCGTACTCGTATCCCACGCGATAAAAGATAAATACGCATCTACGCCTAAAATAATGTGACTGGGACGATCATATGCCATATATCACATATACACACACACAAACATCACATATGGATGACACGTATGCATCTAAAATGAACCATACATACCATACAACACAATAAGGAAAAAAATATACTTGAATACCCTGTTGATCGTGACTCGGTTCTTTGAGATTGTCCCACTCATTTCACTAGTGGTGTAAACATTAGTAAGTTCTCTCGTTACTGCAGTCCTTAGTCCTGCTGTCCTTAACTCATATAATATAACGCCTCCTGATGCGTTATATCTCGACACATGTAAAATGTATTAACCACACATCCTAGAATCCAACGTTTCTCAATTCCCAATACTTGCTAAATTTCATGCGTAGGACATCTCACAAGTGAAATCTAAGCAAGGAACCCTCTCGATACACTATTGCATAGCTTTGTCAGTTATTGAGATCCGCCAGTCCAAGACTAAACATTAAACAATACGCTAACCATAAAATTTCAACTTGTGCAAATTTCAATAAAAGTTCCATCACCTCTAAGAGTTACACTAATCCCCGTTAAATTAATCGATCCAATAATGCCAAGAACATCATGTTTCTTTTCACACATATGATGGGACACCCTCTCTCCATCCTTAAATCCAGTAGAGCGCTTAATCATTTCTAAGCCTCTAAAAATCTGCCCATCCCAATAAAGTTTTCTATCGCCCATTTTTAATGACACGTCACTATTTTAACACGATTCGTGACAATACAGATCATCGTGTAATCGAGGCCATCTTTAGCCATAAAGCTCTCAAAGTAACCAAAAAAAAATTCAACACAAATTCTACCCATTATGTATATCCTTGCCTGTTAAAATAAATTCATCCCCGAATAACCATCACATTTATTCATCCTTTAAAGTATTCCATCATTAGCATCTAGTATATATCCCTACCTCGAGTTGGAAATTCATTATATCTCTAATCCAAGAAATACATCAATAACCAATCCTTGAAATTTCACATTATTGTGCCTACTCTCGATAAGGTTGCACTTTTCAATTCGTATGAAACCCACAGTTATGATCCCAATCCCCATATAAACTCTCACTATGTAGGGTTTATTAAACTTCATCGAACCATCATTTGTCTTACGCTACTATCTTCCAAATTCATAATTTGACACTTGTCTGTCCATAAACCATATCCATTATTAGTACATCAATAGCATACGTGTATGATGCACATGTCACATCATCCTCAAATAAATTTTCAAATTGAGTCATCATCCCTCATATTTCGAAATCACACTGTGACCCTACTCCTAGGTCCAAAGTCTCACACATTATTCTCACCGTAATCACGAACAGTTTACAACATAATAAATCTTGCGCAATATGAGCACAACGCCAATTTGATATTCTTAAATCGGAATTTTTCTTTACCCAAATCTTTCCTCGAAGTCCTCCTAACTGCTAAGATGTATCAATACACTGCTCTCGTAACCGCACTATTTTTCACAAGGTCAGTGTACTAACCCAAGTTTACATCACATTCCATTTTACCATAACTAGACCCCAAACATGATAACCCCATAATAGTTCTCACAGCTATGATGAACACCATTATCCAACTAGTCATTCTACACTTGATCATTGACTCTTAATGATCCCATAAAAATTAATGTAATCCCTATAAATGAATTATTAATCCCTTTTTAGGATAACAACATATTCTGGCATATCTAATACAAATGGATATGCCATAATCTAAATCTCCCTGTGTCAGTCCCTATACCTCTACACGTGAAACATATAAGCGCCCCTCTAATCCAGAGTGAATCAACCTAAAGCACTACGTCAAATGATAAGTCTACCATCCTCAATACACTAATAAAGTAGTATCAATAGTTGAGTGTTATGCACTAGTATCAAACTAAATATGCCCTACAAGCCCAAGAATAGGGAACATACCCTACTTATGTTGGTGTTGGTTCCTCTCTAGGGGCTAATCATCAATAAATGTACTCCTAGTCCCAAGACTAAACCCTCCCATAATATTATCCATAAGAAATAACATATTATCACACTATGTACTTTACATAGTGTTAAGTCCATTATCAGTTGTCTACATCATTAGACTATCCTTTATATAAGCCATGGTAGGGCTTTTATGCATATATTAATAAAGTTCCATATTTCATAAAAGAAAAAAATCATTAGACTACAGGGATTTAATCTCAATTAATTTATGTAATTGAGACACCTCGCCTAATTAAATACCGGGTGATCAGTCATTTATAAAATTAAATCAGAATATCCCGTTGGTTCAGATTATGCATCACTATCGAAAACTTTATTATTAAACTAGCCTCCTAATATTTAAAAAGGTTGATGTCAAAATTTTATCTTATTAACAGTAGTCACCATAAAAGGAAAATAATTAAACATCACCATTCAACACAAATGTATAATGAAAGAACTAACTGAAATAATATGAAGAGCGGGAGTAAACACATCCAGTCAAAATCCCATACAATAATCCAAAGCCCTGAAATAGAAGTCTACTAACAGAATAAAACATCTAAATCTCTGCATATTAAATAGGAAGGGACGACATGTCCAACCGAAGTAAATAACTGATAGATAAAGAAGAATAGACTATGAAGAGTCCACTAGCAATGTCTTATAGACTCCACAGCAGCTACAACTCGACAACTGAATGGATTCTCCTAAGCTTGGTGTCCCTATGGCTGAGCACCTAAAATAAAGTAACAAGAGAAGAGATTTGCAAAAGAAATAAGTCAGATCCCGAGTAGAAAACAGTTCAAATAACAAGTGTTTAAATTGGTTAATTAGCACAATATTATTCAAGTTAACTTAGCGTACTCGCTTGAGATGCTCACCTCTCATCTAATGTGCACGCCTAATGAGCCTAACTACCCATACTAGTCATGATACTCTACCTGACTATAAGTAATATAACCATTATTCCAGATAAATATATAAATACCCCGAAGAAAATATATTGATACTATTAGGAACGGGTTTAAAGATGCTTTAACTCATTCTCATAACATTAATACTTCTCAACTGGTGACCCAATAAGTATATACTATAATTAAGCGGCCAATATAAAACACAGAATAGGAACACCGTATACATATATAAAATCTCAATATGTATACATATAAATATATATAACAATACTGCACCCATGGTTAAGAAACCCCTGGTGCTAGGCATACTCGGCTATCTAGTCCCATTGCAACACTCAAGCATAAAGGATAACATATTCAACCTCTCAAGAACCAATCAAACATATACACATATTGGAGGAGAACATAGTTCCAAGCCGATGGGCTACACACATACCTACGCACCCATACGACCGCCATCACTATCGTTCTCACAGATAGCTCGTACCTAGGTTCATTTCTCTAGAGGTACAACTCAAAATCCCCCAAAGGCACATAAGATACGGCCGTCCACAACGCGCTAACCTTCGTTCAATAGCTAGTTGCTAGGTATTTCATACACATAATATTCCAAGTAATAAGAAAGTATAAAACTTATATAACTTCATAGGCGTTCACGAAACCCGATTCCCATAGTACTTAGGTAATATTATCATTTATACTCTCACCGTTATTCATTCATAAATTACCTATCTTAAACCTACCTTCCTTCCTAGGTTCTATAAACTTTCTATATATCGAGAAAAATCACACTCCAAACTAAATACTAACTCGGAATTTACGTTTCCCAATACTCACATAGGTTATTACTCTCACTTGGATAAACCTAGGATGATTTTTAACTCGATCGAACACTAAAAAGACATTATGGAATCTCATTAGAAGTCAAGGGAATATCGTTCGAACAAGGTCGATCGAACAAAGTTCCCACTTCGAACAAACTACATAATATCATTATAATGGTAGTTGGAATTCGCGTTAGATGTCTCATTCGAACGAGGTTGTTCGAACGGCCTGGGCTGACTTCGAATAAGAAATCCGTGAAGACCCCTATTCTTCTCCAAATTCGATTTTTCCAACTTTCAATCTTCAATGTCAATCCAAAACTTAACCCCAATCTAATTACATGTTTCTAAACTATTTCTAATCACCATAGGACCTTATTAACACAAATTAGAGTACAAATCCTTATGTGTATTCAAAGGGAATTCATCAATTTCTTAAATCCCTAAAATTCTCATAAAAAGAACCCAACAAATTTTTATCATTCTAAACCCTTAATTTAACTCGTTTTTTGAACATAAAACCTTCAGATTTATCAAAATACAAAAGGCAAATTCCTCTACATGCATACCCATCTCCAATTTCTAAGCTTCTCCACAAATTAGTCTAATTAAACCTAGTCTTCTTAGCAACAAGTTTATATCATCTAATCTAAATCAACAGGAACAATATAATGCTAAAGGAGGAGAAAGATAAACACTTTCCTTGGAATGGATTTCTAATTCTTGGGTTGAATTTGGTATGTGGTTGATCCTCTTATCGTGATATAAACTTTGGTGTAATTCTTGGTGAGAAATCTTGAGTTCTTGGCTTAGTTCTCCTATGGGGTCTTCTCTCCTTGGTTCTCTCTCTCTCTCTCTCGTAGGTTGGAACTAACAGTGACCTCTAACCCACGTTGCTTTTAATTAAAATCTAATTTTTGTCCATCTAATTCTCCAAAAATTCCAAAAGACCAAAATACCCCTCCGAGTGTCGTTTTGGGCTAAAATGCTCTGAACTCCAAATAAAACACTCGAGTAGTGTTTTCTGACTATCCAGACACACTGGCACACTCAAAATAGTCATTCGAGTTATATAAAAATAATTTACCTTTTTAACCCCCAAATATATAATAGTGACTCGACTCATACGTGCGTCTCAAATAATTATATCTTAACTGTCGTGTATCTCGTCCCCGACCATATTATTATTTTCGAAACCATATATTACGTTACTTACTACGTAATATTCAACGTAGTTATTACTCAACATGATTTCAATATAATTATTTTCGATAACCACTAACTCTCATCATGCTAGTAATTATTACCATTAAAATCGAATTAATTATAAATTAAATTTTCTCCCTTTAAATTAATTAATCCCAATTTCCATAATTTCATAATAAAATAAATATGTGTAAAAATACGGGGTATTACATACTTCCCCCCTAATAACCGAATTTCGTCCCGAAATTCAAAAAATAAGGCATATCTGATAAAACAATTCTGGATACTTTATCAGTATGCAAAACCAACTTTCGAGTAAGGCGCTTAATCACTATAGCCCCCGCCTCACAGCAAGCTTGTTTAACTTCCTCAACACTTTTTAATTTATAGGGTCACATCTCAATAACGTCACTTCGCCTTGCTCGTATCTGACGACATTCGAATAAGATGAGCCTATACATCATTAGCCCCCATTATGTCAATATTATTGGGAGGTCTTACCTCACTACGTGTTAACTACTCGTATTTATCTAAACACAAAACTCCCATCCTAAGAGAAACCATATGAACATCTGACTTCTCTTGTCTGTTCTTCAAATCTCAATTCCTGCCGACGTAACTCTTATGATAGTTAAAAGGTTACCTAAGACAGTATGTGGTTATTCCACTTTAGTCATCGGATTCTAATTCGACCAATCAAAAACTATGATTATTCACTCGCCTCTAAATAACTCGAGGGAGAATAGTTAAGGTTCTTTGAAAATACCTCAATAAGTACTTTGTCCACCATAAACAGGTACGAGTGCTTACACACAACTTTACCTTTAGGTAATAACTTCTCCTAAGTACTATAGTACACTACTAACCAGCTATTATTGTTGCGGATATGAAATGGCCACAATGAGTTCGAAATTACTTTCATACAACTCCACTAGTCCTTAATCACCTTTCGCATACTCCCCGGCTATAGGTGATACAACCTTCTCCCAAATGAAATGTTATCCCCACTGCTTCTTGAAATCCCGTATTGAAGGTGGGGTTCAAGAATCTCATCCTAGTTTAGAACTATGTCGAGCAAGACCACGTACCAACGAGATTCTTCTTTTCAAAGGTAGACTAGGCACACTATCTAATATTGTGAATCACCCCAAAGGGATATCAATCGCTTTCTTCTTACTCAATTTGTTCCACACATTAGAAATAACTCTTAACCTTACCTTGAGGTTGGCAACCCATCAAAGAAATTTTACCGACTTGACTGCCCTCTTCCATTACCGGAATCGTCGGCTTGATACAAAGTTTTCTGGCTGAACCTCTTGCTCCAACTGAATTATATCTATGAGTGGTGCACGCGGAGACTACTCCCTATGTCCCACTTAAAACCTAATTCCACTTGTAATGTCTCACATTAAGTGATACTTAATATTGTCCTTCTTTCCTCGGCGTATATCGAAAGTTCTAACCCGTGTACTTTTCTCCACGATGTGCACTTCTGGACTTTTTATACCTTACTAACATCATCATTCTACTTACGTGAAAGTCTCTCTTAACATTTTACTAGGTAAAACTCTGCTCCGAGTGTTTTCCATAATAGTTAAATTTTATCCTTATCAAGGAATACCCCTTTTAAATGGCTTCTCACAGCTTTTCAACCAAATTCGGGTGTGCTATTTTAATTGCACACATATTTATGGATTTTCATCCTTCTCACATGACGCTTAATCCACTTTACTATTTCTACTTCGTTATATTAGTCCCTCAGTCATATATTTCACACTTTTATTCCCACGTTCCTTTAACCCGGACGATTCTGACCTCAACTAACCACGATGCCCACACAGCCTATAAACCGTGCATATCAGCATAGACATCACATACGATTCACACATAACACCCAACTCTTTATTGCCCCTGTGCTCACAACGTGGTTACAACACTTCGTGGTTACAACAGTTGGGTACTCTCAATCACCCTAGAAATTGAATCTCTAAATCCTCCTTAACATCATTCCACCCTTTAACTCGTGGTGATAAGACAAAATTTTCAATTCCTCCTCACCTCACAACCGGCTCCACTGTCCTTATATCGTAATTAAACTATTTACAGTTATAACTATATACTTATATAGCGATCGAGGTACCGAACTTATGAACGAATGACCAAGCATCTGCCTACTTCCAACCTTACGCTACGTTTTATGCGTGGGACATCTCGTAAAGCAAAATCCAAACAAGGAACCCCCTGATACACTACTACTTATCATTTCGGTTACCGAAATCCGTTAGGCCCTCAGCCTATAACACGTACCCCTATATTCCCTTCCCTCGACATATAAGTCATGTCTCTTTTCGTAATTACATTTAAGCAAATAACTTTTTGCCAATTACACTATTGCTCTGCATTGGTGGTAATCACATTCCATAAACCTCATACACATACAATCGGGACTCTCTAGATCCTGTCCCCAAACATATGAATATAAATCTTAACTCCCATGTCTCTAAAGGATCGATATAACAATGCGCTCTTCCTATCACCAAGTCCTAATTACTAAACGTGATAATGAGTTAAATCTTTCTGCTCAACAATAATCCTAAAACACCGAATCATAACAATAAAGTCCCTACACATCTCAGGATAAAACCTTTTGATACCACTATACTCTTCGAAGTCCCTATAATATATATGATATACATGCAAGCCCTACCCTCTTCTAGGTGAGGCCTCGCCAGAACAAAACATCCCACACTATGACAGCAACCTCGATAGACTTGCGATATCTGCCTACTATTGGCCTAATTATTACTATAAAATCCTAATCAAGATAATATCATACTCATATAATATATCACTAAAATGAGTAACCACAATAAGGTATATACCACTATCAATACATCCATTCATCCTCCGTGGATAACACTAAAGATAACTCCGTTATACCATGGAAAACATTCACATAATGGCAACATTAACTATATATGCATTAATCTCATCTCACGTGCGAATCTAGCAAAAATCAAAATATAAGGACTCATCCGTGTCCCATACAAAACGCCTTATCCTCCGAAGGTAAAACTCATACTTCTTCCTTGCCAATCGCTTTGGTTGCTCAAATGGTTTTCGGACATAACACATCTGTTTGAACCAAAACAAAAACTACTTTATCCATTGCCCTTCATTAGGCACCATACTCTTGTCCCTTTACTCGCTTTGAGAAAAATTTAACTCATGTGGTTTCACCCTTCGCAAAATACCTCTATTTATGGTCCACTTATTACCGGTCATACTGACCATATTAGGGTTATCCTTTTCTCAGAATTTGGTAGGCTCGATTACTGATAGCTACCCCCATTGTTCCCTTAGCTTTGTTGGCCCTAAGGAACGTGCTACTGGCTTCAACAGCCCTTACTGAATTCACCATCTCTTGGTAAGAACTTAGCTATCCGAATCGTGTAAATGGGTCCCCTAATGGCTTCCCTTTGCGGCGTCTCACTAAATACTTTTCATCCAGTCTTACTCTCCAACTAAATCTTTCGATTCCTATAACTCCTTTCACAAAGAAGCGTTAACATTTCTATGGACAATGCGTGACATTGTCACCATATGGATCAACTGTCCAGTAGGATTCCCTTAAGTGTTGTCAACTTTTCTTACGAGTCAATTTACCACTTGGAATCCTCTTCTGCAATTGTATCTACTTCATCCGGCATAAGATTCGTTAAATAATTAAATTCATTTTCACACATGGACCTTTGTCCGGCCTTTCTGTGATGAGTTCAGAACAAGATTCACATCTTAACCTGAACATCTGATGAAGGAACTTTTGGTCAAATCGTAAACCGTGCTTAAGATCCTTCCATTGACACAATATTCCACTTCTAAATGTGGTGGTTAACTCCCACCACTATAACTTTGCTCTGACGAGTTAAGAAAATCTTTCCCCAAATTTTCACTCCTCGTTATCACACTCCAACGTAAGTCCAAGCCTTTGGATATTTTACCTTTGTTGGTTAACACACAATTTTTGCATCTCTAGATATTCCACTGATGATTCTCCCCAATGCTTCATCTGACTCTCTCCCAGTCCTACCACGTTGGGTGAGTCTAATTTGGCACCACTTTCGACTATAGCAGCACTTGGAAATCATATGTTGTGCCCTAGCCATCTTTACAGTCCTGGCCTCTCGTGCCATAATAGGTGTTACCTCATCTACGATCATCATCCCTGAATATACTTTACAACCTCAACTAAGCCATGCCTCATGTTATCCGCCCAACGGCACTCGCCTATCAAACTTCATTATTCGAACACGCCCGAACGCAAATATGATTCACTAATATATATGTGAGGTAGCAGGAGAACACAATCTCACCATAGAATTCAACAATCCTAAATGTAGGGCTCTAAATCAAATGAAGAAATGCTAGAAGCGTAATAAGCCGTACAGATCCTAAGGACACTAGAACCTTATGCTCTGATACCACCTATAACACCCTGCCTAATTAAATACCAAGTGATCGGTCCTTTATAAAATTAAATCAAAATATTTGGTTGGTTCAGATTATGCATCACTGTCGAAAACTTTAATATTAAAACTAGCCACCCAATATTTAAAAAGGTTGATCTCAAAATTTTATCTTATTAACAGTAATCGCCATAAAAGGAAAATAATTAAACATCACCATTCAACACAAATATATAAAGAAAGAACTAACTGAAATAATATGAAAAGATGGAGTAAACACATCCAGTCAAAATCCCATACAATAATCTAAATCCCTGAAATAGAAGTCTACTAATATAATAAAACATCTAAATCTCTGAATATAAAATAGGAAGGGACGACATGTCCAACCGAAATAAATAACTGATAGATAAAGAAGAATAGACTATGAAGCGTTTACTAGTAATGTCTTATAGCTTCCATAGCAGCTACAGCTCGACAACTGAATGGATTCTCATAAGTTTGGTGTTCCTGTGGCTAAGCATCTAAAATAAAGTAACAAGAGAAGAGATTTGCAAAAGAAACGAGTCAGAGCCCGAGTAGAAAACAGTTTAAATAGCAAATGCTTAAATTGGTTAATTAGCAACATAGTATTCAAGTTAACTCAGCGTACTCGCTTGAGATGCTCACCTCTCATCTAATGTGCACGCCTAACGAGCCTAACTACCCATACTAGTCATGATACTCTGTCTGATTATAAGTAATATAACCACTATGCCGAATAAATATCTAAATACCCTGAAGATAATATATTGATACTATTAGGAACGGGTTTAAAGATGCTTTAACTCATTCTCATAACATTATTACTTCTCAACTTGTGACCCAATAAGTATATACTATAATTAAGCGGCCAATATAAAACACATAATAGGAAATTCGTATACATATATAAAATCTCAATATGTATACATATAAATATATATATAACAATATTGCACCCATGGTTAAGAAACCCTTGGTGCTAGGCATACTCGGCTATCTAGTCCCATTGCAACGCTCATGCATAAAGGACAACGGGTTCAATCTCTCAAGAACTAATAAATCATATACACATATTGGAGGCGAACATAGTTCCAAAATGATGGGATACACACATACCTACTCACGCATACGACCATCATCACTATCATTCTCACATATAGCTCGTACCTAGGTTCATTGCTCTAGTGGTACGACTCAAAATCCCCCGAAGGCACACAAGATATGGCCGTCCACAATGCGCTAACCTCTATTAGATAGCTAATAGCTAGGTATGTCATACACATAATATTCCAAGTAATAAGCAAGAACACAACTTATATAACTTCATAGGCATTTCGGCAACCCAATTCCCATAGTACGTAGGTAATATTATCATTTCTACTCTCACCGTTATTCATTCATAAATTACCTCTCTTAAACCTACCTTCCTTCCTAGGTTCTATAAACTTTCTATATCTTGCGAACAATCACACTCCAAACTAAATAATAACTCCGAATTTACATTGCCCGATACTCACATAGGTTATTAATATCACTTGAATAAACCTAGGATGATTTTTAACTCGACCGGACCCTAAAAAGCCATTCTAGAATCTCGTTAGAAGTCAAGGGAATCTCGTTCAAACGAGGTCGTTCGAGAGAAGTTCTCACTTCGAGCAAACTTTATAATATCTTTAGAAGGTTCATTGGAATTCTCATTGGACGTCTCATTCGAACGACCTGGGCTGACTTCTAACGAGAAATTCGTGCAGACCCCTATTCTTCTCCAAATTCAATTTTTCCAACTTTCAATCTTCAATATCAATCCAAAACTCAACCCCATTCAATCTAATTACATGTTTATAAACTATTTCTAATCACCATAGGACCTTATTAATGAGAATTATAGTATAAATCCTTATGTGTATTCAAAGGGAATTCATCAATTTCTTAAATCTCTAAAATTCTCATAAAAAGAACCCAGTCGAGTTTTATCATTCTAAACCCTTAATTTAACTCGTTTTTTGAACATAAAACCTTCAGAATTATCAAAATACAAAAGGGAAATTCCTCTACATGCATACCCATCTCTAATTTCTCATATTCTCCACAAATTGGTCTAATTAAACCTAGTCTTCTTAGCAACAAGTTTATATCATCTAATCTAAATCAACAGGAGCAATATAATGCTAAAAGAGGAGCAAGATAAACACTTTCCTTGGAATGGACTTCTAATTCTTGGGTTGAATTTAGTATGTGGTTGATCCTCTCATCGCGTTCTACACTTTGGTATAATTCTTGGTGAGAAATCTTGAGTTCTTGGCTTAGTTCTCCTACGGGGTCTTCTCTCTCTCTCTCTCTCTCTCTCTCCCCTTCACATAGGTTGAAACTGACAGTAACCTCTAACCCACGTTGCTTTTAATTAAAACCTAATTTTCGTCCATTTGATTCCCCAAAAATCCCAAAAGACCAAAATACCCCTCTGGAGTGTCGTTTTGGGCTAAAATGCCCAAATAAAATACTCGCGTAGTGTTTTCTGACTATTTTGACCCTTATGAACACACTAGCGCACTCAAAATAGTCATTCGAGATATATAAAAATAATTTACCTTTTTAACCCCTAAATATATAATAGTGACTCGACTCATACGAGCGTCCCAAATAAATATATCTTAAATGTCGTGTATCTCGTCCCCGGGCATATTATTATTTCTGAAACCATCTATTACGTTACTTACTACGTAATGTTCAACGTAGTTATTACTCAACATGATTTCAACATAATTATTTTCAATAACCACTAACTCTCGTCACGCTAGTAATTATTACTCTTAAAATCGGATTAATTATAAATTAAATTTTCTCCCTTTAAATTAACTAATCCCAATTTCCATAATTTCATAATAATATAAATATGCGTAAAAATACGGGGTATTACAGTAACTATATATGTCGTTACATATATACGAGACATAAAGGCGTTTACATTCAGTGTCTTGTTCGTGCTCTATTGTAAGTTTAAATGAGTCCCTCTTCCAAACGGACATCATAAAATACACACAAGGGGGGGGGGGGGGTCCCTATGCAGTACACCATCGCACAGTCCATACCCCTGACGATTGGAAAGGATCCTAGCTTCTACACCTACTTCCTTATGAGTGGAGCGGCCATATAAGACCTAAAATAATGACCTACACAATGCCTAATCCACATGTGTCGAAGCGTGCTCCGGTCCCGAGATATATGCAACCCCAACTAATAGGCCGTCCATGAACATGTCACACAAATAAATAGATACATATGTTTAACACATAATAAATATAGATAGTTAACTCTATAATTACCCCCAAGAAGTCTAATTAATTTCCAATTTACATTTTTACTTTAAAAATTAACCATCTAGTTAATTAATCCGAGATGTGTCGAATAAGTCAAAACTAGGTACTTGGGGGTTGTAATCGGGTTTCGGGGATTTTTTAAGGTATACGGAATCTGTACGGGTGTATTCGGGTCATTTTAATGTCATTATTTAACCTAATTTCGGGATTAGGGGAAGATAAAAGGGTTTTAAAGAAGGTAGGCCAACATATATCATTCTAAATCATCTTGGGTTGAGAGAGAGATTATAGGAGATGGGGAATTCAAGAGAAAATTCAAGAACACTATGCTAAGAGGAGATCAAACAATTTCAGGGCTTGGATCATTGCGGGTTGAGGACCTCAAGGAGAAAGATCAGATTTCTACCATTAGAGGCAAGTGTTTAACTTGCTTTGATGTTATATGTTGTGTTTTAGTTCATATCATAAATAGTGAGAAAACAAATATGAACGTTTGGGGTGAAATTCACATGTCAAAATGGGTTTTTAGGAAATATTTTATGATAATTGAATTGAGAAATACATTATATGAAATCTGAGATGAATCGTATATAAAAGTTAGAATTTTGATTTGAAAATATCAATTGGAATCATGATGGGAATAGATGTGATCCTAATTGATATATCTAGAAGAAAAAAAGTGTAATTTGATGTGAGAATCAAGGTAAACTAGTTCAGGAAAATTGATGGTTGAATACCATAGTGCAGAATGATTTCTTGATGTTCCCTGATGAGTTATATTGATAGGGCAATGTAAATTGATGTCGGTATGATGGTTGGGAATGATTTTGGTTAATAACATGGGTAGAACTTCGTAACAAACAAAACAGTCCCATTTTTGAAAAAATTCGGGGGCGAACCAGTTCACCCCATAGCCGAATAGGTTCAGCTGCCCTGCTTGGTCGGGCTTGGTTATTTAAATGATTTCATTGGTTAAGTTGATTTTGAGTTATTTTGGGAGGTCCGTAAATAAGATTAGGACTTTTGGAAAAATATAGAAGCCCTAATCTTAAGGGTGTGAAATTAAGGGTGTTTGGGATGAATGATACTCGAAAAATATATTTGTGGATTCAAATGGGAATTTTTTATGAAACTGGGATATGGGCTGGATTCAGATAGGCTTAGTGTCCAGAATAAATTATAATAGTGATATTGTAATACCATGTAATTTTATTGATTTTATTTAATGGGATTAATTAAATTAAATGGGAACTAATTAGAAATTAATCTGGATTTAAATACTAGCGAGACGTGAGTTGGTATTTGATTATGATGATAATATTGAGTGTTACTGAGTATATATGGTAATATGTGACTATGGAAATTATTAAAATTGTCGCGAGTCATAAATACGATAATTTGAAAAATTAAGTTGGGACACGCGTGTCAGTCGCGTCAGAAATCAATTTAATTAGATTTAAAAAGTAAATTACAATTTTATCAATAGTACGGTCCTTTTGAGTGCGCCAACATGTTCGGAGGGATCGAGATAGTCAGAAAATACTAGTCGGGAGTTTAGTTTGGGTCCCGAGACATTTTTAGGCCAAATCGACAACCTGGGAGGGTATTTTGGTCATTTTAAAATGTAAGGAAATAAGACCCCACGAATTTAGGGTTTATTTATTTATTATTGGGAAGTCCATTAGGGCCATTATCAGCCAAAAATAAAGAGTGGGCTACGTGAGTTAGAGGAGAAGTTGCAGGAGGTCTCCAAGCCTTCGCCACCACCCACCACCACCACTTTCGACGGAATTGTGACTGGAAAGAAGGAAAGAATCAGCCCTCGGACACCACCAACAAATCTGAACAACAATCTTAAGGCAAGTGATTTGATTCCATTAGTTTCAACGAATATTTCTTCCATGATTAGTGTAGAAATTGTTATTAACCTTGAAAGATGATGAAAACTCATGAACTTTGGTGGAGAACTCTAAATCTTGGATAGGAATTGCATGTAGATTAGTTCTGGACGAAATTTAGTAACCAAAACTTGACCCTTGATGGATTAAAAACGAATTAAAGAAGAGAAATATTATGGTTCTTGAAGAAATTAGAAAAGTAGGGTTTTTATGAAGATTTGATCCATATAAGGTTAATTGCTGATGATTTAATGGATTCGAAACGTTAAAAATATTGTATTTAGGTTGTAAAATGATCCCATATCCTTAGTTTAGAATTTCATACCTTGTAATGGAGTTTTGGGACAAATCTGGGACTGAAAAACGAAGCAGTCCATATCCTCATCTGGTGCGATCGATCGGTCGACATTCATAGGTCGATCGATCAACCTTCCCAGAAATTGTGATATTTTTTCTTATTGAATTTTAGCAATTTCAACCCTAGAAAATTATTGGTGGTGACCTTGTGAACACTTTTAGATTTAAGGAAGACCAGTAGGCGTGTATATGAGACCCGGATTATTATTATTAGAATTAAATTTGGGAGTTATGTTAGACTTAATAAGGTTCGACGAGTGAGGTACTATTAAAGACTGCGGTTAAATGAGTTAAATCTATATAGTTGGTAATATAAGGTTAGTGGCAGAAATATGGACCTTAAGAGTATTGGATTAAAATGTAGGAATAATAGGAGACTTAATAACCATTATGAGTTAGGTTTTAAGTACTTCAAACTACGATGTGAGATGTGTCGGTGGGCTATATTATGTAACTGTCCGAAAGTATAAAAATGTACTAATTGGATTATTGGTATTGGGATTGATAACGTACCTTTAATAATATTATAAAGTATCTAAGTTGTGTGAATGCTTAGTAAATGGATTTATATGTGTATGACATACCTACCATACTTCCTATCACGGGAGGTCGGCTTTCGAAACAGTGCCATCTAATCTTTGTGTGCCTAAGGGGGGATTTAGATTGGTACCTTAAGGACATAGGGTTGTGAATGACTTATTTGTGAGTTGATAAGTCAGCTAACCATGGGAGAGTAGGTATGTGCGTGATCCATGGATATGTGAACTATGTTCGCCTCCAATATGTGTGATTTTGCTTATTAAAACGGTTCCTGAGAGATTCGGAATACGTAGTCCTTATGTACGTGATGTACTGGGATTTGCTAACAGAGTATGTGTGCACCGCAACTTAGCCTAGGGGTGCCCTAATTATATAATTATATTGAAATTTATATATTGGTGATGATAACAGACTCCTTGTTAATGTGGGTGAATATCCTTATTAATGTGTCTGAATATTTGCGACACTTTGAGTAAAGTTAGAATTGAGAATTTCCTATATGATTTAACATAAATTAATCTGAGAGATTAAAAGGTAGATCACATAAGTTAGATAGGAATGTCTTGAACAAACCCCTACAATATCATGTGAGGACGGGTTGCAGTATAGACTAGTTAGTTAGCGGCATAACTAGGATGGGTTATGAATATACGTTAAGCGTGCACATTAGTTGAGAGGTGAAAAACTCATGTGAGAGCATGGAACTAACATGTACTTAATATTCATTGTTTAACCCAATTAATCACTTGCTATATTTTAAACTGTTTTCACATCGGGCTCTGACCCGTTTGCTTTCAAATCTATTTTCTTGAAAAACCTTTTAGGTGCCCAGCCACAGGGACGCCAAGCTTAGGAGTTCCATTCCAATGACGTGCTGTATCTGCTGTGGAAGTTACAGGATCTTGATGATAGACGCCTCCATATTCTACATTGATTCCATTTCAGACTTATTCAGTTGTTAGGGCATGTCGCCCCATTTCTTTTAAAGACAGTTTTATCGTACTCAGTTTCAATGCAGTTTTGGAGATAATTCATTTATTATTCGGACGTTGTATTTGGTTTTATTCAGTATTTGGGATTATTCAGAGGAGTGTTACTCCAGACTCATTTATTATTCCATTATTATTTTGATGTGACTGTGATGTGATGTTGGTATCATTTAGCTAATAATTTTAATTGGTTGCATGTTAATTTAATTTAATAAAATTTGACAACTCACTTTTTAAATATTAGGTGGCTAGTAATTGTTTATATAAATGTTTTCGACAGTGATGTTATGAATTGAACCAACTTGACATTTTGTATTAATTTTAATAAAGGAGTAGCTACCTGGTATTTAATTATTCGGGGTGTCACAGGTAGTATCAGATCATCAGGTTCTAGCGTCCTTAGGATCTGTACGGCTTGTTATGTTTCCCCGTAGTGTCTTTTGATATAGAGCCCTATTATTAGGGTTGTTGTACTCCTTGATTACATTTTGTAGACTACGTTCTTCTGCTACAATGTTATGTATGGTCAATGGACTTATATAATTCATTTGAAATTTCAAATGTCGCTCATAAGGGAGGTACAAACCAACACTATTGAGGGAACAAATGTGGGTCAAGACCAACGAGTACCTCAGGTACACCAAGAAAGAAAAGAAATCACTGAGATAGTGAACATCGTGGCATAAGCAGTGACTACCGCAATATTATAGTACCAAAGTAGCAGTGTGCAGCTTGCAAGCGGCAAAAGAACGAGAAAAGTTGATCGACATGACGTTGCTAAAGTTAGCAACAAAAGGAAAACACCGCCACAACAACAAGTGTCTCGGAGTCGTCAAGGACATAAGGGCAATGGTAATGGAAGGAAGAGCCAAACTCTCCAGATCTAACAAAGACAAGGGAAGAGGGATACCACTAAAAGGTGTTTTAAATGTATGGGAAATGGTCATACACGTCTGGCCTGCCCAGATTCAGCTGATGATAAACCTCCTCCCAATCGGCAAGGACAACAAGTCATGAAAAGGGAAGGGTTTCAGGGTCAATGTCATAAGTGCGAACAGCAGGTTCATAGGTGGAGGGATTGCCCACAACTAGATAAAGTACCAGGGCAGGATACCCAACATAAGGAAGCCTGGATAGTTACCCCAACATCGCAGGCACCACACCAACATCAAGGAGTACAGTATGGATGTGTCTTGAATGCTCAATATGCGGTTATAACATTGATACCGCAACTACCACATGCGTTTGGAGGTACGATACTTCATTATTAATTTTATCCTTTAAGATAAAATGGAAATCTCGAATAACTTAGATGTGTTACTATTTATTCCTATGCATTAAGAAATGTGAGTGTAAAATGCATTCTTATCCTGTCATGTTTTGAATTAGCTACAACGGTTTGAGTGTTAATAGACCATTATAGTGATAATATAGTGTTCATTAGAAATTGTACTAAGTGTCACTTGAGTGGAGGCAAGGCCATATTTCTATTTATATATTTTCATATGGTGGCATATAAAGACTTCGTAAAGTACGTCGTCTGGTTATATTTAATTCCGGTGGGGAGGGATGTCTATTACGGAAATTCAAGATTTGTTAAAAAAATTCTGAGCGTGGGGATTATCCCGTAGTTATATTAGAGTCTAACGCCAAGATAATAGGAGAAATGTGTTGAGTGTAGCCTCACGTGTTATGAGAGGAGGTAAGTTAACTTCTTAGCAACAAGTAATGATAAGGCACATAAGTCAGATACCGAAGGCACCAAATATCATTAACCAACAATGCTAGTCAGTAGTGTATAGGGGGGGTTCCTTATTTGGATTTCTCTTTGCAAGACATCCCACGCATGAAACGTAGTGGACGTCGGGAGATGAGAATAAGTGGCCTTTAGTACAGGAATTAGTACCCTAGTTGTCATCTGTAAAGAAAATGATAACTTAAGTGTTGTCGAATGTATTACCTCGTGAGTGAATCGAAGCGACAAGGAGGATTATAGCTATAACTATTAGGCTGAATGAGCCTAACCCTATCGAACCTTTGGAGTTACAAGTCCAAACTGGGCGGAGTTTGGGTCAAATCTCCATCTGGAGGAGCACCTTTCCTTAGGGTGCTCCCGTGTTGTTTATAAGGAGGAAAGGGATAGACATTTATGGTTGTGTGGTGATTATCGGGAATTGAATAAAGTCACGATACGGAATAAGTATCCTTTTCCCCGAATCGATGACTTATTCGAACAGTTGAGAGAATCTTCTTTCTTCTCAAAGGTTGACTTGAGATCGGGATACCATCAGTTGCGAATCAGGAAACAGGACGTCTCGAAGACTACCTTCTTGGTGAGATATGGTTCCTACGAGTTTCGGGTTATGCCTTTTGGCCTAACCAATGCCCCAGCCGTGTTTATGGACTTGATGAATAGGGTGTTTAGAGAGTTCCTAGACCAGTTCGCCATCATCTTCATAGATGACATTATGGTTTACTCCCAAATAGAGAAGGGCATGCCGATAACTTGAGGCTAGTTTTGCATACGCTGCGTCAGAACGAGTTATATGCAAAATACGAGAATTGTGGGTTTTGGCTGAAGGAGGTTCAGTTTTTGGGGCATATCATTTTAGACAGGGGGATATCTGTTGATCCGGGGAAGGTAACAGCGGTAAGGGAGTCGAGACAGCCCATGACACCGATTGAGATACGTAGTTTCTTGGGCCTAGCAGGTTACTAAAGGAGGTTTATTCGGGGGTTCTCTAAGATAGCGAGTCCTTTAACACATCTGACTCAAATGAGTGTGCCATCTATCTGGAGCAATGCTTGTCAGTTGGCATTCGACGAGTTGAAGGACAAGTTGACCTCAGCACCAGTATTAGCATTTCCTAGACCAGGAGTTGAGTATCTAGTCTACACCGATGCGTCCTTACTAGGACTTGGGGGTGTACGACAATAGGAAAGTCAGGCTATAGCTTATGATTCTCGTAAGCTTAAGCCTCACGAGAATAATTACCCCACCCATGACTTGGAGTTAATGGAAGTAGTATTTTCCCTTCGGATATGGAGACATTATCTCTTGGGGAGAAATTTCATTTATACACGGACCACAAGTCCTTACAGTACCTCTTCACGCAGAAGGAGCTGGACATGCGTCAATGTAGGTGGGTTGAGTTCATGAAAGATTATCAGTTTGATATCCAATATCACCTAGGGAAGGCTAACGTGGTAGCATACGCATTGAGCCATAGGCCAGTAGGTGAGGTGGACGAGGTGTGGAGAGCAAAGTGGCAAGAGTTGGGACACCAGGACGCAATAGCCCGATCATTCATGTCAGTGATGATAGTCATGCCACAAATCGTTACGAGAGTGATACAGGCCCAGGAAAAAGAATCAATCTGTCAAGAGCAGACAGTTCGATTACTAGCAGAGGGAGTCGAGTCCTATACCGTTAGTTCAGACAAGGGCTTACGCTTCAATGGGAGATTGGTTGTTCCGGAGGGAGAAGACTTGCGACACGAGGTAATGACAGAGTCATACGGTTCGCGGTACATCCTGGTGGGAATAAGATTTACCAGGATATGGGGCGAAAATACTAGTGGAGTGGTATGAAGAGAGATATTGTCGAGTTCGTTTCTAAATGTGCCACTTGTCAGCTGGTAAAAGTGGATCATCAGATACCGACAGGACTTCTACAGCCATTAGAGGTTCCTATGTGGAAATAGGAGAGCATTTCCATGGACTTCGTCACGTGGTTACCTACATCGCAGAGGGGTCATGACTCTATATGGGTAATCCTGGATCGGTTGACCAAAGTTGCTCATTTTCTGTCGGCTCGGACAGACTACACTACGGGATAGTATACCCAGATTTTCATAGAGGAGATAGTGAGACTCCACGGGGTGCCTCTCAATATCGTGTCTGACCGAGATAAGATATTTGTTTCGCAATTTTAGGAGAGTTTCCAGGAAGCCATGGGTACAGAGTTGCGGCTGAGTACAGTATATCACCCGTAGATATATGGGCAGACCGAGCAGAAAAATCAGATGTTGGAAGATATGTTGCGAATGTGAATCCTAGACTTTGGAGGTGGTTGGGAGCAGTACCTTCCACTGGTGGAGTTTGTCTATAATAACTCCTATCAGCTCACGATTGGCATGGCTCCATTCGAGGAGTTATACGGTAGACCCTATCGTTCCCCAGATATGTGGGGCCATTTCCTATTATCGAGAGAATTGGGTCAGCTGCGTATAGACTTGGGTTATCGGAACACCTGCATAGGATCCATGACGTGTTCCATATTTCCTCACTAAGGAGATATCTTAGGGTTGATTTGGCCCATACCCACATTGATTTAGAGGACATCGATCTACAGCCCGATAGTTTCTATGAGGAGGGGCCGCTCGCTATTCTAGACCACAGCGAGAGGAAACTGAGGTCGAAGATAGTACCGTTAGTACGTGTTTAGTAGCGGCATCATAATGCAGAGGAGTCTACCTGGGAGGGAGAGCGTTATCCAGAGTTATTTTTTCCAGGTATATTTTATTTTCGAATTTCGGGATGAAATTCTGTTATTAGGGCGAAAGTATGTAATACCCCGTAGTTTTATTGATTTTGTTTAATGGGATTAATTAGATTAAATGGGAATTAATTAGAAATTAATCTAAATTTAAATACTAGAGAGACGTGAGTTGGTATTTAATTATGATGATAATATTGAGTGTTACTGAGTATATATGGTAATATATGACTATGGAAATTATTAAAATTATCGCGAGTCATAAATACGATAATTTGGAAAATTAAATTGGGACGCGCGTGTCAGTCGCGTCAGAAATCAATTTAATTAGATTTAAAAAATAAATTACAATTTTATCAATAGTACGGTCCTTTTAAGTGCGCCAACGTGTCTGGAGGGGTCGAGATAGTCAGAAAACACTAGTCGGGAGTTTAGTTTGGGTCCCGGGGCATTTTTAGGCCAAATCGACAACCCGAGAGGGTATTTTGGTCATTTTAAAATGTAAGGAAATAAGACCCCACGAATTTAGGGTTTATTTATTTATTATTGGGATGGCCATTAGGGCCATTATCAGCCAAAAACAAAGAGTGGGCTACGTGAGTTATAGGAGAAGTTGCAGAAGGTCTCCAAACCTTCGCCACCACCCACAACCACCACTTTCGATGGAATTGTGACTGGAAAGAAGGGAAGAATCAGCACTCGGACACCACCAACGAATCTGAACAACAATCTTAAGGCAAGTGGTTTGATTTCATTAGTTTCAGCGAATATTTCTTCCATGATTAGTGTAGAAATTGTTATTAACCTTGAAAGATGATGAAAACTCATGAACTTTGGTGGAGAACTCTAAATCTTGGATAGGAATTGCATGTAGATTAGCTCTGGATGAAATTTAGTAACCAAAACTTGACCCTTGATGGATTAAAAGCGAATTAAAGAAGAGAAATATCATGGTTCTTGAAGAAAATAGAAAACTATGGTTTTTATGAAGATTTTATCCATATAAGGTTAATTGCTGATGATTTAATGGTTTCGAAACGTCAAAAATATTGTATTTAGGTTGTACAATGATCCCATATCCTTAGTTTAGAATTTCATACCTTGTAATGGAGTTTTGGGACAACTCTGGGACTGAAAAACGAAGCAGTTCGTAGCCTCATCTGGTGCGATCGATCGATCGACATTCATAGGTCAATCGATCGACCTTCCCAGAAATTTTGATATTTTTCCTTATTGAATTTTAGCAATTTTGACCCTAGAAAATTATTGGTGGGGACCTTGTGAACACTTTTAGATTTAAGGAAGACCAGTAGGCGGGTATATGAGACCCGGATTATTATTAGAATTAAATTTGGGAGTTATGTTAGACTTAATAAGGTTTGACAAGTGAGGTACTATTAAAGACTGCGGTTAAATGAGTTAAATCTATATAGTTGGTAATATAAGTTTAGTGGCAGAAATACGGACCTTAAGAGTATTGGATTAAAGTATGATAATAATAGGAGACTTAGTAACCTTTATGAGTTAGGTTTTAAGTACTTGAAACTACGACGTGAGATGTGTCGGTGGACTATATTATGTAACTATCCGGAAGTATAAAAATGTACTAATTGGATTGTTGGTATAGGGTTTGAGAACATACATTTATTCATATTATAAAGTATCTAAGTTGTGTGAATGTTGAGTGTGGTGACAATTATATTCAACACAAATAAATGAGAAAAGCGCAATCACCAAGGAAAGTAAAGAACATAAAATGTCAATCCCACAACATAGTACGTACCTGGTTCAGCAAGAATGCCTACGTCCACGGTGGTGCAGTCGGTATTATTTCTATATACTCCGGGGAGCGTTTACAGATAATACAGTGCGTGCCTCTTGCCCCAGGCTTAGGGTTTATTATATACATGTTTATCTTTGGGGAGTGTGGGTGTTGGACTCCCCCACGTCCATCTTTTTCTCCTGGAATATCTCTATACGAGATCTTAGGAGAAGCCTAAGTTATAACGGAATTTATTTAAGGTGCGAGGGGTCCAAACTTTGGGCAATTTTTATTAGGCTACTCGTCCGGGCCCATGATGGCAAATTCGGGTACCCACAATTTCCCCTAAAGTTGTTGGGCCACAATTTGGGCTCAATAAATTTAAATGATTTGTCATAATGGCTCTTTTATAAATCGTGTAACTCTTCCCAAATTCGAGAACTGATTTAAGCGGCAGTTGCTTCGTGTCCTGTGCGCGATGATTGGGAACATTTAAAAGTTATTTGGAGCAGCATTCCTTAGTTGTCGTTTCAAATTTCTTAGTGTTCCCTCATCTTCTGCGAGTTTTAGTTATTGCGCCCTCTTCTCCAGGTTTTCATATTATCTTCGTTTTCAATCTCCCTCGTCATCTGGGATTGTGATCTTGCATCGTCCAAGTCAAGCTTTCATCTCGTAAGTCCCCTCTGCTCTCTCTCTCTGTGCTTTCTCTGTTGAGTTTTCTTTGAATTTGCAATTTAGGGTTTACAAATGACAAAGATAGGTAATAGATCATTGTATGAGTTTAGGAAGTTTTATTATATCCCATAGTGGGTAGAGATTGAGTGGGCCTCTCCCCCTAAAAATGTTAGAGAGATAGAGGGTGCTAATTGGATTCATGTCCTATTGCTTTCCCAAGGGGGCTTACTTTTCCTCCAAATAATTTGTTCCTGCATTTCTTTGGTTATTTCAACATTGTCCCTGCACAGTGTTCACCCAATGTCTGGAAGATAGTCAATGGTGTGCATAGAATAAATCAACTTTATGGCACTAAATTGGAGCTCGCTGAAGTTTGTTTTTGTTATTCCTTCTCTCGAACGAGCTCTGGACTTCTCTACCTCAAGGCCAGGAGTCTTGACAGGGTATTGTTAGTAAATTTACCTGATTCCCACAAGGACTACTAGCAAAATGGCTTTCTTGCTAGGAATTGGCAGTTATCCCCCCAGACTGAGGGGGCGAGGTCTAATAGATTCACTGTTCCCTTTTATGGGGAAGAGTATATAGGTAGTCTTTACTCTGCTCTTTCGATATCCTTGTTAATGTGTGATTTTTTTGATACTTTCTTATTTTCTTTTTAGCGAGGACAAAGAACTTGGAACCTTCCCTTAGCGAGGTCCGAGCTGTCGAGCTGATTAAAGCTTGGAATATCAGGTAATCTCTGGCTGACGGTGAACATCCCCAGTCCGCTGCTTTCCTGCTGGAGTATAAGAACATCGGGTCTAGTTTCATTATGAGGCCTGTGGAAAACATTCCTGACTTAGATACTTTTGAAGAAGCTGCTGCCGATCCCATTCAGTTAGACGAGGAAGAGAGCAGTTCTGAAAGTGATATCAGATGAGGTGCTGAAGGTGGTTCTGATGAGGCGAGCTCTAGTAGTGAAAGTTCCTCCAGCTCAGAAGAGGTTTATGAGGCTCAAAAGTATTCAATTACATCCAGTAGTTCTAGCGAGGAAATGGTTCCCTTAAGGAGAAAATTGATCCATGATGATGATAATGAAGATGTTGTGCTTCTCGCTTAGAGATCAAAGAAGCAGAAATCCAGCAGTGGGGCTATTGCCTCTGGTTCTCAGTCTGCTGCTCAGGAGCAGGAGAAGAAGAGAAAAGAAGAAGATGAGTTGAAAGAGAGAGAGAGAGAGAGAAAGAGAGAAGAGGAGAGGAAGAAGACTGAAGATAAAAAGAAGGTGGAGGAAAGGAAGAGGGAAGAGAAGGAGAAGGAAAGGAGAAGAGTGGAAGCGAGGATGAAGTCTGGGCAAGCTCTAGTGCCCGTGTCTGGGTTGCCAGAGGGGGCCTCAGTGGCCATTTCTCCTCAACTGGCTCCTGTGCTGCTCGAAAGAGCAGTCCTTCTTGCTGATCGCCAAAGGGAAATGGAGACTGACCAGTTAGCCTTGCAAGCGAGTTAGAGGCTAGCCTTGGTAAGTCTGTTTCTCTTTTCTAATGCTTGTCAAATTTTCTTTCTTTCTTTCTTCTAATGCCTTCTTTTACGTGCAGTTCGTGACTGAATTTGCTGTGCTCTATCGCTCTCGCGATGAGATGGTGAATAAGAATGGTGAACTGGAGATGCAGAACGCTGCTCTGAAAGTGAAGAGTATTGAGTTCGAGGCCAACTTGAAGGCTATTGATGCTGCTCTAATGTCTTTTGACTTGGCCCTTGTTAAAGCCAATCGAGCGAGGGAGGCAGTGGTCAAAGAACTGAACGAACTGCGGCAGGCCTATGATCTAGTCTGCTCGAGCAAGCTAGTGGTGGTGGAGGAGAATAAGGTGCTGATAGAGAAGCTAAAGGAAAAGGTGTCTGAGGCAGCCACCATTAAGGAAGATTCATATAATTTTGAGTGGGCTACCTCATATGAAGATGCTGAGGTTCAAATAGGCTACATCAGTCGTCTGAATTTCTAGAGGGGCTGGAACAAGGCCCTCTTAGCTACCAGGTTGGATCTCACTTCTCCCTTGTTTGACGAGCATGATCCAGGCCCAAAGCCTATCATAGATGAAGCTCTTACCCCCGTCGTCGAAGGTGTTGACCCTGCTTCCCAATCAGCTCCTGTTGATGCCCTTCCTGCTCAGGTGATAGAAGTTTTCCCTCCTGAGGAAGATGCTCGTACTGCTGCTGATAAGGGGAAACAACCAGCTTCTTCTGAACAAACCAAGGTCGCCAACTAATCTACTCTTAGGGTTGCTTTTGTATTTTTGTTTGTAATGTTCCTTTCTGATTCTCAATGTACTCTGATCCTTTATGTATGAATGAAATGAAAAGACTTTTTCCCTCAGTGTACTGATTCATTTTATCCTTTACTGCTCTTTCATGGCCTGTAGTCGATTGATGTAGATGAATATATACCAGCCACTTCTCAACTGGGATGAATGCTTGGTCCCGATGTGAGTCCTCAAGTTTGTCATACCTTCGTAAGAATTTATAAATCAGTGCGATTGAGGAATAAGCATTTTATAGAGTAGACGGAGCTCGTTGCTAAACTGAAAGACAGGCTTTAGGAGATGGAAGAAGTTGGAGCGTCTGTTCAAGAGGAAGTGAATATTATGAGAGCAAGACTCCTTGATGCTATTGAGATTAACCAAGTCGGAGAAGTTCTATAACAGGAAAATGAGTCCTTGAGGAGGGAAGTGTTGTGCCTCAGGGAGCATGCACCGAGCATTTTAAGGGGTTCCTCCTTAAGCTGACACAGAACCAAGCGATTCTCCAGCGGTGCTATGAGGTTCTACCCCATCGACTGTTCCTCGAGCTGGTACAAATATAAGAAGCCCAGTTAGGAAAATGGATGAGCTCCGTGAAGATGTCCGTCGAGCATATATGATTGCTGCTGGGCTTCAAAGGGATGTCACATGGCTTAGGCATCTATTTAAGAGAGGACCTCAGTGAGTATGGGCTGATGGTTACGACTAAGGTTGGGTAGATGCTCCGACGAGGCTGACAGAGTTTGAAGAGCTCGCCTTTATCAGGGGATGGTTGAGTGCCCTAAGGGAGCTGCAAGTTCCAAGGAACTCAATACTCTGGTATCGTCACGAGATCTTTCCTTCCACTTTAAGGCCTAAACCCTTCAGGAGGGATAATTAGTGGATCCCTATCGATGTCATCCCTCGGAACCTGTTGGAGTCAGATGCGAATGAGGTCGAGGAGGAATTAGCTCCTCATCCGGATGACGGTCGAAGAGCACAAGTGGCTGATTATCTTGTACGGAGGCCTCAGCCTCATTAAGATTTTACCAGTTGTAACTCTGTATACATATGTAATGAAGTAATGTAATATTGATGTTTTGGGCGATATCGCCGATTAAACATGGGTTGTATGTTCTTGTTGTAAATGTGATGAAGTAATATATAATTTATGTTTTGGGCGAACTCGCCGACTAAAAAAGTGTTCTATATTTTTTATGTCATTTATTCTTCACTTAATAATCTTGGTCCTCTCATGGCCGACTAGATTGGTAAGTTTGCATTGTTGAATCAGTTTCCCTCCAGTCCAGTATGCTTATGAGATATCATTCTGCCTTACTTTACCTTTTAGGTCGTGTCGTCACACTCCCTTAGGCCTAAGTGTGGCAATTGGCGAGGACACACCTGGTGTTGGATGCTCTATCCGATCAGAGTTTTGTTAACCAAACATTATTTGGCGACCAATTTGACTTGGTCGAATTGCCTAAGGATTTCCTGTAGGGCTTCATATATTGATAGGGGCAATGCTAATAGGTTGTTCGTGCTTCATAACGAAAACCTGAGGAGGGTGTTTTCCCTGCTATCGTGTACTTCGTAGTGTGCCTGTCACTTGGAAAGTGTGTGAAAGTTATAAAGTTCATATATTAGTTAACTGACACCTCACAGAATGCAACTGCCAAACAACTTTTATTAATCACAAGTAAATGAGCTGCTAGTTTCATAAAGCTGGTAAAAGACGAAAGAAAAAACTAAAAATATAATTTCTTAAGATTGGATGCATTCCATACTCGGGGTATCCTTCTGCCCTCCAGCGTTTCTAAGTGATAGGCTCCTTACAGGTCATCTGTTGTTATCTTGAATGGTCCTTCCCAGTTTGGCCCCAACTTGCCGTTTAATGGTTTTACTGCGCTGCCAAGGACTTTCCTTAGGACATAGTATCCAACTCGGAATGCCCTTGGATTGACCTTCTTATTATAGTGTTTTGCGAGCTGTTATTGATAGCTCGCTAGCTTCACTAAGGCAAGTTCTCTGCGTTCGTCGGCTAGGTCGAGTTCAGCGAGCAATGCTGCATCATTCTGGTCCTGGTCGACAAGGGTGGACCTCATACTTGGTAGGCCTACTTCAAATGGGATGACCGCTTCCATTCCATACGTTAGTGAGAATGGGGTTTCCCCCTTTGCCCGATGTGGTGTAGTGCGGTAAGCCCACAGAATATGCGGTAGTTCGTTCACCCATGCGCCTTTGGCTCGCTCTAATCGTTTCTTTAACCCATCGATCACCGTTTTGTTAGAAGCTTCGACTTGACCATTGCTCTGAGGATACGCCACCGAGCTAAAATAGTGCCTGATCTCGTGTTCATTGTAGAAGTTCTGGAAAGGTCCACTCTCGAACTGTGTTCCGTTGTCAGTGATGATGGTTCTAGGGATTCCAAAATGAGTAATTATGCTTTTCCATATAAATCTCATCATATCTGCATCTCGGATCTTTACCAGTGGCTCTGCCTCGATCCATTTGGTGAAGTAATCTGTTACGACCAACAGATACTTGCGGTTGCCAGCGGCGGTAGGAAGTGGTCCTATAATGTCCATTCCTCATTGGGCAAAAGGCCAGGGGCTGGTGAGTGATCTTAGGTCGCTGGTAGGTTGGTGAACCATAGGATCATGTAGCTGACATTTCTCATATTTGCGAGCATACACTGCCAAATATTTTTGCATATATGGCCACCAGTAGCCTTCCTTCATAGCTCGAAAAGCTAGTGATCTTCCTCCAATATGGCTTCCACGGATTCCTTCGTGGAGCTCGTGTAGAATTTTCCCGACATCCTTCGAGTGAACACATTGTAGGTAAGGGCTGGGGAACGATCTCTTATACAACTTGCCCTCGGGAGATAAGTGAAAGCGAGCAACTTTGACTCTTATCTGATGAGCAGCCTTCCTATCACTTGGAAGTGAGCCATCTTTTATATAGTCCCTTACAGGGTCCATCCAACTGGGTGCTGACTCAATCTGGAGCACATGTTCCATGCTTGGCAGCTCATCGCTCTGGTTGATGCTCGAATGAGTGAGGAAGTCGACGGGGATCGTTCTTTTTAAGTCAGAATTGATTACCGAACTCAGGGCTATCAGGGCATCAGCATGGTTGTTCTGTCCTCTGGGAAATTACTGGACACTGACTTCCTTGAATATGGCCATTAACCTCTTTGCCAAGGTGAGGTAGGCTATTATTCTTTCATCTTTTGTGTTGTAGTCCCCACTGATCTGATTGGAGACTAATTGTGAGTCGCCGAACACCTGTAACCGCTTTATCCCCAAAGTGTGTGCCTTCTGGAGGCCGACTATCAAAGACTCATACTCTGCCTCATTGTTGGAGGCTTCAAATCCAAGCCTGATTCCCTGTTCGAGGATTGTATCTTCTGTAGTAACAAGCACAATGCCTATTCCTTCCCCCTTTAAGTTGGAGGCTCCATCAACAAACAACTGCCAAACTCCCTCTCTTGCGTGGTTTTCTCTTTGCTTCATGGGTTGAAGTTGGTCGAGAGGATGCTCGCCTGTGAATTCATCTATGAAATCAGCAAAGACTTATCCTTTGATTGCATTCCTTGGTTGAAATTGGATGTCAAATCGTCCTAGCTTGACCGACCATTTAGTCAGTCTGCTCGACAAATCCGCTTTCCTCAGGATTGCTTTAAGAGGATACGATGTAAGGATGATGATGGTGTGAGATTCAAAGTAGTGCTTCAACTTCCTTGAAGCTACTACAAGTGAAAAGGCGAGCTTCTCTAGTGGCAGGTATCGTTGCTCAGCCTCTAATAAGGTCTTGCTCGTGTAATAAACGGGGTGCTAGATTCCTGCTTTCTCGCTTACCAGCGCAGAACTGACGGCATGATTGGAAACGGCGAGGTATAAGTACAAGGAATCTTTTTCTTGAGGTATGACGAGCAGGGGTGGTGAGATAAGGTAAGCCTTAAGCTCGTTCAATTCTTGCGAGCAATCTTTATTCCATTATACCGTTTTGTTTCCCTTCAAGATCTGGAAGAATAGTTTGCATTTCTCGAAGGATTTTGAGATGAAATGGTTTAAGGCAGCGATCATGCCGGTGAGCTTATGTACGTCCCGTATTGTGTGAGGGGGTTGTACCCTATTGATTGCATTGATCTGGTCCGAATTAGCCTCGATGCCTCTCTTACTGACCAAGTACCCAAGAAATTTTCCTGACTGGACACCGAAAGAACACTTGCTCGCGTTGAGCTTCATTCGGTATTTCCAGAGGATTTTTAAGGTTCTCGATAGGTCTGAGAGGTGGTCTTCTTTGTTCCTGCTCATGACGATCATATCATCGATGTAGACTTCCATAGTGTCTCCCATTTGATCTTTGAACATCTTGGTGACCAGTTGCTGGTAGGTCGCCCCTGTATTTTTTAGCCCGAAGGGCATGACTTTGTAACAGTATAATCTGATGGTGGTGATGAATGCGGTCTTATCCTGGTCTGGTGCATACAGAGGGATTTGGTGATACCCCAAATATGCATCCAAAAAACTCATTCTTTCTTGAGCTGCTGTGGCGTCCACCAATTGGTCAATTTTTGGGAGAGGGAAATTGTCCTTAGGGCAAGCCCTGTTAAGGTCAGTGAAGTCAATGTAGACTCTCCATTTCCCGTTATTCCTTAGAACTACTACTGGGTTGGATAACCATTTAGGGAATTGAACCTCCCGTATGGATCCTGCATCCAGTAATTTTTCAACTTCTTTTTTTATGGTTTTTTTCTTCTCGGGGGCAGTTTGTCGTGCCTTCTGCGTGATAGGTTTGAAAGTGGGGTCGACATGAAACCGATGACAAACCACACTGGAATCTATTTCGGGCAGCTCGTATGGTTCCCACGCGAAAATGTATATGTTGTTTCTCAGCAGAATCGTCAATTCTTTCTTTTCTTGGTTTATGAGAGAAGCTCCAATCAAGAATATCATGTCCTTCTCGCTAACACCAGCTGTAACTTCCTCCAGGTTTTTGACGACCCGCTCAAATGGGAGGAGCTTGGTCTCTTCCACTCCTGGTCTTCCGTACGTTAGCTGTTATTTTGAAGGTATCAGACCTTCTTGTTCCTCAGCTTTCTCGTTGGCCTTTTCTACCTTCTTCAATGGTTTTGGGCGGATGGCAGCTATAAAGCACCTTTTTTCCATCGCTTGATCGACATGGATATCCATTACTCCTCGCTTGGTCACATATTTGAGTTTTTAATGGTTAGTCGAGGGGACTGCCTTCATTGGATGTAGCCATCCTCTGCCGAGGATAGCTTGGTATGGCGAGTCAATGTCGACTACCAGAAACTCAATCATCTTGGAGATACTTCCTGCCCTTACTGGGAGCACAATATTTCCCAGTGGAATAGTCACTTTTCCAGCGAAGCCAATTAGATGGACAGTGGCTTCCTTTAAGTCGACGATGCTTAACTTCAATTTTCTGAATAGGTCGAGATACATTACCTCGTATGAGCTTCCTTGGTCGACGAGCAACTTGTCGACGTCATAGTTGGCTATCCTGAGCGTAATGATCAAGGCATCATGATGTGGGGTTCTCATTCCCACCAGATCTTCATCTGTGAACACGATATGTTTGCTATAGTCGACGTCATCTGCTCGTCGACATTTTCCTGATTGGGTCTTTGCTGGATCGATCTGAAAAGCTTGCATTACTGTTGTAAGATTTTTTACCTCCATTTCCAGCTGAATTCCCCTGAATCTTCTTCATATCAAATGCCCCATGAATTACCGCAAATTCATGGCCAGCACCGTCTTTGAGTACGTTATCAGGTCTTGCTTCTCCATTGGCAACAACTTTCTCTGCCTTCTTCTCCACAAACTCGTTCAGGTGCCCAGACTGGGCCAGATCTTCGAGGTGGGACTTAAGAGCTTTGCAGTGCTCAGTCTTATATCCTCCCTCTTTATGAAAAGCACATCCTATCGCGTTGTTTCTCTTTAAGGGATCTCCTCCCATCTTTCTGGGTGACTTAATAAATGGCTCGTCTTTTGGGGCATCACTTAATGATCTACACGGATAATGTTGCCACAAGCTGCTTTAATTCGATGAAGAAGTTGACCCCAAAGCATGTTAGATGGCAAGATTTTATGTCTATATTTGATTATAAGTTGCTTTACATGCCGAAAAGTGCAAATTAGGTAGCATATGTGTTGAGCAGAAAGCCTAATTTATAGGAAGAAGGAGACTCCATTAGAGTAGGTGCGTGTATACTTGCTGCCCTTTCCAAAGCTGTTAGTGACTTACTGCCTCAAATTCGAGAAAAGACTGCAGAAGACCCTGTTACAAAGGTCTTATTTTAATAGATTAATGAAGGTGTTACTCGTAGATTTTGGGTAGATGAAGGTGTTATCTACGTAAAAGGGAACATGACCCATGTTCCTAAAACTGGAGGAATCAGGCAGAGGCTATTAAAAGAAACACATGATGCTTTGTACGCAAGGCATCCGGGGCAAGACAAGACGTTTGCCTTATTATCTAAAAGCTTTTATTGGCCTCGAATGGATTCAGATGTGGAGTTGTACGTGAGAACTTATGTGGTTTGCCAGCAGGATAAAACGGAAAGGAAGAAAGCAACGGGAACCTTAGAGCCACTCCCAGTCCTTACAAGGTCTTGGGAAAGTGTCTCTATGGACTTCATCAACGGATTGCCAAAAGTGAAAGATTTCACTTCAATAATGGTGGTAGTCGATCAGTTTTCCAAATATGCAACGTTTATTCCAGCCCCAAAGATTTGTTCGGCGGAAATTATAGCAGATTTGTTCTTTCGGTACGTGGTAAAGTGGTGGGGATTTCCACTTGACATCATCAGCGATCGAGATGCGAGATTTATCGGGCGGTTTTGGACCGCTTTGTTTGAGTTATTGGGGTCACAGTTGAGTTTTCTACAGTAAATCACCCTCAAACGGATGGGCAAACAGAAAGGGTGAATGCGCTATTGGAGGAATACTTGCGACATTACGTAACTGTCAACCAACAAAATTGGGTTGAGTTACTTGATGTTGCTCAATTTTGTTACAATCTGCATCAAAGTTCGGTGACAGGGCAGAGTCCGTTTGAACTTGCAACCGGACAGCAGCCTCTTATGTAATACCCCGTAATTTTAATGATTTTTATTTATTGGGTTAATTGAATTAAATGAGAATTGATTTGGAAATTAACCTGAAAATAAATACTAGCGAGATGTGAGTTGGTATTTGATTATGATGTTAAAATAAAATACTACTGAGAATATATGGTAATATATGAGTATTGAAAATGTTAAAATTGTCACGAGGCAGAAATATGACAATTTGGGAAATTAAGTTGGGATGCGCGTGTCAGTCGCGTCAGGAATGAATTTAATTAGATTCAAAAGAAAATTATATTTTTATCAACCTAATGGTCATTTTGAGTGCGCCAACGTGTCCGAAAGGGTCGAAATAGTCATAAAACACTAGCCGGGAGTTTAGTTTGGGTCCCGTGGCATTTTTAGGCCAAACCGGCAACCTAGAAGGGTATTTTGGTAATTTTAAAAATTAAGGGATTAAAACCCACGAATTTTAGAGGTAATTTAGATATTATTAAAAGGGCCACTAAGGCCATTATCAGCCAAAAGTGAGAGAGTGGGCTACGGAGGTTTTTGAGAGAAGTTAGAAGAGAGGTTAAAGGAGGATCTAAGCCAAACCATCTCCCCACCATCATTTTGAAAGGAAATTGTGATCGGAAAGAAGAAAGAACCAGCCTTGATCATCAACAATGAATCAGAACATCGTATTTAAGGCAAGTGATTTGATATTATTAAGTTCAATGAATATTTCTTCCATGTTTAGTGTAGAAACTGTATTTGCCTTGAAAGTTTTGATGAAAACCTAATGGGATTGATATAGAACTCTAAAGTTTGGTTAGGGATTGCATGTAGAATGTTTATGGACGAAATTGGTAATGCAAAACTTAACTTTGATGATTTAAAAATGGATTAATGATGAGTATTTAGGTGCAATTAAATTCTGGATTCATGTTCATAGGGTTTGGGGCAAGAATTGGGGATTTATGATTATTGCATCTTGATTAGTAAGATTTGACACCAATAATATGTTAAGGAGTGATCTAGGATGACTTAGAATAGTTTAAAAACATTAAAACATAATTGGGATGATCTTAGGATGGATTTAGAGAAGAGAAATATGAAGAAAAACGAAATTGGGAAATTCTGGGCATTTTCTGCCATCTCGTTAGAAGACCTGCCCAGGTCGTTCGAATGACCTCGTTCGAACGAGACTTCTAACGAGATGACAGTATCCCTTCTAACGAGTTTGTCTGAAGCCTTCGTTCGAGCGACACTCGTTCGAACTACCTCGTTCGAACGAAATTTCTAACGAGTTGACAGAATGGCTTTTTAGGTCTGATTTTTATTTCGAACTTCCAGTAGACCTATTTAATTGAGTGTTAACCTTCCATTTTTGACTAGTGGGTATAGTTGTGATATTGGAGTACGTTGAGGATTAAAACTCATAATTTTTTAATAATCCGGATGACATCTATGGGTTAGGAAATAAGTACTTAAAATTATGACGTGAGAAGGGTTGACAACTTTTAATGTATATTCTTCGGGGATTTGTAAACGTGCAACATTTGATGAAGGTATAGGAATGTGAAATATACCTCTATTAATATTATAAGTTATCTAAGATGTGTGAATTCTTAGTATATGTGTTTATCTGTGTATAACATACCTACCATACTTGCTATCACGGGAGGTCGGCGTTCGATCAGGGCCATCTAATCTTTGTGTGCCTACGGGGGGATTTAGATTGGTACCTCGAGGACATAGGTCAGAGAATGGCTTATTGGGGAGTTAATAAGTCAGCTGATCATGGGATCGTAGGTATGTGCGTGACCCATGTGATGTGAACTATGTTCGCCCGATTCCTGAGTGATTTGGAGTACGTGATCCTAATGTACGTGATGTACCGGGATTTGGTAGCAGAGTATGTGTGCACCGCAGCTTAGTCTCGGGGTGCCAGTATTGTATATTTATGATGAGATTAATATATTGATAATTGAAATAAACTGTCATTATAAATGTAAGTGTGAATGATCGTAACATTTTTAGTAGAGTTAAAGATGGAAAGCCTTAGTAATTATTATGATTAATTATGAGAAATAAAAAGTAAAATTCTCTGTTTATATTAAGATGTCGGGAATTGAATCGTGAATAGTATAGAAATGTTAGGTTGTGTATTGGACTAGTTAGATAGTGGAATAACTAGAATGGGTACGGGTACGATAGGAGTTCACCATTAGTTGAGAGGTGAGGAACTCATGTGAGTGCACGCACTATCATGTATTTTATATTCACTGTTTAATGATATTAAACACTTGCTGTATTTTAAACTGTTTTCACTATCGGGCTCTGACCCGTTTGCTTTCAAATCTATTTTCTTGTAAAAACCTTTTAGGCGCCCATCCACAAGGACACCCAGCTTAGGAGTTCCATTCCAGTGACGTATTGTAGCTGCTGTGGAAGTTACAGGACCTCGATTATAGACGCCTCCACTTTCTACCTTGATTCTATTTCAGACTTATTTATCTGTAGGGCATGTCGCCCCTTTTCTCTTAGAGACAGTTTAATTATTCAGTTTTAATTCAGTTGTGGATGTAATTAATTTGTGATTCAGACTTTGTATTTGGTTGTATTTAGTATTCGGATTATTTAGAGGAGTATTCCTCCAGATTCACTGTTATTCCATTATTATTCTATTGTGACTGTGTTGTGAATATGGTATTATCATTTCATAATTTAAATGGATTGTATGTTAATCTTATTTAATTTAAAAATTGACAACTCACTTTTTAAATATTAGGCGGCTAGAAATTGTTAAAAATGTTTTCGACAATGATGTTATGAATTGAACCAACTTGACATTTTGTATTAATTTGAATAAAGGAGTAGCTACCCGGTATTTAATTAGTCGAGGTGTCACATCTTACTCCTCACGAGATTGCAAAACAGAAATCCCAAGGGCGTTGTCCAGTAGTATACAGGTCTGCAAGAGGAAGGCAGGAACGAATCGAGGAAGCAAGGGATGTTTTGGCAAAATTAGTTAGAACGATGAAGAAATGGGATGACGAAAGCAGGCGCAACATGGAATTTGATGTTGGTGACATGGTAATGTTGAAGCTCACTCCACAAGTTTGGAAGAAGGTGAGTCGAAAGACAGCACACAAGGGTCTTATTCAGCGGTATGATGGACCGTTTTAGATCACAAGGATAATTGGAAGGTTAGTTTATCAGTTAGAGATACCTTCCCGGTTGAAATTACATCCAGTTTTTCATGTTAGTTTCTTGAAGAGATTTTATGAAGACAACTCAAACCCTAACCGGGCGGATCAGGTTAGGGTGCCACCGACGATAAGGAAGCAGTACTCCGAGGTTGCCGGGAGAATTCTGGACCACCGCACGGAAGAAGTAAGTAGAAAGAATAGAAGAACTTTCTACCTTGTGAAGTGGAAAGGGAAGGCAGTTGAGGAAGCTACTTGGGAGAAGGACACGATGTTGTGGCATTTTGAGAATGTGATTAACCCTTACTTGGATTCTGTTTCGACGAGGAAGTCTTCAATTCGAGTGGGGCAGGGTTTGTCACACCCAAAACTTACTTGAGTTCTTGGAAACGGAAACACACTTGCCTTAGTCACACTTTTCTAAGGTAAGTGAGCTGGAAAGAAGTGATGGAGCAAAACGAAGTCAGGTTGGTGGTCTATACGGGCTTATGATCTTTTGGCAGTTAACGTCCACTGCTACCACTGGGGATTTTTGTTAAGAACATATATAAGGAGGGGGGTCCTCCGAGGGAGAACTGGAATTTCATCCATAGGTGCTCCTAGGCTTATGGCTTACTCATGGGATATGTGGGATTGTCCTAAGACCAACGTGGGATTGGTAGTGCATGGTTTTTGGTTCGTGATCTGGGTAATCATCCCGAATCATACCCGTGTTGGATCAGGTTGCTATTTACATGGGTAAAGCTTATTGGAATCAAGGTGAGGGTGTCCAGAAATATGGGAATAGTTCCTAGTTATGTTCAGGTATGAGTTGGGCTTGTCTTAATGCAGTTTTCGATAGTTTTGGGAGCAGTTACATGGGTGAACAGGTGGCTACACGGGTTTACTCGAGTTTGAATGGGGAAATGATGATAACTACCTCGTAACTGCCCAAAGACACCTGTTCAGAAGACAATGCAGTAACACTAAGAAGTTTGAAACGACAACTAAGAAACGCTGCTCCAAATAACTTTTAAATGTTCCCAATCATCGCGCACAGGACACGAAGCAACTGCCTCCTAAATCAGTTCTCGACTTTGGGAAGAGTTACACAATTTACAAAAGAGCCATTATGACAAATCATTTAAATTTATTGAGCCCAAATTGTAGCCCAACAACTTTAGGGGAAATTGTGGGTACCCGAATTTGCCATCATGGGCACGGATGAGTAGCCTAATAAAAACGACCCAAAGTTCGGACCCCTCGCACCTTAACTAAATTCCGTTATGACTTAGTCTTCTCCTAGGATCTCGTATAGAGATATTCCAGGAGAAAGATATGGACGTGGGGGAGTCCAACACCCCTACTCCCCAAAGGTAAACATGTATATAATAAAGCCTAAGCTTAGGGCAAGAGGCACGCACTGTATTCTCTATAAATGCTCCCCAAAGTATATAGAAATAATACCGACTGCACCACCGTGGACGTAGGCATTCTTGCTGAACCACGTGCATATTGTGTTGTGTGATTGGCATTTTATGTTCTTTACTTTCCTTGGTGATTGCGCTTTTCTCATTTATTGTGTTGAATATAATTGTCACCACACTTAGTAAATGGATTTATATGTGCATGACATACCTACCATATTTGCTATCACAGGAGGTCGGCTTTCGGAACAAGGCCATCTAATCTTTGTGTGCCTACGAGGGGATTTAGATTGGTACCTTAAGGACATAGGGTTGTGAATGACTTATTTGTGAGTTGATAAGTCAGCTAACCATGGGAGTGTAGTTATGTGCGTGATCCATGGGTATGTGAACTATGTTCGCCTCCAATATGTGTGATTTTTCTTATTAAAACGGTTCCTGAGAGATTCGGAATACGTAATCCTTATGTACGTGATGTATTGGGATTCGATAGCAGAGTATATGTGCACCGCAGCTTAGCCTAGGGGTGACCTAATTATATAATCATGTTTAAATTTTTATATTGGTGATGATAACAGACTCCTTGTTAATGTGGGTGAATATCCTTATTAATGTGTCTGAATATTTGCGACACTTTGAGTAAAGTTAGAATTGAGAATTTCCTATATGATTTAATATAAATTAATCTGAGAGATGAAAAGGTAGATTCACATAAGTTAGATTGGAATGTCTTGAAGAAATCCCTATATTATCATGTGAGGACGGGTTGCAGTATAGACTAGTTAGTTAGCGGCATAACTAGGATGGGTTGTAGATATACAATAAGCGTGCACATTAGTTGAGAGGTGAGAAACTCATGTGAGAGCACGGAACTAACATGTACTTAATATTCATTGTTTAATGAAATTAATCACTTGCTATATTTTAAACTGTTTTCACATCGGGCTCTGACCCGTTTGCTTTCAAATCTATTTTCTTGAAAAACCTTTTAGGTGCTCAGCCACAGGGATGCCAAGCTTAGGGGTTTCATTTCAGTGACGTGATGTAGCTGCTGTGGAAGTTACAGGATCTTGATGATAGACGCCTCCACATTCTGCATTGATTCCATTTCAGACTTATTCATTTGTTAGGGCATGTCGCCCCATTTCTTTTAGACACGGTTTTATCATACTCAGTTTCTATATAGTTTTGGAGTTAATCCATTTATTATTCAGACGTTGTATTTGGTTTTATTCAGTATTTGGGATTATTCAGAGGAGTGTTACTCCAGACTCATTTATTATTCCATTATTATTTTGATGTGACTGTGATGTGATGGTGGTATCATTTAGCTAATAATTTTAATTGGTTGCAAGTTAATTTAATTTAATAAAATTTGACAACTCACTTTTTAAATATTAGGTGGCTAGTAATTGTTTATATAAATGTTTTCGACAGTGATGCTTTGAACTGAATCAACTTGACATTTTGTATTAATTTGAATAAAGGAGTAGCTACCTGATATTTAACTAGTCGGGGTGTCACATATATATAAATAAGTAGGTGACTACTTATGAACTTAGGAGTCAGATTTAGACTTGAAAAGGTTAACTAGTGATACGAGTGACTTGCTTGTTTAGCTGATTTTATTTTATATATATACAGGTATAAAGACATTATATATATGTTTATAAATATAATTGGTTATGATTGATATATGTGAAACATACCACTCTAGTGTGATGCTATCAATGGAGGTTAAGCAGTGTGGACGATCTCTCCTGACGAATCTCAAGAGGTGTCGTATGGGTCCCCAGGGTCATAGGTCTGTGCATACCTACTCTATGTGAGGTCGGAGTCCAAGTGGAGTCATGTGGTATGGTTATGACCCAATTACTTAAGATTATGACCGCCTTTAGTTATGTTTACTATTTGAGTTCGACGGTGTGATTCCGATCTAGTGGCCCATGATAGTGTGTGTATGCCCCGGAGACTGATAGCATATAATAGATTCTCATCCAAAGAGTTATTTGTCTCAGATCTTGTGGTTGTACACATGTAGTGAGTGATGTAATACCCGTGTTTTCGGAATAAAATATTATGACAAAAATTAATTTAATAATTTTTAATTAAAATTGGGAATAAATTAAATCGGAGGAATTTAAATTTAAATGAGTAAAATTTCAATTGAGAAACAATACTCACTCGTGATTTTTTAGTTATTGAACTTAATTGTACATGATAGGTTCACTCATACAAAATAAATCATATAGTAAATTATTTAGGGTTATGCATCATCTAAACATAGTAAAAATGTCTGTATCGAATAAAAATAATTGGGACACATTTCGGGAGGTTTTATGAGTGCGTTTAGGTGTTTTAGACCTTTAGAAACAGTCATGGGATATATGTACATATGTTGGAAGGTTATTGGACTATTAGGATTATGAGTTTGGGCTATTTGGGGGTCTAAATATCGAACTTTAAGTCTAACTCGGGAAATGAGTTTAGAATACTTAAATTAGGAGATGAAGGAAACTCTTCATCATTAACCAAGAACCCTAGCAGACACATTGGGAAGAGAGAGGAGGCAAAAGGCTAAGGAGAGGGATAAATAGAGAAATAAGGCTAAAGAACTCACCAAAAAATCCTTAAGAAAATCAGGCAAGAATTTTCTTCCTAACTTTATTTGCCTAATATATTTCTTAATTCATTGTGATATATCTTCCATATAGGATTCTAAATTTTACAGGGATTTGTGGCAATATAATGATGAATTAAATCATATTTGTAGAGGATTTGAATATAAGAATAGGGTAGAGAATCCAAAAATTAGGACGGGTATTTATTGTGATTTAAATGATAGGAATTCATACTTTAAAGCCCTCGTTTAAATGATATGGTTGATCACATGTAGAGGATTATTGTTAATGCTAAAGATTTGAAATTTATATTGATTATAACCCATGCATCATGGTAGAATCATGGGGAATTTATAGGTATAGATTTCATTTGGTATGAAACCACCAATAGCATGAAATCCTAGAATTTGAGACTTGATCTGGGATTTAAAATTCGTAATAATTGATCTTAAGATGGTAAACAAAGTCATGGGGATTGATATTAGTGATTATTAAAAGGTTTAAGCCTTTGTAATTCAGTTTGGATGGAAGAATCTAATTCCCGACCTTAGAAAAATTATTGGGTTTGAAGCACCTTATACTCTTAACTCACTTGAGTCTATATTGTATAAGTGCTCATCTAGTTTGGAAATAGTGACAAAATTGTGTCCTTTCCTAGAATCCAAAAAGCCTCAGAGATTGTCTATATTTTATTCTTCTTGTTTGTTTGATCCAAGGTAAACTTACCAACACTCACACACATTAGTATTGCAGTCATACATTGCATATTGCATATAATTGAGTGTGTGTATATTGAGTGTGTTCCCTCAAATTGATTTTTAATATTTTTTGGGAATTTTAAACGATTTTAAAACAATTTTTATCCTAATTAAAATTGGTTTTATAAAGAATTGGGGTCATTTTGTAATTATGGATTGTTGGTTTTATTGGCTGAAAGTTCACTTGGGTAGAATCTAAATGTGCTAGAGACATCAGGGTACGTTTGTAATTTATTTTGGACGCGCGTGTGGTATCCAGTTATATCTCTACACCTGTCAAGCTGTCATTGAACCAGTTTGTGTTTTCTCTGTGAGACATTAGCCGTGCTCAGTTCCAGCCCTTGGATTGTCTTTAATCGACGATCTGCATGCGTCCTTATACAATCCATGTGAACTTCTGTCAAACCAATCACAAGCATTTTAATCACCGCGTATCTATAGCCCTTAGATCTAATTCAATCTGCCTAGACCAAATCGTAGCCATTGATTTGGGGAAGCCTTCTCGATCCTTCTCAGCCCCTATAAAAGGAGACCTTCCCTCAGCCATATGAGACTTTTTCCACTTCGTCTATTAGAGAGAGAGGAGAGATAGAGAGAAACCAGAGTTAGGAAACCCTAACCCTAAATCTTCCTAAACAGTTTTCAAACCATAACCTCTTTCAAAAACCAGTTTATACCAAACACAACCTTGAGTGTTTGAAAGTTTTGAGTGTTGATTTGTTAATTGTTTGATGTTGTAACCTCTTCTTTCTAAGATCTTGTTTTCAACTTCAAAATTTTATTGGATCTGTGTTTCTACTTTTATAGAAATCTTAGATCTAGTTGTTGCATGTTATATTACACATAGATCTGCATCTGTAGTTTCTCATCTTGAGAAAACTTTTGTTGATTTGATTCTGAAAATGTTTTTAACTTCAAAATAAACAAAAACACTTTATGTTTCTAGTTCTTTTGAAACAAGACCTTCGACCTAGTTGGAATCGTACTTAGTGATTTTCAATCTCAAAAATATTTTCAAAACCTAAGATTGATTAAGATCTTGATACGTCTTCCGAGCAAGATAGCCGTGGATTCTGGGATTATTATAAAGGTCAAATAAGGTTTAAGTTTTCTAAGAAGAGAGAAATCTAAAATCACTGCATATAGATCTTATATGTAATTTGATAGGACTGTTTGTATAAATCTGCGTGAGTGTGTGCATGCATGTGTAAGAAAGCACCTTCACAAACACTATCACCCTACCACACTAAAAGTGTTGGTAATAAGATCTCAAGAACAAGAGTCGACGTAAAGAACTGGAACAAATTGGAAGTTAGCAAACTGTAGAACAACATCAACAAACAGAACTGCAGACAAGTTAGAAGGACACAAGTGGGTACATTCCTAAACTTGTATAGGTCTGATTTGTGTGCATGTGTGTTATATAGTTTGTAACTGTTATAATTTGTTTTAGTGAATTTTTGATTTACTCCGTAGAGGGAGTCGTGGATGTTTCCTCAGTTGGTTGAGGTTTTACCATGTTAAAAATAGCTTGTCTTTAATCTTTCTACATCTCCTCATCTAATTATTATGGTTATGTTGAGTTTAAGTTTTTAAACTGATTTGCTAAACCTGTTAACCAATCTTGAACAGATCTCGTACATATTTTGTTAAACACGTATTGTGATTAATTTGATTTGATTTTAAGAAAAGAGTTTCTTCAAAAAACACATCAGAGTTACTTAAATAGTTTAATCTTGTATTAAAAGTCTTTAGTAACAGTATTTCAATTGGTATCAGAGCCTTGTAAACTTCTTTTAAAAAATCCCGTGTTTCTGAAAATCAAACAGGGATGAGAAAAATGAAAGATTTCGTAACTTGACCAGACCTCCTCTCTTTGATGGAACCAATTTTGCTTACTGGAAAGTAAGGATGATTGCTTTCATTCAAGGAACCTTGGGAGATGATGTTTGGGACATTGTTGAAAATGGATACATTTATCCTACTAAACCAGCCACTGAAGGAAGTAATGAGAGGATTAAGAAAGTGTTAAGTGAGTTCCCACAAGAAGAGAACCAAGTTTCTCGCAACAATAACAAAGGAAAGAATGCCATATTTATGTCCATAAATGAACATGAGTTCAAAAGGATCTCATCTTGTGCCACTTCTAAGGAATCTTGGCACTCTTTGGTTACTGCTCATGAAGGTGACACTAGAGTTAAGGCTGCTAAAACACAAATGCTCATTCAACAGTATAACTCTTTAATTATGTCTGATCTGAGTCATTTGATGACTTTTATATGAATTTGACTGATATTGTGACCAAACTGCATGCTAATGGGATAACATATGACAGACATGAAATCTTATCTAAAATTCTAAGATCATTACCACAGAAATTTGACAATAAAAGATATGCTTTTGAGGGAATGTGTGACCGAAATCTCACTCCTGAATTACTCAGTAGTAAACTAAGAACTGTGGAAATGGAATTAGAATTTAAGAAACAATTGACTCAGTCCCATAGGAAACAGACTAGTTCCAATCTGAGTTTTTCTTCTAAACTGATTAAGCCTGAGCTTAACATTCCCAATTATGACTCTGATGAGGAATGTGACATAGAGAGTTTGGACAATCAAATTGCCTTAATGTCAAAACAGTTTAAGAAAATTATAAAGTTTAGAAATAACATGGCAAACAAATAAGGCAAGTCTAATTATCCAACTCACTCTAATCACAAACCTCTTGAGAAAGGTCAAGACAAACATCACAAGGACATTCATACTAGACCTAACAAAGACCTTAAGAAGATTGAATGCTTTAGATGTGGAAAACTAGGACACATAGCGCAAGACTGTAGAGTGATACTGAACACTCACAATAAGCATACTAGGGCCAACATTTGCAAGACATGGGATGATTCAAGTGATTCTGAAAATGAGGAACCTGAGTCATCTGATGTTTTTTATCCTTGCATGTCTTTCTTTGCTAAGATAATATACAATGATGATATGCCTATGTATGAGAATGATGATAGTATCTCCACTCCTTCTGTTGTGAATCATGCTCCTACTGGTTTAGATGCTTTACTTTTGGAGAACATTGATAGTTCAACCACGGGGTGTGTGATTCAAAGGGAATACGATAATGACGATGTCCATGGGTGCATGAGTTCAAGAAATGAATCCTTAGGGGTCAATTCACAAACCACACTTAGTGACTCGGACACTGAAGACCTACCTGATATTCACACACTTTATGCGAAAACTCTCAAGAAAAGCACTAGACTAGATAAGATAGTGAAAGATCTCACTAAGAAACTAGAAGATTTAAGCCTGATGGTCAAACTTAATGCTGAAGAGTATACTACCCAATGTCTTACTCATGAAAATTAAATCAAAATGTTTGATAAAAAATTGAAAAATTTGACTGAAACAAATCAAACACTGGAGAAAAAATACAAAGGGACATTATTAAAATTGGAACAAACAAAAGAGAAGACAGCAACAGTTTTCAAAAAATTCACAAAATTTGAAAATAACTCAAACTATTTTGATGGTTTTGTTGATGATTCAAAAACCAATTCTGATGATTGAACTGGAATAGGGTTTTGCCCCAATTTAAAGACACAAATAAAATCTTTTGAATCTATCAGGTTTGTGTCAGGAGGCAAAAGACCTATAGAAACTTGCCCAGACTTTCATTCTCTAAAAACTGAGTTTGATACTAAATAACAAAAGTTTAATATTGGGGAACCAAGTTACTCTAAGCATGAAAATTCACCTAAGGCTAAATATATTGCCCTCTATTTAGGAAGAGTGACTCTACCTTCAAAACTGTTCTACCAAGAAATAGGGTTCAACCTATAATTCCCTTAAAGCCTATGTTTAGAGACTTTCCTAAAGAGATACCCTCTTCGAGAAATATTTATTGCTCCTACTGCGATATATACAATCATTCTTTTGATAGCTGCTATGGGTGCCCGGAATTGGCATTACAGGCCTGGATGAGTAACCCAATTAAAACGACCCAAAGTCTAAGCCCTTCGCACCTTAACATTAATTCAGTTTTAATTTAGTCTTCTCCCATTTTCTAAAATAGAGATATTTCAGGAGAAGATGATAAACGTGGGGAAGTCCAACACCCCCACTCCCCGAAGACAGACATGTATATAAGAAACCCTAGGTCTGGGGCAAAGGACATGCACTGTATTCTCTATAATCGCTCCCCGGAGTATATAGAAATAATACTGGCTGCACCACCATGGACGTAGGCACTATTGCTGAACCACGTACATCTAATGTTGTGTGATTGGCATTTTATGTTTCTTATTTTACTTGGTGATTGCGCTTTTCTCATCTATTTGTGTTGCAAATAATTGTCACCACAATTAGCGTCGTCTGTGGGAAGCGTCTATCTTCCCTGAGAAAGCCCACACCAACAAAGAGGTTTGAAATGTCTGGTCACAGTAGTAATGCTCCTCAGGCAGGAGATATCCAAGAACAACCCGCTCCTCACAGAATCAGATCTGAAGTTCGGCGCTCAAATCAAAGGGCTCGCCTAGAGAGGACAACCTCAGAAGAAAGCCAAGGACCAACGAGGTCAACACAAATATCCAGGCTGATTGATGCATATGAGCCGAGGCTCCAAGAGCAGAGAGAGTCTTCTCGCAAGCACAAAGCTGAGAATGCTCGCCTCAAAAGAAGGTTAGAAAGAATGGATAGAGAGCTCCATCGTGGTACCATGAGACGTCCGTACCGCACTCCTAGCCCTCAGGCGAGAAAGTCTTGCAGCCGAGGAAGGAGCCCTAGACGCGGGTCCCAGGAAGTTGAGGGAAACGAATCAGAGGATGACCTGCTCGAGCAACTGCAACTAGCTCGCAATTACAGGAGCCCAACTCGAAGCAACGAGAACATATAAAGTCTGGTTCGAAGGGAGATGGACCAACACCCTGCGCATCATGGTACCAGATCGACCCTAGAGCTCTCTAGGTGAGCTCTCAAAACTCACATGAGATCGAATTTCTCAAGGGAGTAGAAGAAGAGGAATCCCCCAAGAAATTTGCTATTCCAAGGTTCAAGATTTATGATGGTAAAACTGATCCCATTGATCACGTCAGGCCGTACAGGCAGGCCAGAACCCTATGGAACCATCGAGACGCACTGATGTGCCAAATTTTTCCCTTGAGCCTGCATGACATGGCGTAGAAATGGTTCGAAAGGCTCCCCCACAGGTCCATCAGAAGCTTCAAGTCCCTGGTCGAGCTCTTTACGGCCCGCTTCATTACCAGTAGCTCCCATCCCAAAAGGATGGATGCTTTGCTAACAATGAAAAAGACGCCTTAAGAGACCCTCCGAGACTATGCGAAGAGGTACTGGGAGTTATTCAACGAGGTCGAGGACTGATCGGAGCAAGTGGCAGTAGCCTCTTTCAAAATTGGGCTTCCCAACTCTTCCCTTCTGTACCAGTCCCTGATAAAGAAAGAGGCCATGACCATCGATGACATGATGGCTCGCATCGAGAAGTATGCCAAGGTGGAGGATGTGACCCGCCTCAGCACAAGAGAAAACGGTCGAGCTAAGATCACAGCCAAAGGCAGTGACAAAACTGAGAACCAAAAGAAAGGAGGAAAGAATGGGGGAAAGAATGGCTCCAAGAACGGAGGCAGCAACGATGTGGCAAAAGCATTTCAGGCGATCAACACTGTCTTCAGAGAACCAATTTACAAAATTCTCGTAAAAATCAAAGATGAGCCATTTATTAAGTGGCCCAGAAAGATGGGAGGAGATACCTCAAAGAGAAATAATGCGCTAAGATGCACTTTCCATAAATAGGGAGGACATAAGACTGAGCATTGCAAGGCTCTTAAGTCCCACCTCGAAGAGCTGGCCCAGTCCGGGAATTTGAACGAATTTGTGGAAAAGAAGGCAGAGAAAGTTGCTGCCCATAGAGAAGCAAGGCCTGATAACGTACTCGAAGATAATGTCGGCCATGAATTCACAGTAATTCATGGGGCATCCGATGTGAAGCAGATTCAAGGAAATTTAGCTCGAATGGAGGTAAAAAAGCTTACAGCGGTGATGCAAGCTTTTCAGATCGATCCAGCAAAAACACAGTCAGGAAAGCATCGACGAGCAGATGACATTGACTATAGTAAGCATATTGTATTCACAGATGAAGATCTGGTGGGAGTGAGAACCCCACAACATGATGCTTTAGTCATTACTCTCAGGATAACGAACTATGACGTCGACCAAGGAAGCTCGTCCGAGGTAATGTATCTAGACCTGTTTAGAAAATTGAAGTTAAGCATCTCCAACCTGAAGGAAGATACTACCTTTTAGTTGGCTTCGCTGGTAAAGTGACTATGCCCTTGGGAATGATCTTGCTGCCAGTAAGGGCAGGAAATGTCTCCAAGATGATTGAGTTTCTTGTGGTTGATATTGACTCGCCATACCAAGCTATCCTTAGTAGAGGATGGCTGCACACGATGAAGGCAGTCTCCTCGACCTACCATCAGAAGCTCAAATATGTGACCGAGCGAGGAGTAATGGAGATCCATGGCGATCAAACGATGGAAAGAAGGTGCTTCATAGAAGCCATCTGCCCAAGACCAGAGAAGAAAGCTGACAAGTCCAGCGAGAAAGTTGAGGAACAAAAAGGTCTAACACCTTCAAAATAGCAGTTAAAGTACAGAAGACCCGGAGTAGAGGAGACCAGTCTCATCCCCTTCGAACAAGTCGTCGAGAACCTGGAAAAAGTTACAGCTGGAGGTAGCGACGATGACAGGGTTTTCTTGATTGGATCTTCTCTCACAAATCAGGAACAGAAGGATTTGACGATTCTGCTGAGAAGAAATGTAGACGTTTTTGTATGGGAACCATACGAGCTGCCTGGGATTGATCCTAGTGTGGTTTGTCATAAGCTACATGTCGACCCCACCTTCAAACCAATCGCGCAGAAAGCACGGCGAACTGTGCCCGAGAAGGCAAAGGCCGTGGAAAAAGAAGTTGAAAAACTGATGGATACAGGATCCATTCGGGAAGTCCAATTCCCTAAATGGTTATCCAACCCAGTAGTAGTCCCAAAGAATAACGGAAAATGGAGAGTCTACATCGACTTCACTGACCTTAATAAGGCATGCCCTAAGGACAGTTTCCCTCTCCCAAAAATCGATCAGCTAGTGGACACCACAGCAACTCACGAAAGGATGAGTTTTTTGGATGCATACTTGGGGTATCCTCAGATCCCTCTGTATGATCCAGACCAGGACAAGACAACATTCATCACCACCGTTGGATTATACTGTTACAAGGTCATGCCCTTCGGGCTCAAAAATGCAGGGGCAACCTACCAGCGGCTGGTCACCAAGATGTTCAAAGATCAAATGGGAGACACCATGGAAGTTTACATCGACGATATGCTCGTCAAAAGCAGGAAAAAAAAGACCACCTCTCAGACCTATCAAGAACCTTCGAAATCCTCAGGAAGTACCGAATGAAACTTAATGCGAGCAAGTGTTCTTTCGGTGTCCAGTCAGGAAAATTTCTTGGGTACTTGGTCAATAAGAGAGACATCGAGGCTAATACAGACCAGATCGATGCAATAAACAGGGTACAACCTCCTCGCACAATCCGTGACATACAGAAGCTCACCGGCATGCTCGCTGCCTTGAACCGTTTTATCTCAAAGTCCTCCGAGAAGTGCAAACCATTCTTCCAGCTCCAAAAGGGAAACAAAATAGTAGAATGGAATCAAGATTGCTCGTGAGCATTGGACGAGCTCAAGGCTTACCTTAGCTCCCCACCATTGCTCGTCATACCACAGGAAACAGATTCCTTGTACTTATACCTCACCGTTTCCAACCACACTGTTAGTTCTGCATTGATGTGCAAAAAAGCAGGAATCCAGCACCCCGATTACTACGTGAGCAAGACCTTATTAGAGGCCAAATAATAATACCTACCACTAGAGAAGCTCGCTTTTGCACTTATAGTGGCTTCGAGGAAGTTAAAGCACTACTTTGAAGCTCACACTATCATAGTCCTTAAATCGCACCCCCTTAAAGCAATCCTGAGGAAAACGGATTTGTCGGGCAGACTATCTAAATGGCCAGTCGAACTCGGGCGATTTGACATCCAATTTTAACCAAGTAACGCAATCAAAGGGTAAGTCCTTGCTAATTTCATAGCCGAATTCATAGGCGAGCAGCCTCTCGACCAACTCCATCCCGTGAGGCAAAGAGAGAATCACACAACAGAGGGTGTCTGGAAATTATTTATTGATGGAGCCTCCAATTCAAAGGGGGCAGGTGTAGGCGTTGTGCTTGTCACTCCCGAGGATACAATCCTTGAACAAGGAATCAGGCTTGGATTTGAAGCCTCCAACAATGAAGCAGAATATGAGGCTTTAATAGCCGGCCTCGAGAAGGCACGAACTTTGGGGGCAAAGCAGTTACAGGTGTTAAGCGACTCACAATTAGTCTCTAATCAGATAAATGGAGACTACAATGCGAAAGATGAAAGAATGATAGCCTACCTCGCATTGGCAAAAAGTCTAATGGCCAACTTTGAGGAAGTTCGCATCCAGCAGTTTCCCAGAGGACAGAACAGCCATGCTGACGCCCTAGCAGCCCTGAGTTCGACAATCGATTCTGACTTAAAAAGAACAATCCCCAGCTCATCCGAGCATTAACCATAACAACGAGCTACCAAGCATGGAGCAGGTGCTTCATACTGAGTCAGCACCCAGCTGGATGGACCCTCTAAAGGACTATTTGAAGGATGGCGCACTTCTAGATGATAAGAAGACCGCTCACTAGATAAGAGTCAAAGATGCTCGATTTCACTTATTTCCTGAGGGAAAGCTATATAAAAGACCATTTTCTGGTCCCTACCTTCAATGTGTTCACCCGAGGGACGTCGAACAAATCCTACATGAACTCCACGAGGGAATCTGTAGAGGACATATTGGTGGAAGGTCATTGGCTTTCCGAGCAATGAAGGAAGGCTATTGGTTGCCATATATGCAAAGAGACTCTGCAATGTATGTTCCCAAATGCGAGAAATGCCAACTTCATGCTCCCATGGTCCATCAACCCGCTAGCGACCTAAAATCACTTTCCAGCCCATGGCCCTTTGCCCAATGGGGAATGGACATCATATGACCTCTTCCTACCACTGCCGGCAATCGCAAGTATCTGTTGGTCGCAACTGACTACTTCACCAAATGGATAAAGGCAGAGCCACTGGCGAACATCCGAGACGCGAATATGATCAAATTCATATGAAAAAATATAATCACCCATTTTGGGATCCCTAAGACCATCATCACTGATAATGGAATGCAGTTCAAGAGCGGCTCCTTTTAGAATTTCTGTAATGACCACGGAATCAGACACCATTTTAGCTCGGTGGCCTATCCTCAGAGTAATGGCCAAGCCGAGGCTTCCAACAAAACGATGATTGATGGGCTAAAGAAATGATTAGAACAAGCCAAAGGCGCATGGGTGAATGAACTACCGTATATTTTGTGGGCCTACCGTACTACCCCACGTCGAGCAATAGGGGAAACCCCATTCTCACTAACATATGGAATGGAAGCAGTCATCCCATTAGAAGCATGCTTACCCACTATGAGGTCCACCCTTGTCGACCAAGGCCAGAATGATGTAGCATTGCTCGCTGAGCTTGACCTAGCTGACGAACACCGAGAGCTTGCCTTGGTAAAACTCGCGAGCTATCAGCAACAGCTCGCCAAGCACTATAACAAGAAGGTCAATCCACGGGCATTCCGACTTGGGGACTACGTCCTAAGGAAAGTCTTGGGCAGCTCAGTAAAACCATCAGATGGCAAGTTAGGGCCAAACTGGGAAGGACCATTCAAGATAACAAGAGATGATTTGCGAGGAGCCTATCACTTAGAAACGCTGGAGGGCAGAGAGATACCTCGAGCATGGAATGCAGCCAATCTTAAGAAATTCTATTTCTAGATTCTTCTTTCACATTGTACTTATGAGACTGGATCATTTCCTTATCATTAATAAAAATTATTTAGCAGTTGCATTTTACGAAGTGTCAGTTAACTAGTACATGAACTTTATAACTCACACACCCTTTCTAAGTGACAGGCATGACAATCATTACGCTATAGCAGGGAAATCACCCTCCTTAAGTTTTCGTTATGAAGCACGAAAAACCTCTTAGCATTGCCCCTAGTAATACATGAAGACCTACAGGAAATCCTTAGGCAATATGGCCAGAGCAAAATTGGTCGCCAAACAATGTTTGGTTAACAAAATCCTAATCGGATGATGCATACAACACCAGGTGTGTCCTCGCCAATTACCACACTTAGGACTAAGGAAGTGTGACGACACGACCTAAAAGGTAAAGTGGGGAAAAATGGTATCTTATAAGCATATTGGACTGGAGGGACACTTACTCAACAATACAAACTTACAAATCTAGTCGGCCAAGAGAGGCCCAAGGTTATAATCAAAGTCTAAAAGATGTGGAAAATATACAACACTTGTTTAATCGGTGAAATCGCCTAAAACATAAAGTTTATATTTTCATCATATTTACAACAAATACAACCTATGTTTAGTCGACGAGCTCGCCCAAAACATCAACATTACATTACTTCATTACAAAATATACAGAGTTACTACTGGTAAAATCTTAATGAGGCTGAGGCCTCTAAACAAGATAATCAGCCACTTGGGCTCTTCGACCATCGTCCAGATGGGGAACTAGCTCCTCCTCGACTTCATTCGCATCTGACTCCAATAGCTGCTGAGGAATGGCATCAATAGGGATCCACTGATCATCCCTCAGGAAAGGATTGACCATTAAAATGGAAGGAGAGATCTCATGACGATACCAGAGCATTGAGTTCCTTGGAACTTGCATTCAGGTCACTCAACCATCCCCTGATAAAGGCGAGCTCTTCGAACTCTGTTAGCCTTGTCGGAGCATCCAGCTAACCTTGGTCGTAACCATCGACCCATGCTTACCGAGGTACTCTCTTAAATAAATGCCTCAACCGAGTGACGTCCCTTTGAAGCCCAGTAGTAATCACATATGCTCGCTGGATGTCACCACGAAGCTCTTCCATTTCCCTAGCTGAACTTCTTGCATTTGTACCAAATCACAGAACAGTTGGCGGGTTAGAACCTCGCAGCACCGGAGGAACATCGCTTGGTCCAGCTCCAGCTCATAAAGACGAAGACCCTCGTAACACTGCAGGAGAGATGCTCGGTGCATTCTTCCTAAGTCGCGAGACTTCCCTCCTCAAAGCCTCATTCTCTTGCTGAAGAATTTCTCCAACCTGGTTGATCTCAGAAGCATCTAAAAGCCTTGCTCTCAGAGTATTTACCTCTTCCTGGACTGAGGCACCGACCTCTTCCATCTCCTGGAGCCTGTCTTTCAGTTTAACGATGAGCTCAGTCTGCTCTATGAAACGCTTGTTCCTCAATCGCAGTGATTTGCAAATCCTCACAAAGGTATAACGAACTTCAGAACTTACATCAGGACCAAGCATTCTTCCCAATTGAGAAGTGGCTGGTATATAATCATCAATATCAATCAACAACAAGAAATAAAAGAGCAATGAAAGATAGAGTTATTCAGAACACTAAAGGAAAAGGTCTTCTCATTTCATTCATATGAAAAAGATCAGAGTACATTGAAGAAGCAGAAGGGAAAATTACAAATAAAAATATAAGAATAACCCTAAGGGTAAATTAGCTAGCGACCTCAGGCTGCCCAAAAGAAGCTGGCTGCTTCCCCTTGTCAGCAGCAGTAGAAGCACCTCCCTCAGCAGGGAAAACCTCTAGCGCATGAGAAGGAAGGGCATCAATAGGAACTGTTTGGGAGGAAGGGTTAGTATCATCAATGGATGGGGCAGGGGCTTCATCCATAATTGGCTTTGGGCCTGGATCGTGATTTTCGAACAGAGGAGAAGCAACATCCACACCAGCAGCTAAAAGGGCCTTGTTCCAGCCCTTCTTAAAATTCAGATGGCTAATGTAGCCTATCTGAACCTCAGTTCCTCATACGCAGCAGCCCACCCGGAGTTATATGAATCCTCCTTAACAGTGGCTGCCTGAGACTCTTTTTCCTTCAGCTTCTCGGTCAGCACCTTATTCTCCTCCACAACAGCCAGCTTGCTCGAGCATACCAGGTCATAGGCTTACCGCAGCTCATTCATCTCTTTAACTGCTACTTCCCTCTCTCGATTGGCATTAGCAAGATCTTGGTTGAAAGACGTCCGAGTAGTATCAGCGGCCTTCAGACTAGCCTCCATCTCTGTACCCTTCACTTTCAAGGCAGCATTCTGCCGCTCCAGCTCGCCATTCTTATTCACCAGCTCATCGCGAGAGCAGTAGAGCACAGCAAAGTCAGTCACAAACTGTAAAGTAAAAGAAGATATTAGAAGAAAGAAATAGCCAGAACTTATCGAACATGAAGAAAAGAGAAATGGCCTTACCAAGGCTAGCCTCTGACTAGCTTGCAAGGCTAACTGATCGGACCCCGTCGCCCTTTAACGATCTGCAGGAAGGACTTCCCTCTCAAGCAGCGCAAGGTCCAGTTGAGGGGAAATGACAACTGAAGCCCCCTCTGGCAACGCTAACACAGGTACTAAGGCCTGCCCAGCCTTAGTCCTCGCTTTCATTTTCCTCATTTCCTCCTCTTTTTCCTTCTCCCTCTCCATTTTCCTCTTCTCTTCCATCCTCTTCTTCTCTTCAACCTTCTTTCTCTCCTCCTCCCTTTTCCTCTCTCTCTCTCATCTGCTCTTCTTATTTTCTCTTCTTCTCCTGCTCCTGAGAAGAAGACCGAGAACCAGTAGCAACAACCCCAGTGTTGGACTTCTGCGCTTTCGACCTCTGAGCGAGAAGTACATGATCATCATCATCATCTCGGATCAAATTTTTCCTCGAAGGAACCATTTCCTCGCTAGAGCTGCTAGACGTGCTCGAAGGTTCTTGGGCTTCAGAAACCTCTTTCGAATCAGAAGAACTGTCACCACTGGAGCTCCCCTAGACAAAATTGCTTTCAATACCGTCTCTGATGTCACTCTCAGAACTACTCTCCTCCTCGTCCAATTGAATGGGATTAGCAGCAGCTTCTTCAGAGGTATCAAACTCGGGAATGCTATCTACTGGCCTCGCTATAAAGCTAGAACCAACGTTTTTGTACAAGAGCAAGAAAGCAGCAGATCGGGGATACTCGCCGTCAGCTAGGGGCTCCCTGATATTCCAAGCTTTAACCCACTCAGAAAGATGAACAACGCTGAGAGCAGGTTCCAAGTTCTTCGACCTCGCTGAAAAGAAAACAGGAAAGAGTCAGAAAGATCACACATTAATAAAGAAATTGAGAGGACAGACCAAAGACTACTTATATACTCTTCCCCATAAAAAGGAACAGTAAACCTATCAGACCTCGACCCCTCAGTCTAGGGGGAGAACTGCCAATTTCTAGCAAGAAAGCCATCTTACCAGTAATCCTTGTGGGAATCAGGTAGGTTTACTACCAACACCCTGTCAGGACTCCTGGCCTTAAGATAAAGAACACCAGAGCTAGTTCTAGAAAAGGAATAGCAAAAGCAGACTTCGGCGAGCCCTAATTTGGTGCCATACAGTTGATTTATTCTATGAACGCCATTGATTATCTTCCATACATTGGGCGAACACTGTGCAGGAACAATGTTGAAATAACCAAAGAAATGCAAGAATAAATTATTTGGAGGAAAAGTAAGCTCCCCTTGGGAGAGCAACAAGACGTGAATCCAATGAGCGCCCTCTATCCCTCTAACATTTTTAGGGAGATAGGCACACTCAATCTCTACCCATTCTGGGTTATTATAAAACTTCCTAAACTCGGACACTGATCTATTGCCTATCTTTGCCATTTGTAAACCCTAAGCTACAAGTTCAAATAAAGCACTGAAAGAAAACACAGAGAGAAGACAAAGGAGACTTACGAGATGAAAAGTTTGACTTGGACGATGAAGAATCACAAGCCCAGGTGATGAGGGAGATTGAAAGCAAAGAAAATGAGGACCTGGAGAAGGGGGCACAAATCGATAACACTCGCAGAAGATAGAAGAACAGTGAGAAGCTTGAAACGGCAACTATAAAATGATGCTCAAAATGATTTTTAAATATTACTAATCATCGCGCACAGGACACGAAGAGATTGCCGCCTAAATCAGCTCTCAAACTTTGGGAAGAGTTACGTGATATACAACAGAGCCATTATGACAAATCATTTAAATTTATTGAGCCCAAATTATGGCCCAACAAATTTAGGGGAAATTGTGGGCACCCGAAATTGGCATTACAAGCCTGGACGAGTAGCCCAATTAAAACAGCCCAAAGTCCAAGCCCTTCGCACCTTAACATTAATTCAATTTTAACTTAGTCTTCTCCGATTTTTTAAAATAGAGATATTCCAGGAGAAAATGGTAAACGTGGGGGATTCCAACACCCCCACTCCCCGAAGATAGACATGTATATAATAAACCCTAGGTCTAGGGCAAAGGACATGCATTGTATTCTCTGTAATCACTCGCCAGAGTATATAGAAATAATACTGACTGCACTACCGTGGATGTAGGCACTTTTTTGTTGAACCACGTACATCTACTGTTGTGTGATTGGCATTTTATGTTTCTTATTTTACTTAGTGATTGCACTTTTCTCATCTATTTATGTTGCAAATAATTATCACCACAGCTTCTATGCTAGAAGACTAGTTAAACTTGTCTGTAACCCTCCTGTTTATCAAAACTTTAACTATTCCAGGAGAAGCCGTAATAATTATGTTATGCCTAGACAACCAGACAAAACCTCTAATTATAGGAAAATAAAGATCAAACCTAAAAGAACATTTCCTAAAAGGATTCCTAAACACTTTCCTAAACCAAATGCTCATGTGTTTCATAAAATTCAAAGTCATGCGCAAAACATTTTTCAATAAAAATCGAATGCTCGCAAATTTTATCAAATGAGAGAAAATAAACACAAAATGAAAACAAGAGAAATTTGGGTTAGAAAAGATGATCTATTACCCCAGATGAAGTGTAACATTGCTATTACTTCTTTAAAAGCTGAACACACATCTTCTGGTTGGTATTTAGATTCTGGATGTTCAAAACACATGACTGGTGATGATACAAAACTTTTAAATAAAATCAGCTTTGCTGGAGGAAAAGTTATTTTTGGTGATGGAGTATCATCCCAAATCATAGTTAAAGGAACTCTTAAAGAAGAAGGACTTCTTGTTCATGAAAATATTCTTCTAGTCAAAGGTCTTAAGGCTAATCTACTTAGTATATCGTAATTTTGTGACTCAGATCATACTGTTACCTTTTCAAAGAACAATTGCAAAATTTTAAATGAAAAGGGTGAATGCATAATTACAGGATTCATGACTCCTGATAATTGCTATAATGTCATGAATAGTTCTTAAATCTGTAATGTTGCCAGAATGGATGACATTGAGATATGGCATAACAGGATGGGTCACATAAATTACGATAATCTTAGTATACTGTCTTCTCAAGAACTAGTTAGAGGAATTCCAAAAATCAAACCTATTTTTAATATTGTTTGTGGGTCTTGTCAAGAAGAAAAAATTGTTAAGGCACCTCACAAGAAAGTCAAAGATATCCTTACCTCTAACCCCTTGGAGCTCATCCATATGGACCTAATAGGTCCCTCTCAAACTGTCAGTCTCTGTGGACACAGTTACATTCTTGTTATGGTTGATGACTTCACTAGATTTACTTGGGTATCCTTCTTAAAACAAAAGTCTGACACTTTTCAAACTTTTCTAAAAATACTTCTTCGGATTGAAAATGAGAAGGGCACTTAAGTAAATAGAATTCGTAGTGATAGAGGTGGAGAATTCAAAGACACTGGAATAATAGAGTATTGTGACTATAATGGTTACAAATATGAGTTTAGTGCCCATATGACTCCTCAACAAAATGGTAATGCTGAGAGAAAGAATCGTACTCTTCAAGAGATGGCACGTGTTATGTTACATGCCAAATATTTACCTAAACATTTTTGGGTAGAATCTATTCGTACTGCGTGTCACATTATCAATAGGGTCTATCTTAGAAAGAATTCAAAACAAACTCCTTCCGAACTTTGGTATAAGAAAAAACCCAATCTTAAGTACCTTAGAACCTTTGGCAGTACCTGTTATGTCTGCATAGACAGACAACACTTATCCAAATTTGAGAGTCGTGGAGATAAAGCTATTTTTCTAGGATACTCACCTAACAGTAGAGCCTACCGTGTTTATAATCTTCGAACTAAGTCCATAATGGAATCCATAAATGTAATTGTATGTGACACTACTGTAGAGAGTAAGACTGGGGAATCAACTATTGTGGAAGAGCCAGCAAATGTTTTAGAAAATGACTCTCCAGAAGTAGATGATTCCTTACCAATTGAGACTGCTAAAGTACCTAACTGGGTTTCTAAAGACCATCCCATAGACAACGTTATTGGTAACCCTAGTGAGCCTTTGCGTACCAGATCTCAATTAAGAAATTACGCTCATTATGCATGTTTTGTCTCCCTTGTGGAACCAAAGAATGTAAATGAGGCATTTAATGACTCTCACTGGATTTCTGCCATACAGGAAGAACTTCTTCAATTTGTCATTCATGATGTTTGGTATCTTGTACCTAGGCCTAATCACAAAAAGGTTATTGGAACACGTTGGATATTTAAAAATAAATCCGATAAAAGTGGGATAATCATTAGAAACAAAGCTAGATTAGTTGCTCAAGGATATTCCCAAATTGAAGGAATAGATTTTTACGAGACTTTCGCTCCTGTTACTCGTTTAGAATCTGTTCGTCTTCTCTTATCCATAGCTTACTACTTGCACTTTACACTTTACCAAATGGATGTCAAATCTGCATTCCTTAATGGAATATTGACTGAGGAGACCTATGTAGAATAACCAAAAGGGTTCATTGACCCTCAATATCCAAATCATGTGTTTCGTCTATAAAATAAGTGCCTAGAGCCTGGTATGAGAGTCTTTCCAATTTTCTCTTAGATAAAGGTTTTAAGAGAGGTGGAAATGATCAAACTTTATTTGCTAAACATTTTGACAAACACATCATCATAACTCAAGTTTATGTTGACGATATCATTTTTGGATCAACTTCTCCCTCAGAAGTTAAATCTTTCTCTGAAATTATGCATAAAGAATTTCAAATGTCTCTTATGGGGGAGTTGCAATTTTTTTTGGGTCTACAAGTTAAACAAAATTCAGAAGGATTATTTGTTTCGCAATCTAAATACGCATTATAGATTTTCAAAAAATTCGGCCTTGAGAGTGATAAAGATGCGAAAACTCCCATAAGTACTATGGTATAACTATCTAAAGATGAAACTGGAAAATCTATAGATCCAACTCTCTATCGTAGTATGATAGGAACCTTGTTATACCTTACTACCTTGCGTCCTGATATAATGTATGTTGTCTGTGTATGTGCTCATTATCAAAACAATCCTAAAGAGATCCATCTAACTTCTGTTAAAAGAATTATTAAATACATAAAAGGCACTCTGAATCTAGGACTTTGGTACACTAGTGATACACCTAATACTATAATTGGATACACTGATGCTGATTGGGCTGGGTGTACTGATGATAGTAAAAGCACATCAGGAGCATGTTACTATATAGGTAATAATTTAGTAGGATGGAGTAGTAAGAAACAAAACTGCACTTCTCTATCAACAGCTAAATCTGAATACATAGCTGTGGTGATAATTATTATGCAACACAAATAGATAAGAGAAAAGCAATCACCAAGTAAGAATAAGGAATGCAAAATGACAATCACACAACAAATGATGTACGTGGTTCAGCAAAGATGCCTACGTCCACGGTGGTGCAGCCAATATTATTTTTGTGTTCTTCGGAGAGTGATTACAGAGAATACAATGTATCTTTTGCCCCGGACCTAGGGTTTGTTATATACATGTTCGTTCTAGTGAGTGGGGGTGTGGGACTCCTCCACGTTTCCCATCTCCTCTTAGAGTGCCCCCGTAATGGGAATGTGGGAAGAGACTAAATCATAATCGGTTTAAGGTATAAGGGGCCTGGACTTTGGGCCGCTACAATTGGGCTACTCGTCCAGGCCCATTATTCTAATTTCGGGTACCCACAATTGCCCCTAAGTTTGTTGGGCCATGCTTTGGGCTCAATAAACTTAAATGATTTGTCATAATGGCTGAGTTGTATATCGTGCAACTTTTCCCAAAATTTGAGGACTGATTCTGGCGGCACCCGCTTCGTGGTCTGTGCACTATGATTAGTAATACTTCAAGGTTTTATTTAGAGCAGCCACTTTTCGACCGTCGTTTCTACACTTCTCAGCATTCTTCCATTCCATGTGAGCTCTAGCGATTCACATTATCTTCGTCCAGTCTTCATTTTCATCGCTTTCGATCTTCTTCATCGTTTGGGCTTGTGATTCTCCATTATTCAAGTCGAACTTTCATCTTGTAAGTCTCCTATGCCCTCTCTTTGTATTTTTTCTTTGAATTTGTAGTTCCTTTAGGGTTTTCCGGTGGAAAAGATTGGTAATAGGTCGATCTCTGAGTTTAGGAAGTTTTACCATATTCCTGAGTGGGTAGAGATTGACTACGCCTTTCCCAAGGGGGACTTACTTTTCCTCCCAATAATCTATTCTTGCATTTCTTTGGTTATTTCAACATTATTCCCGCACAGTGTTCGCCCAATGTGTGGAAGATAATTAATGGTGTTCATAGAATAAACCAATTATATGGTACCAAGTTAGGGCTCGCCGAGGTCTGTTTCTGCTATTCTTTTTCTCGGACTAGTTCTGGCGTTCTCTATCTCAAAGCCAGGAGTCCTGACAGGGTATCGGTAGTAAACCTACCTGATTCCCATAAAATTTATTGGCAAGAGGGCTTCCTTGCTAGAAATTAGCAGTTTTCTCCCCAGTTTGAGGGGTCGAGGGCTGATAGGTTCTCTGTTCCCTTTTTTGGGGAAGAATACATAGGTAGACTTTGCTCTGTTCCTTCAATTTCTTTTACTAATTTGTGATCGTTCTGACTTTTCCTGTTTTTTCTTCAGCAAGGTGGAAGAACTTGGAACCTGCTCTCAGCGAGGTTCATCTTTCTGAATTGGTCAAGGCCTAGAATATCAGGGAGCCTTTAGCTGACGGCGAGCACCCCCGGTCTGCTACTTTTTTGTTCAAATATAAGAACGTTGGTTCTAGTTTTATAGCGAGCTCGATAGACAGTATCCCTAAGTTTGATACCTCTGAAGAGACTGCTGCTGATCCTATTCAGTTGGACGAGAAGGAGAGCAGTTCTGAGAGTGATATCGCATGTGGTGCTGAAGGCAACTTTGGTGAAGGGAGCTCCGGTGGTAGTAGCTCTTTTCATTCAGAGGAAGTATCTGAAGCTCGAGAATCTTCAAGCACATCTAGCAGTTCAAGTGAGGAGATGGTTCCTCCAAGGAAAAACCTGATCCGGGATGATGATGATGATGATCACGTGCTCCTCGCTCAGAGGTCAAAGAAGTAGAAGTCCAGTACAGGGGTTGTTTCCACTGTCTCTCAATCTTCTGCTCAGGAGCAGGAGAGGAAGAGGAAAGAAGGAGAACAGTTAAAAGAGAGAGAGAGAAAGAAGGAAGAGGAGAGGAAGAAGATGGAGGAGAAGAAGAGGATCGAGAAGGAGAAAGAGGAGGATAGGAGAAAGGTGGAGTCGAGGATGAAGGCTGGGAAAGCCTTAGTCCCGGTGTTCGCATTTCCCAAGGGGGCCTCAGTTGCTGTTTCACCTCAGTTGTCCCTCGCGCTTCTTAAGAAGGCAGTTCTTCCTACTGACCGTCAAAGGGCGGCAGGGACTGACCAGTTAGCCTTACAGGCGAGCTAGAGGCTAGCCTTGGTAAGTCCATTTCTTTTCTTCAATATCTCTTTATTTCTGTTTATTTCCTCTTTCTAATATCTTCTTTGTTTCTGCAGTTTGTGACTGACTTCGTCGTGCTTTATCGCTCTCGCGATGAGTTGGTGAAGAAAAGTGTTGAGATGGAGCAGTAGAATACCGCCTTAAAGTTGAAGGGTACGGAGCTTGAGGCTGCTCTTAAGGTTGCTGACATCGCCCGAGCTTCTTCTAACCTGGCTCTCGTTAATTCCAACCGAGAGAGGGATGAGTCGGTTAAAGAGTTGACCGAGCTGAGGCAGGCCTATGATCTGGTCTGCTCGAGCAAGTTGGCCGTCATAGAGAGAATAAGGTGCTGGTCGAGCAGATAAAGGAGAAAGAGTCCCAGGTAGCCACCATCAAGGAGGATTCATATAACTTCGGGTGGGTTGCGACATATGATGACACCGAGGTTCAGATAGGCTACATCAGCCGTCTGAACTTCAAGAAGGCCTGGGACAAAGCCCTCTTAGCTGCTGGTGTTGATGCTGACTCTCCCCTATTTTATGAGCATGACCCAGGCCCGAGGCCAACTGTGGATGAAGAAGTCCCTGACCCAACCATCAAAGGAGTTGGTTCTGCCTCTCAGATAATTCCTGCTGATGTTCGCCCTACCCATGCAACTGAGGTTATCCCTGCTGAGAAGGGTGCTCCTACTGATGCCGATAAAGGGAAGTAGCCATCGACTTCTGGGCAGCCTAAGGCTGCTAGTTAACTTTTATTTCTAGGGCTACCTTGTATTTTTTCTTCTTCCGTATATAATTTTTTCTTTTTGCTTTTCGATGTACTTTGATCTTTATTAATGAAATGGAAAAGTTTTCTCGTTCCCTTAGTGTGCTGAATAAATCTGTCTTTCCTTTCTCTTTTATGTCTTGTAGTTGGTTGATGTAAAAGAGTATATCCCTGCCACATCTCAATTGGGCAGGACCCTTGGTCCCAATGCGAGCCCTCAGGTTCTCCAATCCTTTGTTAAGCTTTACAAATCTATTAGATCAAAGAATCAGAAGTATAAAGATCAGTCTGAGCTTATAGACAAGTTGAAGGACAGGCTTCAAGAGATGGAAGAAGTTGGTGCTTCAGTTCAAGAGGAGGTGAACACGTTGAGGGCGAGGCTCCTGGATGCCTCTGAGATCAAGCAGGTCGGGGAGGTTCTTCAGCAAGAAAATGAAGCTTTAAGGAGAGAGGTCTCGCGTCTTAGGGAGCAGACGCCGAGCACCGCTCCTGCAGTATTGTGAGGCTCTTCATCATCGTGAGCTAGGGATAGCCCGAGCGACGTTCCTCCTGTGCTGCAAGGTTCTACTGGTCCATCTGTTCTGTGAGCTGGCAGGAGCGCCAGGAGTTCAGATAGGGAAATAGAAGAGTTGCGCGGTGATGTCCAGCGAGCATATGTGATCGCTGCTGGGCTTCAAAGGGATGTTACTCAGCTGCGGCACCTGTTTATAAAGGGACCTCGGCGAGTATGGGCCGACGGTTATAACTAGGGTTAGCTAGATGCTCCGACGAGGCTGATAGAATTTGAAGAGCTTGCCTTCATCAGGGGGTGGTTGAGTGCTTTGAAGGAGATGCAAGTTCTAAGGAACTCAATGCTTTGGTATCGCCATGAAATATCTCCTTCCACTCGGATGCCCAATCCCTTCCGGAGAGATGATCAGTGAATACCTATCGATGCCATCCCTCGGCAGTTATTGGAGTCAGATGCTAACGAAGTTGAGGAAGAGTTAGTTCCTGCTCCTGATGATGGACGAAGATCTCAAGTGGCTGATTATCTCGTTCAGAGGCCTCACCCCCACTGAGATTTTTCCAGTAGTTACTCTCTGTATTTTGTATTGAAGTGATGTCATGTCAATGTTTTGGGCGAGCTCGCCGACTAAACATGTACTGTACTTGTTGTAAATATGGTGGATTAATATAAAATTTATGTTTTGGGCTAATTTAACCGACTAAACAAGTGTATTATATTCTCCATATTCTCGCTCCTTTAGGATCTTTAAATTTTTATTATTACGCAAGTGTCCTTCCAGTCCAGTATACTATCGAGATACCATTTTGCACCACTTTACCTTTTAGGTCGTGCCGTCACACTCCCTTAGGCCTAAGAGTGGCAATTGGCAAGGACACACCTGGTGTTGGATGCTCTATCCGATCAGGATTTTATTTAACCAAAGATGGTTTGGCGATCAGTTTTAATTTGGCCATATTGCCTAAGGATCTCCTATAGGGCTTCATATATTGCCAGGGGCAATGCTAAGAGGTCTTTCATGTTTCATAACGAAGACCTGAGGAGGGGCATTTCCCTGCTATGGTGTAATGATAAGTGTGTGTCATAAAATTTATCTATTGACAGCTCGTAAAACGGAAGTTAGTTAACTGACACTTCGTAGAGTGCAACTGCCAAACAACTTTTTATTAATGACAAGGAAATGAACTTCCAGTTTCACAATCAAAGATAAAAAGAAGAATCTAGAAATAGTATTTCTTAAGGTTGTCTGCATTCCACGCTTAGGGTATCTTTCTGCCTTCCATTATTTCCAAGTGATAGGCTCCTTGCAGGTCGTCTCTAATTATCTTAAATGGTCCTTCCCAGTTTGGCCCTAGCTTGCCGTCTGATGGTTTTACGGCGCTGCCCATGACTTTCCTTAGGACATAGTCCCCAACTTGGAATGCCCTCAGGTTGACCCTTTTGTTATAATGCTTTGCGGGTTGTTGCTGATAGCTCGCTAGTTTTACTAGGGCTAGCTTTTGGCGCTCGTCGGCTAGGTCGAGCTCAGTGAGTAATGTTGCATCGTTATGGCACTGGTCGACAAGGCTGGACCTTATTGTTGGTAAGCCTGCTTCTAATGGGATGACGGCTTCCATTCCATATGTCAGCAAAAATGGAGTTTCCCCTATTGCTCGTCGTGGAGTGGTTCGGTAGGCCCATAGAATATGTGGTAATTCGTTTACCCATGCACCTTTGGCTTGCTTTAATCATTTCTTTAACCCGTCGATCACTGTCTTGTTAGAAGACTCGGCTTGGCCATTACTCTGAGGATAGGCCACCGAGCTAAAATGGTGTCTGATTCCATGCTCATCGCAGAAACTCTGAAAGGATCAGCTCTCGAACTGCGTTCCATTATCAGTGATGATGGTTCTGGGGATGCCAAAATGGGTAATTATATTTCTCCATATGAACCTTATCATATCTGCATCTCGGATGCTCGCTAGGAGTTCTTCCTCGATCCATTTGGTGAAGTAGTCAGTCGCGACCAGCAGATATTTGCGATTCCCGGTGGCGGTAGGAAGTGGTCCTACGATGTCCATCCCCCATTGGGCGAACGGCCATGGGCTGGATAATGATTTTAGGTCGTTAGCAGGTTGGTGGACCATAGGAGCGTGAAGCTGGCATTTCAAGCACTTACGAACATACACTGCAGAGTCCATTTGCATATATGGCCACTAATAGCCCTCCTTCATTGCTCGAAAAGCCAGAGATCTTCCTCCAATATGGCTTCCACAGATTCCTTCAGGGAGCTTATGTAGAACTTGCTCGACATCCTTTGGGTGAACGCATTGGAGGCAGGGACCAGAAAATGATCTCTTGTATAGTCTTCCCTCAGGAGATAAGTGAAAGCGAGCAGCTTTGACTCTTATCTGGTGGGTAGTCTTCTTATCATCTGGAAGTGTGCCATCCTTTAAATAGTCCCTTAATGGTTCCATCCAGCTGGGTGCAAACTCAATTCGAAAAACCTGCTCCACGCTTGGTAGCTCGCTGTTACGGTTAATGCTCGGGTGAGAGAGGAAATCGATGGGGATTGTTCTTTTTAAGTTGGAATTGATCGCTGAACTCAGGGCTGCTAGGGCGTCAGCATGGCTGTTCTTCCCTCTGGGAAACTGCTGGACATTGATCTCTTCGAAGCTCGCCATTAGTCTTTTCACTAAGGCGAGGTACGCTGCCATTCTTTCATCTTTTGCACTGTAATCTCCACTTATCTGATTGGAGAATAATTGAGAATCGCCGAACACCTGTAAATGCTTTGCTCCCAAAGTGTGCGCCTTCTGGAGGCCAGCTATTAAGGCTTCGTATTCTACTTCGTTATTAGATGCTGCAAATCCAAGTCTGATTCCTTGTTCAAGGATTGTATCCTCTGGACTAATGAGGACAATGCCTACACCTGCCCCCTAGGAGTTGGAGGCTCCATCAACGAATAATTTCCAGGTTTCCTTCGTTGCGTTATTCCCCTTTTGTCTTGTTGGTGGAGGTTGGTCGGAAGGTTGCTCACCTGTGAATTCGACTATGAAATCAGCAATGATCTGCCCCTTGATTGCGTTCCTTAGTTGAAATTGGATGTCAAATCGTCCGAGCCCGACTGACCATTTAGACAGTCTGCCCAACAAATCTTCCTTCCTCATGATCGCTTTGAGTGGGTGTGATGTAAGGACGATTATAGCGTGGGCTTCAAAATAGTGCTTAAGCTTCCTCGAAGCCACTACTAGTGCAAAGGCGAGCTTCTCCAGAGGTAGTTACCTCCGCTCGGCGTCTAGTCGGGTCTTGCTCACGTAATAAATGGGGTGCTGGATTCCTGAAACTTCGCACATTAATCCAGAACTGACAGTGTGGTTGGAAACGGAGAAGTACAAGTACAAGGGATTTGTTTCCTATGGTATGATGAACAGTGGTGGGGAACTGAGGTAAGCCTTGAGCTCGTCCAGTGCCCGCGAGCAATCTTGGTTCCATTCTACCATTTTGTTTCCCTTTAGAAGCCGAAAGAAAGGCTTGCACTTCTCGGAGGACTTTGAAATGAATCGGTTTAAGGCAGCGAGAATACCGGTGAGCTTCTGTACGTCCCGGATCGTGCGAGGAGGTTGTACCCTGTTTATTGCATCGATCTGGTCTGGGTTGGCCTCGATGCCTTTCTTACTGACCAAGTACCTAAGAAATTTTCCTGACTAGACACCGAAAAAACACTTGCTCGCGTTAAGTTTCATTCGGTATTTTTTGAGGATTTCGAAGGTGCTTGATAGGTCAGAGAGGTGGTCTTCTTTCTTCTTGCTTTTAACGAGCATATCATCAATGTAGACTTCCATGGTGTCTCCCATTTGACCCTTGAACATCTTGGTGACCAGCCGCTGGTAGGTTGCCCCTGCGTTTTTGAGCCCGAAGGGCATGACCTTGTAGCAGTATAGTCCAACTAAGGTGATGAATGCTATTTTGTCTTGGTCCGGGGCATACAGTGGGATTTGATGATACCCGGAGTATGCGTCCAGAAAACTCATTCTATCGTGAGCTGCAGTAGCGTCTACCAGTTGATCAATTTTTGGGAGAGGGAAACTGTCCTTAGGGCATGCTCTATTGAGGTCGGTAAAGTCGATGCAAACTCTCCACTTCCCGTTGCTCTTTGGAACTACTACTGGGTTGGATAGCCATTCGAGGAATTATACTTCCCGTATGGATCCTGCATCCAGCAGTTTTTCTACTTCTTTTTCTACGGCTTTTGCCTTCTTGGGTGCAGTTCACCGTGCCTTCTGTGTGATTGGTTTGAAGGTGGGATCGACGTGCAGCTGGTGACAAACCATACTAGGATCAATTCCAAGCATCTCTTATGGTTCCCACGCGAAAACATCTACGTTGTGTCTCAGCAGAGTTGTCAGTCCCTTCTGTTCCTGGTCAGTGAGGGAGGCTCCAATCAAAAAACTCTGTCACTGTCGCTATCCCTAGCTGTAACCTCTACCAGGTCTTCGATGACCCGTTCAGAGGGGAGGAGCCTGGTCTCCTCTACTCCAGGTCTTCCGTATTTTAATTGCTATTCAGAAGGTGTCAGACCTCCTTGTTCTTCAACTTTCTCGCTGGCCTGATTGGCCTTCTTCTCTGGCCTTGGTCGGATGGCTACTATGAAGCACCTTCTTGCCATTGCTTGATCGCCGTGGATCTCCATTACTCCTCTCTCGGTTACATACTTGAGTTTCTGATGGTAAGTCGAGGAGACTGCCTTCATCGCATGTAGCCATCCCCTATCGAGGATGGCTTGGTATGGCGAGTCGATGTCAACCACCAAAAACTCAATCATCTTGGAGATGTTTCCCGCACGCACTGGCAGTACGATCTTTCCCAGGGGCATAGTTACTTTTCCAGCGAAGCCAACTAAAGGGACAGTAGCTTCTTTTAGGTCGGCGATGCTTAACTTTAATTTTCTGAATAGGTCGAGATACATTACCTCGGACGATCTTCCTTGGTCGACGTGAAAGTTAGCTATCCTGAGGGTAATGATCAAAGCATCGTGATGTGGGGTTCTCACTCCCACCAAGTCTTCATTTGTGAAAACAATATGCTTATTATAGTTGACGTCATCTGCTCGTCGACGCTTTCCTAACTGTGACTTCGCTGGATCGATCTGAAAAGATTGCATCACCAATGTAAGCTTCTTCATCTCCATTCGAGCTGAATTTCCTTGGATCTTCTTGGCATCAGATGCCCCATGAATTATCGCGAATTCATGTCCAGCATCATCTGTGAGCACGTTGCCGGGTCTCACCTCTCTATTGGCAGTCGTTTTCTCTGCCTTCTTCTCCACAAACTCGTTCAAATGCCTGGATTGGGCTAGCTCCTCGAGGTGAGACTTAAGGGCCTTAAAATGCTCGGTTTTATGCCCCCCCTCTTTATGAAAAGCGCATCTCAACGCATTATTTCTTTTTGAGGGATCTCCCCCCATTATCCTGGGCCACTTGACGAATGGTTCGTCTTTGATTTTCACGAGAATTTTGTAAATTGGTTCTCGAAAGACGGTGTTGACCGCGTGAAATGCTCTTGACATATCATTGTTGCCTCCGTTCTTGGAGCCGTTTTTACCCCCATTCTTTCCTTCTTTCTTCTGGTTATCGATTTTTTCACTGCCCTTGGCAGCGAGCTTAGCTCGACTGTTTTCCCCTGTAATGAAGCGGGTGACATCTTCCACCTTGGCTTACTTCTCGATGCAAGCCATGAGGTCGTCGATGGTTATGGCTTCCTTCTTCGTCAAGGACTGGTACAGGAGGGAAGAGCTGGGCAACCCAATTTTGAAAGAGGCCACTGCCACTTGCTCCGAGCAATCCTCAACCTCATTGGACAATTCCCAATACCTCTTCGCGTAGTCTCGGAGGGTCTCTTGGGGTGTATTTTTTATTGTCAGCAGGGCATCCATCCTTTTGGGATGGGAGTTACTAGTAATGAATCGGGCCGTAAAGAGCTCGACCAAGGATTTGAAACTTCTGATGGACCGGTGGGGGAGCCTTTCGAACCATTTTTGTGCCACGTCATGCAGGCTCGAGGGGAAAATTCGGCACATTAGCGCGTCTCGGTGGTTCCAGAGGGTCATGGCCTGTCGGTACTACCTGACGTGATCAATGGGATCAGTCTTACCGTCATAAATTTTAAACCTTGGAATGGAAAACTTCTTGGGGGCTTCTTCTTCCTCAATTACCCTCGAGAAAGGTGAGTTCATCTGAGTTTTGAGAGCTCGCCTAGCCAGTTCTTGGGTCGATCTGGTACAGTGATGGGCAGGATGTTGGTCCATCTCCCTTCGGACCAGATTTTGTATGTTCTCATTGCTGCGATCCGGGCTTCTGTGGCTGCGAGCTAGTCGCAGTTGCTCGAGCAGGTCATCCTCTGACTCGTTTCCCTTAGCTCTCTGGGATCCGCGCCCAGGGCTCCTTCCTCGACTGCGAGACTTGCTTGCCTGAGGGCTAGGAGTGTGATACGGACGTTTCTTGGTACTACGATGGAGCTCTCTCTCCATTCTTTCTAATCTTCTTTTGAGGCGAGCGTTCTCAGCCTTGTGCTTGCGAGAAGATTCCCTCTGCTCTTGGAGCCTTACCTCGTATGCATCAATCAGCCTGGATATCTGCGTGGATCTCGCTGGTCCTTGGCTTTCTTCCGAGGCTGGCCTTTCTAGGTGAGCCCTGTGATCTGAACGCTGAACTTCAGACCTAATCCTATGAGGAGCAGGGGGTTCTTGAATATCCCCTGCCTGGGGAGCATTACTACTGTGACCAAACATTTCGAACTCCTTTATTGGTGTGGGCTTTCTAAGAGAAGATAAACGCTTCCCACAGACGGCGCCAATTGTGGTGATAATTATTATGCAACACAAATAGATAAGAGAAAAGCAATCACCAAGTAAGAATAAGAAATGGAAAATGACAATCACACAATAAAGGATGTACGTGGTTCAGCAAAGATGCCTACGTCCACGGTGGTGCAGTCAGTATTATTTATGTGTTCTCCGGAGAGCGATTACAGAGAATAATATGTCCTTTGCCTCGGACCTAGGGTTTGTTATATACATTTTCGTTCTAGTGAGTGGGGGTGTGGCACTCCTCCACATTTCCCATCTCCTCTTAGAGTTCCCCCATAATGGGAACGTGGGAAGAGACTAAATCATAATCGGTTTAAGGTATAAGGGGCCTGGATTTCAGGTACCCACAATAGTCGTGGGAAGCTGTTGTGCCCAATTACTTTGGCTTAAACAAATGCTAAGTGATTATGGTATCCAAGAAAAACAATTGCATCTCTATTATGATAATCAAAGTTTGATCAATATCTCTAAAAATCATGTTCAACACTCGCGAACAAAGCACATAAAAATAAGACATCACTTTATACGTGAATTGGTTCAAACTAAGGAATTAGAAATTAATTATCTTCCTACTGATTTGCAACTCACATATATGTTTACCAAACCTTCGGATTACAATAGATTTATTTCTTTGCGTAAATTAATAGGTATGGTTTGTGATGATTAATCTCTTTGGCCTACATATTTTTCCCTTTGTCTATTTGAGATCAAATGGGGGAGAAATTTGAGTCTTTATAAATTCAGTTTTTTCTACATATTCCTAAAGTGCTTGATCTTAGTGATTATTTGCACGATTCTGTACAGTTATTCTCAACAGTTGTAATAGGGTATTTAATTGTAATTAGTTGAGTTTTGTACTTTTCTTTTTTAGGAAATGGGTAGATAAATTTTTTAAAGGAATAGGTTTTTCTTTTTTTTGTTGCCCTACGAGTTCTAGATGACTAAAAGGAGATTTTGTCTCATACTTCCAAAGGGGGAGATTGAAGTACCTTATACTCTTGACTCACTTGAGTTTATATTGTATAAGTGCTCATCTAGTTTGGAAATAGTGACAAAATTGTGTCCTTTCCTAGAATCCAAAAAGCCTCAGAGATTGTCTACATTTTATTCTTCTTGTTTGTTTGATCCATGGTAAACTTACCAATACTCACACACATTAATATTGCATTCATACATTGCATATTGCATATAATTGAGTGTGTGTATGTTGAGTATGTTAATTTCCCTCAAATTGATTTTTAATATTTTTTGGGAATTTTAAATGATTTTAAAACAATTTTTATCCTAATTAAAATTGGTTTTATAAAGTATTGGGGTCATTTTGTAATTATGGATTGTTGGTTTTGTTGGCTGAAGGTTCACTTGGGTAAAATCTAAATGCGCTAGAGACATCAGGGTGCGTTTGTAATTTCTTTTGGACGCGCGTGTGGGATCCAGTTATATCACTACACCTGTCAAGCTGTCATTGAACCAGTTTGTGTTTTCTCTGTGAGACATTAGCCGTGCTCAGTTCCAGCCCTGGGATTGTCTTTAATCGACGATCTGCATGCGTCCTTATACAATCCATGTGAACTTCTCTCAAACCAATCACAAGAGTTTTAATCACCGCGTATCTATAGCCCTTAGATCTAAGTCAATCTGCCTACCCAAATCGTAGCCATTGATTTGGGGCAGCCTTGTCGATCCTTCTCAGCCCCCTATAAAAGGAGACCTTCCCTCAGCCATATAAGACTTTTGCCACTTCGTCTATTAGAGTGAGAAGAGAGAGAGGAGAGAGAGAAGAGAGATAGAGAGAAACCAGAGTTAGGAAACCCTAACCCTAAATCGTACTAAACAGTTTTCAAACCATAACTTCTTTCGAAAACCAGTTTATACCAAACACAACCTTGAGTGTTTGAGAGTTTTGAGTGTTGATTTGTTAATTGTTTGATGCTGTAACCTCTTCATTCTAAGATCTTGTTTTTAACTTAAACATTTTATTAGATCTGTGTTTCTACTTTTATAGAAATCTTAGATCTAGTTGTTGCATGTTATATTACACATAGATCTGCATCTGTAGTTCTCATCTTGAGAAAACTTTTGTTGAATTGATTCTGTAAATGTTTTTAACTTCAAAATCAACAAAAATACTTTATGTTTCTAGTTCTTTTGAAACAAGACCTTCGACCTAGTTGGAATCGCACTTGGTGATTTTTAATCTCAAAAATATTTTCAAAACCTGAGATTGATTAAGATCTTGATACGTCTTCCGAGCAAGATAGCCGTGGATTCTGGGATTATTATAAAGGTCAAATAAGGTTTAAGTTTTCTAAGAAGAGAGAAATAGAAAATCACTGCATATAAATCTTATATGTAATTTGATAGGACTATTTGTATAAATCTGCGTGAGTGTGTGCATGCATGTGTTAGAAAGCACCTTCACAAACACTATCACCCTACCACATGAAAAGTGTTGGTAATAAGATCTCAAGAACAAGAGTCGACGTAAAGAACTGGAACAAATTGAAAGTTAGCAAACTGGAGAACAACATCAATAAACAGAACTGCAGAAAAGTTAGAAGGACACAAGTGGGTACATTCCTAAACTTGTATAGGTATGATTTGTGTGCATGTGTGTTATATAGTTTATAACTGTTATAATTTGTTTTAGTGAATTTTTGGTTTACTCCGTAGAGGGAGTCGTGGATGTTTCCTCAGTTGGTTGAGGTTTTACCACGTTAAAAATAGCTTGTCTTTAATCTTTTTACATCTCCTCATCTAATTCTTATGGTTGTGCTGAGTTTAAGTTTTTAAACTGATTTGCTAAACCTGTTAACCAATCTTGAACAGATCTCGTACATATTTTGTTAAACACATCTTGTGATTAATTTGATTTGATTTTAAGAAAAGAGTTTCTTCAAAAAAACAGTTCGGAGTTACTTAAATAGTTTAATCTTGTATTAAACGGCTTTAGTAACAGTATTTCAGGGTTAGCAGGTTGTCACACAGGGGTGAATCGGTTCTCCCTTGGTCCGAACCAGTTCGGCCTCTGGGGGTCCGACGTGGCATTCACTATTGCATCCGAGGAAATTTTAAGAGTTTGTACAAGTTGGTGGAACCATGTACGGGTAACTGTGAAATTTATTAAAAATGGATTAGTTGTTACGAATAATTACAAAAATTAAATTAACTGGATAGTTAATTATATTTTATAAAGAAAAGAATATAGTAATTTATGTGATGGTAGATCATTAACGTAGGACGGGTCTGGGAATACTTATGGGGCAGCTATAGGGTAATTTGTGGGGTAATTACCGAAAGTTATTAACTAAATGATTTAAAGTATTAGTTGAAGGATGGGAACTTAAATAATTAACTAGATGGTTAATTGTATTTTATAAAGAAAATGAAGTTAATAATTTAAGTGATGGCCAATTATTAACTGAGGATAATTATGGATAATCCTTACGGGGTAGATAAGGGTTAACTATCGAGTAATTACACTTAAATATGGTAATATGTATTTATATTTTATCCTATCAGTTAAGGTTAAGAGGGTTCAAGATCGTAGCACGCGTTGGCACAGGTAGGCTAGGCGTAGTGTATGTCATATTTTAAGTACGACAAAGAATGCGGCATGTGATACCAATTTATGAATTCATAGATTTTAAATATATTAAACTTATTTAATTAGAGTTAATTTTCGAACCAATTTTAATAATCCCTAAGCATGCATCTAAGTCATTGGAATCAAACATGCAAAGTATACAATCATAAAACAATTTTAGGAGAAATCAAATTCAGGAAAAATCCCCGCAAGGCAAAACCTTTTATTTCAATAGTATTTGCAAATTCTAACTTACAACACACTAGAGAAATCTACAATGAATTTTCGCAGAAACCCACATAGACCGCAGCCTAGAACAAGCAATGACTCCCTCAAGAGTCACAAGAATCGCAGTTCCTCCTTCAGCAGTGAATACCCTCGAGTATCCCTAAGTCAGCAGTAGAGATTGCACTCCACATGAGAAAACTTCATAACAAAAGAGTTTGGTTTCTAAAGACGATTCACAAAAGTATATGGGATGACTTATGTGAATCTAAAAAGGTTTTAGCCATAAAAAATGAAGACCTAATTGCATCAATTCTTCACATTTCGTAAACAAAAAGTCTTTATTGAAACATCTTATGGAACAGGTCTTTATAGGCTAACAAAAAAAGTTGAGGCAGCGCGGGTCGTTTGAACGACTTCTTGATGTCGTTTGAATGACATTAGATTTTGTTTGATCCTCTGAGGAATGACCAAAGAAATGACTTAAAAATAACAAAATAGTGTAGGTTCGTTTGAAGCAGGGACGGAATAAATTAGTAACGACATAGGCATGTCGTTAGATCATGTCTTTTGAACGACATATCAATGTTGGTTGAATGACAATGGCTTGTCGTTTGAACGAATGAAGCAAAAAATAACATCTTTTAAGTTCCAGCCACAGGTCTTTCATATAACATTTTAAGCTAGCAAAACGCCTCATTTTGATTTAAAATAATTTCAAAAATTATCCCCATACTTAGTAAAAAATCTAAGTAACTCAAAACAAAATCTATACGAAAGTATACCTCATGTCGCGCATATGTTCAAGATGCTTGATATTCGGATCCGTTTTCTTAAACGTATGAACGTGAACTTTCTTGACGGTTGTATCGGGATACGACATACTCAGTGTAAGCTATAGATGATGGAAAATTTGTCCTTACAAATCTCCCCTTATGTCTATGATAGTACAAAATAATAACAATCTTAATTATTAATCAAATGTCCTATACAAATCTAATACCCTCCCATGAACCCAAAAGTGGAAAGATACAAAATATGCAAGTCTTCAAAAAAAAAATCTTCAACTTTCAAATATCTTCAAATCTCCTTGCTTTCCTTGCTCTTCTTTTGTGTGCTTTCCAAATGATCATCAAAGTCCTACACACAATAAACAAAACAAATACCTTCACGACGTATTGTGTTTGAAATTTGATAAACATAAACATAAATCACATATAAAATCTAATCAAGTCTCCCCCATAATTCATAATTCGCTCTCTCCCTTTTTATTTGTCCGAAATAAATAAGAAAAAGAATAAACTAAAATAAATGTGAAGTTTCACAACAAGCATAGCAAATATATTGAACATATCAAATAAGCTCAGAAAGGATAAACTCAAAAGGCTTCCAAAATCTATTTTTGGTTTTTCAAATATTTTTCAAGCAAAAATAAATTTACAAAAAAAACACACACCGTGAATAACACTAAGATAAACAAATCGTGGAAACGAAATGAATGGGTGTAAACAAGTTCAATAGTAAAATCAAATCAATGAATCATAACATATGTGCACGATGAATATGGATACTCCTAACGAATGAGCTCAAAATCGTCCTTAGGTGTCAAACTGTTAATTTACATGAAATTGACTCGATTTAATCAACACATCAAAGTCTAAAATAATTTTCACACAAATAACGTCTAAAACTATGTAATGCTTTTTCAAGACTTTGTCAGAACGTGCAAGCCCATTGATTTATTTCCATCCACACTCCCTCATAAATAATAATTCTTTCTATTTTTCTATTGAGGTGATCAAACTAAACTATTTGGCCCCTTTTTGGCATATTTTCTTTTTATTGCCTTAATTTTTTTTGTGGGCTCTTGTCAAATGGTGGCTTTCACGACGAGATTATTATTCTCTCATAGACCTTTTCCATGTTCACTCATCATTTTTTTAAAATATTACACAAATCCTCATGGGCAACGGTTCTTACATTTACCACTTTCATTATCAAGTTTTATCACATTTAGTTCATTTTAAAGATAGAATTGAGATGAAAACACTTCGATTAACATGTGATATACAAGTACAATAATAAAATAAATTTGTGCATGTTTTCATTAATGGAAATCATGAGTCAAACATATAGGAAGTAACAAGTAATCTCAATGACTCCAAACATTGTAAAACACAAAATGAAATGATGATTCGTCTAAAAACACCATCAAACAGTCGCATAAATAATGGAATGAATTCGTGACTTGGTCATCCTAAATGTCCATCCATAAACGGTATAAAATGAAGTACAAAAATATTTTTGTCTTTTTCCATAAATTTTATCAAACATAATTTTTTTTGGCTTTTTCAATTTTTTCCTCAAAAAAAATAGAAAATCTTTTTGTATTTTTCCAAAAAATTTCAAAAAACAAAAATCTTTTTGGGGTTTTCAAAAAATATATATAAATGAAAAAAGTAAATACAATGGTAGTACACATAAGCAACAAGTTTGAACCTCAATCATTAGGCCCGAAGGAGTTTTCCAAAGGTGGTGACATCCTATGAAAAAATTCATCAAATCATGTGAAGTCTTGACCAAGTACTCAACTTTGTCTAAAAAAATGCTCAAAATCTTTTGTGTGATGTGCAAGAGCATGCAGAGTATCATGTGTGGGAGTGCATGTGGGAACACTTGTAGTAGCATAACGAGGTAAATACCTATGAGACACACTACCCAACTTAAATCAAAATTCCCTAAGGTGTTCTCTCTTCTTGCAATGGGAACAAACACAAATGGGCCTAGGAACCCCTTCGTGTTCTCTTACAAGTGAAAGGATGCCTAAGTGAGTTAGGTCGAGAGCTATATGGATCTATCACAAACTCGAGAACCGGCTCAGGTGCAATATGAGAAGTAGACGCACCATCATAACCCATTCCTAGTATCTCAACATTACCCAAAGTGGGATCTAGGAGAATCTTTCCAACCTTCATAGATGTGTCATCTATAGTGACTTTGACCTCCCAAGCACGTTTGAGATCTCTCTCGAGTTGGGATACACGGGTTTCGAGTTTCTCACGAGTCTCCAATGAGGATTGAAGATCTCCCGTAAGACTAACCATAGTGCTAGTTAATTCACTTTTTCACGACCTAAGACCATTAACTGCTCACATAAAGAAGCCTTCACCTTCTCCAGTTGACTCGCCGACGCCTCACACTTCCTCAAAACTTCTATCTCTCTCTCCAAATCTAACACCTTAAGACCTAACTCCTTATTCAACTTTTTTATCTTTAAAGTCTCGGTGTACAAATATCTAAACGCTTTTTGGAGATCACCTTCACCCTCACTTCCAATCTCACTCTCACGCCCACTATCCCCTGAGTGGTTCGAAACATCATTGAGACTTTAATGTTTACAAATGTCCTCATCATCATGGGACAAACTGGTTGTGCTCACGTGACTAGCCATGAAAGCAACGCATTTTTATGGGGTGATTCATTCCCAAAATCATCCAACTCGATGTCACTACTGCTAAGAGTGGCAGTGTTACAATCTTCTTTCCCTTTATCTTTAGCATAATAGGACACTCAAAAGCTTTGTGCCCTTTTCCCTCGCATTCATAACATCTCACCTCTTCCTCTTTCTCACCGTTCCCCTTGGCCTCATCTTTCTTTTTATTTTTTTCAAAAATCTTTTTATTGAAAGAATTTTATTTGGAAAATTTGAGAAACCTTTTGAAACATATCGCAAATAAGGCTAGGTCGTCAAAATCAACCTCACCCTCAGAATCAGACTCACAAACTCTTTTTTTTTCTTTTTCTTAACCTAAGTCTTTAAAGCTATCCATATATCCTTAGGCTTAATGATTTTGGAAAACATGTCAATCCCATAGGTTTGAAAGTCTCCTACGATTTCTTCTAACCTAAGTGTATCTAATATCCCTAATGAATTTAAAATAGTGACCTTAGGAACAAAATGGGATGGGAGTGACCTTAAATTATTTTTAACAACTCTCAACTCCTCAATTTTCTCACCCAAATTAAAAATCATGTTAACTGTGTTCGACAACCTAGTATAAAACTCATCAAAACACTCGGACTCTCACATGGAGATAGTCTCAAACGGGGTGGTCAAATTTTGTAATTTTGATGCCTTAACCGCGTTGGTACCCTTATGTTCCAATTGGTGGATATCCCATGCCTCTTTAGACATAGTGCATGTCATTATACGGGAGAACTTATCAGGGGTGACAGCTCAAGAAATTACATTAAGGTCATGGGAATTACAGGGACTTCATTTATAGTCATCCTCAGTCTAATCAGACATAGGTTTAGGATCGGTGACAGTACTCATGATGACAGTTGGAGGAGTCCACCCTCTTTCATAGAGGAGTCAAACTCTCTCATAGATAGCTTTTAAACAAGATCTCGGGCGGGCTTTCCAATAGGCATAATTTGTGCCATAAAAGGCGGGCATCCGATTATATAAGTTATCCATCGAAAAATTGCGATTTTTCAAAAATCAATATTTCAAAATGATTGATATCACAAAAATTTTGCGGAAAAAAAGGATCTCACGATATTTTGGTGAATCCTACTCTCATACCAATTTAAGAAAGCGGGATGTTATACAAATTTATGAATTCGCAAATTTTCAATAGATTAAACTTATTTAATTAGAGTCAATTTTTGAACCAATTTTAATTAATCATATAAACATACATCTAAGTGATTGGAATCAAACATGCAAAGCAGACAATCACAAAAGTAATTTTCGAAGAAATTAAATTTAGAAAAAATCCCCGCAAGGCAAAACCTTTTATTTCAATAATGTTTGCAAATCTCAACTTACAACACACTAGAGAAATCTGTAATGAATTTTCGTACAAACCCACATAGACCGCAACCTATAACTAACAATGGCTCCCTCGAGAATCACAAGAATTGTAGCTCCTCCTTCAGCAGTGAATACCCTCTAGTATCCCCAAGATAGTAGTAGAGACTGCACTCTACAAGAGAGAGAAAAAAAAAGAACAACATCATCAAACAATAGAAGCGATTCCATCTCCTCTCTCTAGCCGCCCCCTCTCTCTCTCTCTAGCAAACACTAAACCTCATTAGGGTTTTCAATGCAAACCTTATATCTTCGACCCTTCCCAAAATGAGCCTAAACCTCTTGATCCTTTACCCACTAACACTATTTGGTCTAAATCCTATGTTAGTGTTTTTTACTCCTATCATTCTTCTTCACAAATGTCTTTGAAACCTCAATCAAAGTATAAAGGAGAACCTGTCATAATCTTTTCCAACGAAGATATCCAAAAACTCGTTGATCCTTTCAATAGCCCAAGTCGTAGGAAAACCATTAAAACTGGATGCTTCCACAGTTTCAGTCAATAGACCAAGTGTGGCAAGGGTCTATATAGAACTTAAAGAAAGACCTCATCGTGTGTGTGGTTAGGTTGTGACGATAGTAGTTATTGGCAAGATATCAAATATGAGTTTGTTCCATACTACTGTGTGGTGTGCTCTAAAATGGTCCACAAAGAAGAAAAGTGCTTATTCAATACTAAAGCTACCAACAAAGTTGCAACCAATCGCAAGATTCTAGAGAAAAACATAATCCAAGACAAAGAATGGAGGATTCCTCAGAGAAATCAAGATAACAACCCAAAGGCTCAAGTCCAAGACCAAGAAATCGAGAAACCCAAGAAAGAAATCATGGTAATTCAAGAAGATTTTGTTCAAGAATCTTTTTAATGTATGAGACAAGAAGAGATGCAGCGATACCACTAGGGGTGTGTTTCAGCCGGATCAGAATAGGGGTATTCGGAAAATTTTCCAAAATTTTTGGAATTTTAAAATCCTTTCCAAAATCGGAAAAATAAATTTCGGAAAATCAATTTCTTTTCCATGTCGGCGACTTCGAAATATTTGGAATTTTCGGATTTTTTGGATATTTTTTTATTCGGAAAAAATTAGGAAAATCGGAAAAATCAGTTTTATCTTTTTCGGATAATATTGGAAATACAAAATTATTATTTTTATCTTTTTTATTCCACTTTTTTGGGGGGTGGGGGTAGTCTTTATTTCCATACAAATGTCAATTTCAAGCAATATTAAGTATTGATGCTAAGTTTAAAAGTTGAACCTAGTAAGACCAAATGAGCAGTACACATTATTATGAGAGAAAATAAGCAAAGAATAACACCAATGTTAGTAAGCATATAAGGAAAACACTTAAGTTATTTTCCCTATAGAAATGAGAAAAGAATTAGGCAAAAGAACATTTATATAGGTAAAAGTTAAGGGTTGAGATTATTTTAAATGAATGGGTGGAATTGTTTTAAATGAAGGGTGAGATTATTAGGAAATGTGATGAGTAAAAATTATTAAAATGAATAACAATATTATTATTTCGAAAAATATTTTGGATATATCGGAATTTTCAGAACGGAAAATCGGAAAGTCGGAAATTTATATTTGATTTCCAATTCCATTCCAATTTATATAGGAAAAGTCGGAAATCGGAAAAATTCGGATCGAAAAAATTAAAATGGTGCCAAAATTGGAAAAATTCGGATCGGATATCGAAAAATTTGGAAGTTCGGAAATAATTGACACCCCTAGATACCACCAACCAGTAAACCCAAAATAAGTGCATAAGCAGTCTGCAACAGTTAATGGCACGAATTCTAAATGAGGAAGAAGAAATCCGAACATGGTAGAGGGAAGGAACCAAATTTCTGACGAATTAATCCAAGCCCACATAGATAAAATTCAATCAGTGGAGGTTGGCATAGAAGATACCAAGATAGTTGAGGCAAAAAGCCTATCCCCAAGAGGAACAGACCTTCCAGATAAAGTTAATCAATCCTTACATGACAACCTGTCCTATTCAGACTCTGGAGGCTACAAATATGGTGAAACCCCATTCTTGGAAGATTTAATTAAATTTTCCAAACAATTGGAGTTGAAGATTTAGAGAACCAAGGAAAAAGAGACTTTTTTGAAAGCCCAAGACAAGAAGAAAATAGAAGCAGAGAAGATCAAAAAGCTTTCCAATGAAGAAAATCAGTAAAAGAATAAACCTACAGATCCTATGTTCAAAAGACTAACAAGAGAAGCAGTTAAGAACAACAAAAGCTTATATTTCCCAATATCCAAATGAAAAATACAATCATAAGGAATGCACGAGGAGAGGGGAACAAATCCACAAGAAGAAGACTCAAAAAGCTTTGTAAGTACCATAAACTTCCTTTTATAGCTATCTTGGAGCCTAAGCTAGATCAATGCAAATAGGAGGATCTTAAAATGTACTTGAAATTTGATTGTGGAAGAGCTGATGTATCTAATAAAATATGGTGGCTTTGGAGGCATGGAGCTGAATGTAGCATTGTTAATAATGGTGAGCAAGATGTTATATTGCAAATGTCCCACCCCATGCTGCCAACAAGTATTTTTCTCAATATTGTTTATGCAAAGTGTTCCAAAATTGAAAGAATGGAGTTATGAAGTAACCTAGTATCTAACTCTATCAATTGCTTAAATGAACCTTTATTAACAATAAGAGATTTTAATACAGTCCTAGACAACACTGAAAAAATTGGTGGTCTTGAAATAGACCTATTAGGGGTGGAGGAGTTCAACAGCTATATTCAGAGGTCAGGTCTCATAGATCTTGGTTACTCTGGAACCAAGTACACTTGGTTCAATAATAGAGATTCAATCAGGGGAATTTGGGAGAGGCTTGACAGAGGTATGATAAACCAGAAGTGTCTTGAAGCATTTTCATCTACAATGGTGAAAATTCTTAATAAGAATTATTCAGACCATTTCCCTTTACTGATATCTTTCTCTAATATTCAGGAGCAGGTTATAAAACAGTTTAAATTTGAAAACATGTGGTTGAACCACCATCAATTTCATTCAGTTGTGCAGAATTCATTGGAAGGCCAATCTCAGGGTAAGCCTCTAATCTCTTTTGCTCTAAAATTGAAAAAGTTAAAGGGTGAACTAAAAGAGTGGAACAAAATGTGTTTTAAAAACATCTTCCAAGAAGTGATAAACATGGAAGATGAATTACTAATCAAAGAAGAACAGTAGTGTGTGGAGCTTAATCAGGAGAACAAAGCTGCAATGGAGATTGATAAGTCCAAGTTGAATTGGGCTATTAAATGTGAAGATCAATATTGGAGTCAAAATGTCAGAATTAAGTGGAACAAAGATGGGGATATGAATTCTAAATACTTTCATGAAATGGTAAATAATTCAAGAAGGAAGCTATGGATTCATAATATCAAAATGATTCTGGAGACTGGGTGGAATCTAACAATCAAATGAATGAGCTTTTTATTTCTTACTTTCAACAAGCTCTGAATGAAGAATGATTTGAGTACATGCCTCAATTGATGGAGCACATTTCTAACTTAGTCACTTCTGAAATGAATGTGGCTTTAACAAAAACCCCAGAAGAAGAAGAAATTATTGAAGCTATAAAGTCTTTAAATTCTGAGAGTGTAGCAGGTCCAGATGGATTTAATGGCATGTTATATGTGAAATGTTAGGACATATTTAAAATAGACCTCATAGCAGCCATTCAAGCTTTTTTTTCTTGGGAAAAATATTTTAAAAAGTTGGGGTGCCACTAACATTTGCCTAATCCCAAAGATAAAAAAATCCAAAGCAATACAAAGACTTTATACCTATTAGCCTCTGTAATTTCAACAGTAAGATTATCTCTAAAATCATCTCTACTAGATTAGGAGTTTTTTTGCCTTCTTTCATTTCTCTTAACCAATCTGGATTCATCAAGGGAAGTAACATCATTGACAATATCTTGCTTGGTCAAGAAATGTTGAATTTACTGGATAGAATGAATGAAAGAGGCAATGTGGTTATAAATTGGACATGAAAAAGGCATATAATAGAGTCTTATGGTTGTACCTTATCAAAGTTCTCAGGAAATTTGGATTTCCTGAAGGATTCATTCATATAATTTTGAAAATCATATATTCAAATTGGTTTTCAATTGTTGTAAATGGGCAGCCTATTGGATTTTTCCAATCTACAAGAGGATTAAGACAAGGGGATCCCTCATCCCTAAGTCTTTTTCTTCTTTCAGCAGAAATTTTAAGCAGGGGTCTCAATCACATGATGCTACAAGGTAAAATTGATCATTTTTCCCGTCCTAGAAATTATTCCCTTATTAGTCATCTTTCTTTTGCAGATGACATCATTATCTTCTCTAATGGAGCCAAAAGAAGCTTAAGGTCCTTAATGAATTTTCTCAGTGATTATGAAAAACTTTCTGGTCAGTTAAGCAACAATGCCAAAAGCCAATTTATAGTTTCTATTAAAACTCATCCAAGAAGATCCAAGGTTATCCAAGAAATAACTGGTCTGATCAAGGGTAGCTGGCCTATAAAATACTTAGGATTTCCTTTGTTTAAAGGCATGAGAAAGCCTATTTACTTTGAAGGTCTGATTGCAAGTATCGGAGCAAAAATAGATGGTTGGAAATTAAAGTTCTTATCTCAAACTGGTAGAATAGTGTTGTTTAAGTCAGTCCTAAATTTTATCCCTCTTCACACCCTTGCTACTCTTCAACCTCCTAAAATTATTCTCAAGAAAATGAATTCCATCTTTAGTGATTTCTTTTGGGGGTCTCATAAAGATTTTGGCCGAAAATATCATTGGATGAGTTGGAAAGATGTATGTTTCAATTTTGAAGAAAGTGGTCTAGGCCTAAGAAGCCTTGAAGATGTATCTATTGCATATAGATGGAGAACTGCTTGGAATTATATCAGTGGAAATAGTCTTTGGGCTGAGTTCATGAGGTGTAAGTATAAAAAAATCCTAAAAAACAATGGCTTTTTGGCCATCCAGAGCTTTTGAAATTACCTTCAAGAGATCGATCAATACATCACAGAGTTAGATGGGGAGAAGATCTGGACTCTCTCAGAAAATGGAAAATTTAACTTCAAATCTGCTTTTCAATTGATCAAGGCTGCTAAATCATCTTCTTTGCTTCTTAAATTCATATGGAATAATTACATTCCATCAAAAATGTCAATTCTTCATTAGAAATGTTTCTTCAATAAAATTCCTCTAAACAAAAATCTCAAATCTATTCGAATTTTTATAGCTCCTATTTGTCGATGTTGTTATCAGAATTCTGAAGAAAAGGACCATTTATTCATCAAAGGCCCAATTGTTTCCCATGTATGGACTTTTTTCTCTGATTTACTTGGGATTAAAATTTCTCTTACGTCATTTAAAGTCATGATTATGGAGTGGAGGTTGAGAAAAAACACTAATCAGGCCATTAAATTTCTAGTAATTGTTATTCCTGCTTGCATAATGTGGGAGATTTGGAAGCGCAGAAACAAAGCCATCCATGAAAGTATCAAAATGAAGCTCCTAAAATTATAGAAGATGTCATATTTTCAGTCAGAGAAATTAGTAATCTTCATTAACTGAAATGTGGATCTCAGTTCAAGGACCTGGTTTCTTTGTTCTCTTTAAGGATTAGATTTTAAAATTCAATCAAAAATCCTCTTATATGTTGGAATAAACCTGAAAATTATAGGTTAAAGCTGAACACTGATGCGGCCTCGAAAGGGAATCCAGGCCAATCAGGTCATGGTGGAATTTTAAGGAACAATAAGGGAGAATTCATCTGGGCTTTCTTACCTCAAACAATGAAGCAGAGGCAAAAGCTAAGCTAAAAGGTTTGAAGATATGCAAGAAAAGAAATCATAATTTCATTAATGACGAATTTGATTCAAAAATGCTTATCGAGATTCTAGCCAAGAAAAAAAATATAATCCCATGGAGAATCAAACATATCATCAAGGAGATATTACAGATATCAATTTTTATAGAAGTTAGATTCTTGCATTTTTTTAGAGAAGCAAACTTTGTTGCAGATTCTATGGCCAATTTTGGTGTGTACTCCAAAAAGGAAAGTTTCTTTGAAGATTTTAGTGAGCTTCCCAACATTTCAAAAGGTCTTTTGAAAATGGATAAATGGGAAATACCCTTTCTTAGAAATTCAAATTTTTCCAATGATTTTCCTCTTTAGTTTCCTTAATTCATGTAATGGGGATAATTATAAATCCCCATATTTTTGTTTCTTTCTATTGTTTGTAATGGGGGTGATTATAAACTCCCATATTTTTTAATTTTTCAAGTTAACTTATCGAGCTCAATAGTTAACTTCTAGTATTGGTCTTTTACCTCCAGAGCTTGTAATCGCCAGTAGAGAGGCTATTTCTCTATGATTTCTAATAAAACATGTGGGGTTACTATCCCTCGTTGCTAAAAAAAGTAAAAATAAAAATACGCTATCTACTTTTGAACTTTGTGGGTGTACATTTAGCACTGCTCTTAGATGAGGGGCGAGAGTTTTTATGTATGTGAGTGACGATAGGAGATGTTCACGTTGAATTAACTGTACTTTTGCACAATAAATTTAGTAAGTTAATTCATTCACACTCTAGGGCAATGACCCAAAGTTATAAATGTTCCCCCACCCTTCAAGTACTCCTTGATAAGGGTAGCAGGATTATCGAGAGATCAACTTTGCAGTCTCACCTTGTATATCGGACCTCATATCATCGATTCGAAACTAGGTTGCATATTTATTTCAGTTTTATTATTTTGAAGATTATTGTATGGGAATAAGCCTGAAGTCTATTTTATTTCAGTCAATTGAGACATTTATGTTTATGTTGGCTTTTCATTTATATTATGTGGATGTTGGATTTATCATTGTCTTGATTATTAATTTAAATCTAGTTTTAAATTCAAATATGGTTTGCAAATAAATATTTGTATGGTCTTGATGTTGAGAATGATATAGATAGTATAACAAGACCCATCTCCGGCGTACCGTGTATGGCTAACCTTTACCTGGAAAATGGAGGTTGTAATAATTGGTATTCGACCATCCAGGCTCTAATGTCCTTAGGATCTGCGTTGCATCTGTTTTGTTTTTTGTTGAGCGTTCTTTGATGTGACTAGAGCTCGTTATAGGATTTTGTAATCTAGGTCACGATGACATGTGTGCCGATATCGTTCACTATAATTTGAGTGCTAGCAAGACTACTGGAGTATTTGAGGTTAGAAAAGCATGAGAATGAGGACCGTTGCGAGTTAGTGGTCAGGCGTGGAATGAATGGTTGGACAAAGATGTTCACCATAATTGTGAAAATTATTATGAGAAATTATCTTGTTTGGGGGTAAAGTCTGCAACTTAAAGACTCTTGGGGGCACAAGTTAACGAATGTCTTTCATGTTGAGTCCATTTTTGGAGATATTAAGGGATTTTAGTTGTTGAGGAGCCAAGGGCGGAGCTAGGATTTCTCGGAGGGGTGGACTAAAATTAGTAATGAACCCGAATTTTTTTGTCAATGGGGCGGAAGTCCCCGACAATGTCCGGAATTCAGGGCAATTTCCAAGAGAAGAAATTTATTAAGTTTTTGTATCTATTTATCAACATTATTTTTTATTTTCTAGCAATTTTTAACCTTTACAAATTGTGGGATTATTTTGCAATAACATTTTAACTTCAAGTAGCAATTTTTAACCCTTACAAATTTTTTTTTCCAATTTGGGAGGGGTGGGCTACAGCCCTGGTGGGCCCACCCCTGGATCCGCCCTTGTGAGGAGCTTATTAGAGTTTTAGGTTTTACTTATGGTAATATGGGGTTTGATGGAAATTTTGCCTAGTGGAATGACCTTATGAAATTTTGTGCACGTAAGAGAGATGCAATGGATTGTCGTGTTTTAGAAAAATATAAGGATTTTAATGAAAATTTTAAGTGGGGATTAATTCTAATTAAAGGGTTAAATTGGTGTTGCACTCAGATTCGAGAAATATTTATTAAAGTGGTGAAACCATTTGTGATCTGGGTGATGATAAAATGAGAGTGTTTGGACTTAATAGTAGGCACATCGTGTAGTCACGTAAGAGGGCTTGCAAACTAGTTAGATAATTTTTAATACACCTGAATGAGTGGAAATTATAAATGAGATCATTGATTTTCTCGGTGGTTTAAGTTGAGTGTACCCAATTAGATAATTGTATGAGGATGGAGTTACATGTACATTATAGACGTGCATTTTGTTAGTGAATTAGTTATAAACAAAATTTAGGAATAAGTGGGTTCCAAGAAATTCAAAGAAAGAGCATGTTTCGATTAAGAATTGTAATTACGAATGTAGGATTGAGAGTACCCCTATTAGAGATAATTTGGGGAAAACGAAAGATGATGTTACGAAATGACGAGTTGAGCCGAGAGGGAGGACTACAAAAGTGATTGTAATTTTGATTTTATGATGTATGATGTGTGGTAACGTGTTTGCCAGTTGCCCAAATGTAGATTCTGGGTACGGTAGAGTAGAACCAAGTATGGTTCGATTGAGGTTTTATAGATTTTATATGGCAGATGTTTTTACAAGCATTGGGGTTAGATATGGGTTTTATATGATTAGGAAAGTAGTGCCTGGTTGAGAGTGGGTGCGACGATGTGATGATTTTAGGTTGCTTATTGATATAGTTATTGGAGTATAGAAATAATGAAGTATGATATTCATTTTATCTATGCATTGAGTGGTGATGTATCTTGTTGGGCATGATGAACTTGTTGAGAGTTGTCTCTTTATAAGTGGATTGACTGTTGATGCAAACACATGGATTATGTGTTGGTGTTCACTAGGATTTGGTGTTGGTCATGAGATATCTCATTCAATATAAAAGTGTTTATGAGATTTATCATGTACGGGTAGATTATGTGTATAATCTCCCCTGGATATTGGATAATGGTGGGTATGTGAGTGACCCCTAAGTTGTTAGTACTTATCTTTATGTCGGGAAAGGACCCAATAGTTGATGGGTCTCATAGACGCCTTATGTGTTCTAGTCATTATTTTTGGACAGTTCTAATGCCCTACTATAGATTATCATAATGAATGTGATGATAAAAATTTATTTTGGATTAAGACGTGAGTTTTTCTATTGGAGGTGATTTTCGAGTTTGAAGTATTGATATGGGTTATTTGTTGATGATGACATGCATTATGGGATGGCTACGTGGGATGGTTAGCCAATGATGAGTTTATTTTCATATTAAGGATATAAGTGATGAGAAGTAATTATATGGTAAAATAAATGGTGATGAAAACTTTGAATGAGTACGATGATTTTTATAAAGTTTAGAGATAACTGTGTAGTGATACGATTATGGGAATTTTAATGAGAGATGTTGTGGGCGGACAAATTTCGAGTAGAAAGCATTAATTGATGATGTACTTAGATCGGGAAAGATTTATTGTGTAGTTACATCGTTTGTGATTTCATTGAAAATCAAATGTGATTGTTTGGACCTAGGATCAAGGGCACCGTGTAATTTCAAAATATGAGGGATGATGACCCAATTAGAAAACTTGTACGAGTATGTGTGGCTTATGCATCATAAATGGGTATTTTATTGATGCACTAAGGTAAATAAGTGGGCAAGTAGGTGTCCAATTATGAACTTATGTAGATTGTATCGTAGGACCCATGATGGTTCAAATGAGTTACAAACCCTATATAATTAGAGTTTATACGGGCATTGAAATTATAGACGCCGGATTCACACAAATTCGGAAGAGCTGCCTTATCGAGAATAGGCACAACAATGTGAAGATTTCAGGATAGATTACTAACGTATTTCTTGAAGTAAGGATACGATGAATGTTAAAATAGGAATATGGACATAGATAATATGTTAATGAAGGAATACATTAAAGGATTAATAAATGTGATAGTTATCCAGAGACGGATTTATTATTCACGGAAAGGATATGAATGATAAGCATTTATATTGTATAAGTATTTGGTTCCTTTGGGAACGATAGGAATAGTGATAGTCTGAGTTACATAATGATGTTTACAATCATAAATAACGTTATTATAACGACGATGTCATCAAAAATGGGCAGTAGTAACCCTTATAGGAATTGGTGGGTCTTTAGAGGCTTAAGGATGATTAAGCGCTCTATTAGACTTAAGAATGGATAGAGGATGCATTATCGTATGAGTAAAAATGAACATGATGTTCTTAATATTATCGAATTGATAAATTTATCGGGATTTAGTGTATCCCTTAAGAGTGATGAGACTTCTATTAACAGTGGGCACAAATTGGAATTTATTTGATTAGCGTAAATATTTATAATTATTTTCTTTTAATTCTTTCAGCGACGAATGCCAATAACTGACTAAGCCGTTTAGTAGTATATCTATAGGGTTCCTTGTTTGGATTTCTCTTACGAGATGTACCACTCACGAAATTGGCAAATGTCGGGAGTTGAGAGAAGTTAGATACTAAGATGGTTACTTTTTTTACATTTACACATGCGGTGGTATACCTTGATGTATAGATATAGTTGGTCTGAATGGTACAGATTGGATATATGTGTCATTCATATTTGATATTGGTACGTGTGTGTGTGTGTGTGTGTGCATGTAATGTGGAATATATAGGCGCCCTAGTAATATTATAATAGGCATAGATGAGCCTTTTTCTTTTACCTTATGGGATATGAGTATGGATTGATTGGCTGTAAAAAGTACAGTAACGGTTCGAATTAAAATGTAAGGTTAAGTTTTCATGAATTTTGAGGACAGAATTTCGTTGTTGGGGGAAGAATATAATTCCCCGTGTTTTCAAAATAAAATATTATGACGGAAATTAATATAATAATTTCGAATTAAACTTGGGAATAAATTAAGTCACGGGGATTTAAATTTAAATGAGTAAAATTTAAATTGAGAAACAATACTCATTCTTGATTTTATAAGTATTGGACTTAATTCGATAGGATATGTTCACTCACAAAAAATAAATTATATAGTAATTTATTCATGGTTATGCGTCGTTTAAACATAATAAAAATGTCTATGTTGAATAAAAATAATTGGGATGCATTTCATGAGGTTTTATGAGCTCGTTTAGGTATTTTAAACCTTTAGAAATAGTCCCGAGATATATGTATATAAGTTGGGAGGTTATTAGACTACTTGGATTATGAGTTTGGGTCCATCTAGGGGTCAAAATATGGGACTTTAATTCCAACTCGGGAATTGAGTTTAGAATATATAAATTAGGAAATTAAGGAAACTCCCCATCATTAACCAAGAACCCTAGCATACATACTGGGAATAGAGAGGAGGAAAAGGGCTAAGGAGATGGAGAAATCAAGAAAGAAGACTGAAGAACTCACAAACAAATTCTCAAGAAAATCAGGCAAGAATTTTCTTGCTAACTTTACTATCCAAGTATTTTTTTAATTCATTGTAATTTATCTTCCATGCAGGATTCTAGATTTCGTAGGGATTTGTGGTGATATTATGATGAATTGAATTATGTTTGTAGAGGATTTGAATCTAAGAACAAGATAGAGAATTCAAAATTTTGGATGGGTATTAATTATGAGTTGAACGATAGGAATTCATACTTTAGAGCCCTGGTTTAAATTATATGGTTGGTCACATGTAGAGGATTACTATTTATGTTAAAAATCTAGGATTTATGTTTATTATAACCATTACATCATGGTAGAATCATAAGGAATTTATAGGTTTAAATCTGATTTAGTAAGAAACCAATAATAGCATGAAATCCTAGAATCTGGGAATTGATCTAGGCTTTAAAATTCATAACAAATGATCTTAAGATGGTAAACAAAGTCACGGGGATTGATATTAGTGATTATTATAGGTTTAAGCCTTTGGAATTGGTTTTGGAAGAAGGAATGTAATTCCCAACCTTGGAAAAATTATTGGATTAGTAGGTTGTCGCAACAAGACGAACCGGTTCGCCCTTGATCCGAATCGGTTCTCCCTTGGTCCGAAATGATTCGAACTATGGGTGGTCCGAGCGTGGGGTTTGTTATTGTATCCGGGGGAATTTTAGGAGTTCATACGAGTTGGTGGGACCATATACAGGTAACGGTGGAATTTTTTAAGAATGGATTAGTGACATTACTTATAATTATGAAAATTAAATTAACTTGATGGTTAATTATTTTATATAAAGAAAAGAATTTAGTAACTTATGTGATGGTAGACCATTAATGTAGGACAATTACAAGAATCCCTATGGGGCAGATAGAGGGTAATTTGTATGTAATTACCGAAAGGAATTAACTAGATGGTTTAAAGTATTATTTGAAGGACGGTAATTAAATAATTCACTAGATGGTTAATTGTATTTTATAAAGAAAAGGAAGTTAATAATTTATGTGGTGGTCAATTATTAACTGAGGATAATTGCGGATAATTCTTACGGGGAAGCTAAGGGGTAATTACATACTAATTACCCTTACATATGGTAATATGTATTTATATTTTGTGTGGACATACCTATGTTCATGGACTATTCTATCGGTTGGGCTTACGCGCATTCGGGACCGTTGCACAAGTCGTCACAGGTGGGCTAGGCGTTGTGTAGGTCATATTTTAGGTACTACGTAGCAGCACCCCTTATGGGAGATAAGTGTTGATGCTGGGAACCATGTGTCACCATTGTGTATGCTCTATGCAATAGTGTACTGAATAGGTACCGCCCCACTTGTATATATATTGTGATGTCCGTTGTGGATAAGAGACTCCTCCGGACTTACCGATAGGGCACGAACGAGATGATTTTGATAGATGCCTTAGTGTCGTATATATATAAGGACATATATGTATATAAACTAATGGAAATGATTAAGATGAATTCCTACTTTAATGATGTAGACTATAAAACACAGACTCAATACTATTTAGTATTCATGATAAATTGTTATATCACTTTATGGGTAGTGACTGGAGTACTTTGGATAGTAGTAATTGGAATGTAAATGATTCTATTTCAGTACGTTAATTATTCTAGATGCATCTTTGCAATTACATTGACACATTTATATGCTATCTACTTCTGGACTTGGGTGGGTGTATGTTTAGCATTGCTCTTAGATGAGGGGCGAGATTTTTTATGTATGTGAGTGACGATGGGAGATGTTCACTTTGAATTAACTATACTTTTTCACAATAAATTTAGTAAGTTAATTCTTGCACACTCTAGGGTGTTGAACCAAAATTATAAATGTACCCCCCATCCCCCCAAGGTAATCCTAAACAGGGATAGCATGACTATCGAGAGATCAACCATGGAGTCTCACCTTGCGTATCAGACTTCATATCATTCATTCTAGACTAGGTTGCTTTTCTATTTCAGTTTTATTATTTTTGAGATTATTGTATGGGCATAAGCCCAAAGTCTATTCTCTTTCAGCCAGTTGAGACATTTATGTTATATTGGGTTTTCATTTATATTATGTAGATGTTGGATTTATCATTGTCTTGATTATTAATTTAAATCCAATTTTAAATTCAAATGTGGTTTGAAAATAAGTATTTTTATAGTCTTGATGCTGAGAATGATATAGATTGTATAATAAGCTCCATCTTCGGAGTACTGTGTCTAGCCAACCTTTACGTGAGAAAATGAGGGTTGTTGTAGTATATATATGTATACTTATTGTGATATGAAAATACGTATATTATTGTGAAGAAAAATATGTATACCGGCATAAGACATTAAAGTGTGAATATTTAATTAATAACTAGTGAAAGTTATTTGAAGTGAATTAATAATGTATAGTTGAGAATTATAATTATAAAGTGGATGTGAAAGCTAAATGAGAATTTAAAGTGAAATAAAGTATACGCGTGATATAGGGTAGCCTATGAGATTAAGATTAGTGTTGAGACTATTTAGGTTGGGTAGCGTAACTATAGTGTTTAAAATACATGCGTTAGGTGTGCACTATAGATTAAGGGTGAGGGTTATCTCATGAGAATGCGACACCAGTTTAAATATGAAATATTACAGCGCATATTTATTAATTTATTTTAAATATTTACAAAATATTTTCAAAAGGTTTTGGGCTCTGACCCGTATCAAATTATTTTCAAAACTTTTAGATGCTCACTACAGGGATGTCTGTCTTAACTATCCTTTTAGTCAGACGATGTTCCAGCATTTGTGGATGCTTACAGGGATTGATTATACGCTTTTATCCTTAAGATTTAGATAGGAGGTACTTTATAATTATTCCAGACATGTCGCCCAGTTAGTTTATATTTATTTTATTCAGATGCTTTCCTTTCAGTTAGATAGATTATTGTATTGTAAGTTTTACCGAGAGTTATCGGTCAATTTCTTGCCATTGAGTGTGAGTCATATTATTTGCATAGTTGGTTATGTGAATGGAAATTTTGTGTAAGCAAGTTAATAAGTTTTCAAATTTGATACCAGGCTTAATAGGGTATTAGTAATTAAAATGTTTTCAACAATGATGCTAAGAATGAACTAGATTAGATTTTGATTTTATTATAGTAAATGACTGATCACCCATTATTATAATGGATGGGGTGTCACACCCCGATCCTACTGTAACCCAAGACCAAAGGCCAAATCGATTAGCCTCCAGGGCCGAATCAATTCTCCCTCAATCTGAATCGATTGGCCCCCAGACCGAATCAATTAGCCTTAGAGGCCGAATCGGTCCGTGGATGGGCAGTAGCCCATAACTATTACAATTCTTAATATGGGGTTCATTCTCCCAAACCCAATTCTCATCCCAATGTCTTACCCATTTACATATTAATGAACCTACATTCCTTATGACTCAATAACATTATTTATATGGTTTTCTAACCAAATTAACCCAAGATCATGTCTCCAAAATCCTAGAATTTAAGTCTAACATTAGAGTTCATCCAATCCAAACTATGATCATACTTTCTATCTAATCATTCTCAGATTTCAATGAAATGAATATATGAATTATGACCATCAAGATGGCAATCCTACAACATGGATTCTAAGGTTTAAATTCTAATTAACACGATACCAATTTCGGTTTTGTCTCCAAATCAATTTATCCTTAAAACCATTATTTCAGATTTGTTTGAATCATAGAATTTATTCCAATTAATCAAAATCATTCATTTCTTCAATTAACCCGAAATTGTTATGAGAGAACGCATAGATGAAATAAGAAATATATTGTAATTGAGTTAGTAAAAGAATACTTGCCACATCCGGATTATCCCAATAACACCCTTAATGGTATACTTATGCTTCGGGCCTAATCTTAGATGTATAAAACACCTAAGCGAGTCCCTAAATCATCCTGAAACGTGCCCAAACTATATCTACCCAAATCACACACTTTTATTATGTTTAATCACCACATAACAATAATTATAAAACATGCAATGTATTTTCTACTAGTAACACAATATGCATAAATGAATTAAATAGACATGCAATCACAAACAATTAATTTGTTCTCAAATTAAATTCTACCAATTTGATTCATTCACGAATTTATTTCATTAAATTCTATTAGAAATAATTTATTATGAAAATATAGGGTGTTACATAATTCTTACATAATAACACCCTTAAATAGATTCATTATAAGAAAGAGCACCAAACGCGGGACATCGTCTTCGCGTGTCGCGGAGGAGAGACACGAGAGGCTATTTGGGTTCCTAAATATATACATATATGAAATATATGTATATACTTATAGTTTGTTAATACTATTTCTAGAATATATATACACACACATGTACGAAATATATGAAACATATGAAATATACAAATTGTATACAATAAATATATGCATAAATAAAATATAAAATGTATATGAAATATACGAATTATATGAAAATTTTTAAAAAAAATACGAATTCAATAAAATATTTTTAAAAATATAAGAAATATATAAAATATTTAAAAAAATATACGAAATATATAAAATATTTAAAAAAATATACGAAATATATAAAATATTTAAAAATATACAAAATATATGAAATCTAAAAAATATACGAAATGTATGAAAATATATTAAATATACATGAAATATATAAAATATACGAAATATATAAATGTATGAAATATATACATATGTGAAATATACGAAATATATACACATAGGAAATATACAAATTATGTACAATAAATATATACACATGAAATATATGCAATACACAAAATATACATATTTACTAAAATCTACGAAATATAAGAATATATACATATATAAAATATACGTAATATAAGAAATATACACATACTAAAATCAATGAAATATACGAAATATATGTATATATATGAAATATAAGTAATATATATTTACAAATTTACGAACTATGTATATTTATATATTTACAAAATATATAGAGTTAAAAAAATTTACCCAAACGTGGCAAACAAAATTTAAGGGATATTGTACATGGAAAAACAAATTCGAGTCAAATTTAAGCAATCGGATGGTCGAAAAATTGGAAAATTTTCAATTTTTTGAGATTTTCCCTTGAATTTGATTGCTATCAAATGGGCCCTCATGCCATACACACTAGGGAAATCAAAATCCTTCTGAACATATTTAAAACGATGAATGTTACCTCAAGTTATTTAGCACATCTTATTTTTTAATATAATATAATTTTAACTTATCTAAAAATGGTACAAATGTTTAGTTTTTGTTACTTGGAAAAATAATGGAGCAGTTGGTGCTAGTGCTTGTGGGTGTGGATGGATATCCTTTAGTTTAACTTCTATACGTTGTACACAATAGAGCTGGAGTTTATGTTTTCATTTTTCATAACTGTAATGAAATTACACCTTCATTAGACTATCTTTAACCGTGACTCAAAAAATACAAAGATAACACATCAACGTTCTTTTTGAAATGTTGTTAGAATAGCTAATAATAACGCCTCCATAAAGGTTTGACACGCGACATTAAAAGTGTCGTGCAGATTAGCACGTACGATATTTGTAATATAAGGTAACCAACATCTAAAAGTTACTCAAATTTTTGTTTGGTGCCATTTCGGATTCAAGCTCTCGAATTCTAATGAAACCCACAAATAGATTCATTATAAGAAAGTGCATTACTGTACGATTTTACTATTTGTTAAAGAAGATGTTAACAATGTTGAGAAAAATTGTGTAAGCTATTAATGTGTATATGTCTAAGGTTATAATTTGACAAAAATTTAATTAATTTTTTTACTAATTATTCAGGATACACGAGATTAAACAGTAACAACCCCCATTTTCTCACGTAAAGGTTGGTCAGGCTCAGTACGCCGAAGATGAGGCTTATCAACAATTTATACATTCTCATCACTGAAGAAATAAAAATTCCTTCCTTCTATGTTAAAATCCATAAATAAAAACATTTGAATAAAATTGATTTAACACATGAATAATAAAAACTGAATCATCATACCATATCCATAATGTAAAGCTAAATACAACTGTTACAAATAAACACTTGGACTTATGCCCGTACAAATCCCATTATGAAATAAAATGACAAAAATCTGAAGTACAACCAATACTAGAATCAATGGAGCGAAATCCACTACGTCCAATGCAACTGCAAGTCTAATCCATCATCAGTCCAACTATCCTTGTCATTAAGAATACCTGGGGGAAAACATTTATAATTTGGAATAGAGCCCTAGAGTTGCAAAGATTATTCACCAATAAATATGCAAACTGTTACTAACTCAAACTTCACGTCTCTCCATCGACGCTCACATGTAACGAGTACCTCACCTCTTATCTAGAAGCAGTTCTACTCGTATCCTCAAATAATAATGCCAATCGTAACTTCGATTGGTTTATCTGACATGTAAAGAATAAGCCATATAGATATGTGTTAACTAAAAGTGGGGATTTATACTTAACAATCTAGCCCCTGGATGGGTTTCATAATGTGGGTACTCATTTTGATATAAACTCGGTGTTTATTTTTATCTCATATAATATTCCATAACCTTAGTTAATTTCTTTCTATTATTTGATATTTAATTCATACTTCTCATAATCTACCTCATTCGATTCTAGGTTGCATTCCCTTAGACTGCCAAATTATTAATATCATTAATAATTGTCTACCACATTATTCATTCTCTATAATTATTGTCTATATTCTTAGACTGCTCAATTAGTATTCTCATTAATAATTGTGTACTACCTTATTCATTTGGACTCATTTTCGTCCTTAATTAACCACATCATTATATTAGCCCGACTTTATTATCATTAAGCATTGTCTACATCTTTAAACTGAAAGAGTACATTCTCATACAAAGCACACCACACTGTGTAATTGGATAAGTATATATATATATATATAACACAAGGGCATCTACTGTTGGTGTCTCGTTTGTACTCTATCGACAAGTCCGGAGGAATCCCTTATCCTAAGTGGACATCACAAAACACACATAAGTTGGGGGATGTCCCTACGCAGGATACATGTTCACGACCTATACCAAGCAGTGACCTACACAATCGCCAAGCCCACCTGTGCTGACGTGTGGTACCCAGCCCGAACGCACGAACCCCTAAGCCAATAGGACGGTCCACGAACATTAGTATGCCCACAAAAAAAAATATAATACATATTATTATCCAATATGTGTAAGTAGTTACTCTATAATTAACTTTATCTAAGGAAATCTCAATCCGTATAAAATATAGCCTTCTTGGCTTAACTATAACATTTTAGTCAATTATTCCATAACACATTATAAGTCATTATCCTACGACTGCTTCCCGATTAAATATTAAGTCCTATACATTGCCTTTGAGACTTAAATCACATTTGCTTTATAATTTATTTCTCTTCAAATATATAGGTACAGTTATTCCCAACTAACCTTCCCAAAACATTATAGGTATGGTTATTCCCAAACCAACCTTACCAACATGATTGTATGTATAGTTATTCCCAAACTAAACTTACCAACACGATTATGGGTATAATTATCCCTAACTACCCTTACTAATACATTTAATAACCTTAGTATGTTGTCCTCTTGACCTCGACTTAAATCAGTTAAGATTTTTAATAATTATTTACTTCTTGTTACCTTTTCAATAAGGTTTAGATGTACATATATAAGGAGCCAACTAACGCAAATAAGGATTATATATACATATATAAGGAATCCCCTAATATGGATAAGTAGTGTCACCCCAAACTACTATCACAATCGATGTTAACCATTTAGACTTAGCCCACTCGGCATAGGATACAATATTACTTGTTATTCTTACACGGTAAAAATTTGAGGGAGGTAATATATTCTCAAGCATTTGAATCATCTTGAATAAGTGTTTCTTTTAATTTAAACTCTCCCCAAATTAATTATAATATTTTCATCGTATCTTTTAGGGTCTTATCCTTTATGTGCCCGTACCAAAATTTCCCAAATCATCTACGTATATCCCGACCTTTTAATATATTTATTTCATATAGCTTTATTCAAGAATCCCTTGTAATTCATCTTGTTCATATAGTTAACTTGCACTTTAAGTTATCGCCATATCACGAACCTATCCCGGTTTAATTGCATATATAATTTCATAACAATATCATTAATATCTTAGAATAAGTCTATATCCCTCACTTGAATAAAAATGGTCTCGTACACCCTTTCGTAAAAAAATCATAACTAATTCAAATAAAATAAGAAAAATACACGGTCGGTACCCACGCGATCGTAACAAAATTTTTTACAAGAATGTATTTCGAATTGATTTGGTTGGAGAACGAATTGATTCTTTTTTACGAGTAAGCCGAGAGCAGGTTTTTATAAGACGGGATTTTTCCAGAAATTTCAAAGCTTATCAAAGATTGTTTTCATTCAACAACCTCAAATAAGATATAGGTATGTATTCTAACATGACATGGAAAAATTCTAAACATGAATTGTTCTCAAAATCATCCTTAGATATCAACAATTAAATCAAGAATTTTCAAGAAACTTAGAGCATTCAAGTCTCATCTCATCATAGACCTCAAGAAATATTTTTCTAGATTTATTTAAAGGGTTCTACCATATGTTCCTACAATAAATCTCCAATTTAAATCACATGATAGAGATTTAATATGAGGGTTTACAGATCTAAGTATTGATCATATGATTATCATTAATTTTTACACAATTCAAAAGGTCTTTAAATATGTTGTCCCAACACATGATTAAGCCTTATTCTAAGCATAATATCAACATCAATATAAGATTAGTTCAATTTGAATAATAACGGCAAGAGAATCCTTACCTGAAATTGGGTAGAGGAGCCTCTCTTCCTCCTCATAGGGTGTCCTTCCTCCTCCTCGTGGGTGATTATGTCAAGGGTTCTTGGATGTAACTCCTAAATGAGTGGGTTAACTCTAATTAAATAAGGTTAGTCTTAAATTCCCGAGTCGGTCTTTAGGCCACAACTTTGGACCCCCAAATACATAATCTAATTAGCCCGATAACTACTCAACTCATATATATATATATATATACCCCGAGGCCATCCCTAAGGGTTTTAAATGACCGAATGAGCCTGTAATACCTCTCAAAGTGTGTCCTGGATATTTTTTTACCCAAAATATACATTTTAAATTGTGATGTGACACATGTAAATACTTTTTATTTAAAGTAAAATCCCTTTTGATTAATTCCAAATCATTAAAGTCCAACTATAAAAATTTATAAATAATACTGAGTCTAATTACTCACAACCTTGATTAATTAATTTCACCTAATTAAATTAATCCTTATGAAATTTTATTTTATTTCAAAAATACGGGGTATTACATTCTCCCTCCCCCCCCCCCCCCTTTATAACGTAATTTCGTCCTCGGAATTCAAAGTAGCATAAAGTCACATTTTTTTTTGCACCGTTAAATTATGTTTATACCCAATTAGTCCATACTCATATCCTATGAGATAAAAGAAAAGGCTCATCTATGCCTATCATAACGTAACTGGGGCACCCATATATTTCACAATACATATATGCACACACATAGCATTACCAAATATGAATGACATATATACATCTAATTTGTACCATTCACACTCAGCATAACCATACATCAAGTATACCACCACATATGTATATGCAATAAGAAAATAACCATCTTAGCATCTAACTTTTTTCATCTCTCGACTTTTGCCAATTTCGTGCATGGGACATCTCGCAAGCGAAATCCAAACAAGGAACCCTCCCGATACACTACTTCACATCTTAATCTGTTATTGAGATCAATCGGCCCAAGTCAAAAAGGGAAATAAAATTACCATTTACATTAATCATGAAATTTCAATATTTATTATTTTCCAACTCAACCACTTATCCCGTTAAAAGAGTTATACCAAACTCCTTTAGGTTAAATCAAACCTACCATGCCTAATATCTCAATTACCATAACCTAGGTAAGACATTCTTCTCATGTATTTAATCTATGTAGCAGTTAATCATTTCTAAGTCTATAAAGGCATACCCATTTTAATCAGGTCTACCACTACTACTTTAATGACAACGTCATTATACCACATTAGGCACGATTGTATACAATCTCAATAATCGAACCTATCACTAGTGTCACTTCTACTTTGTTTCTTATACTTGCTAAGGTAATACTTTCCCAAACCATACTATTATGTTACTGATAATACGCAAATATTGCGTATTTCATCTCTCGAACCTACGCATTTTAGCCCCCTAGGGGGCCTTAATCTCTATATTTAATCCTGTTAACCAGACAACCTAGGTTTATATTGTTAACATGCTATGTGAGGTATAATTGGGATTTTTTTAGGTATTTAGGTACTAAGAATGGAGTTCGGACGCATTCCGCTCAAGTTTCACACGCAATCGCACGTTCAAGGGCAACTTAGTCAATTCACATTTTGGGCACCTGGACCATCATCTTCACGAAAGTTGTATCCACCCTCTTAAGCTTTGCATGGCTATAAACGGTGCACGATTCGGACCCCTAACGAAGAAGTTACGACACTTTTGGCGGAAAAGAAAAATAATGAAACCAAAAGAGGGGAGAAGATAAGGAAAAGGAATGCAGGGGGATCACACCTGCTTGATCGATCGATCGATCAAAACCATCGATCGATTGATCCCTATTTATTTTGCCATCAAGCTGAGACAGTGGGCTTGATTTTTTTCCATCAATCGATCGACCAAATGGGTCGATCGATCGGTCCCCTATTTTTTTTAGATATTTTGCTTTTCTTTTCTTTCTTCTTTTCTTTTCTCCCAACTTACTATATAAGGGATTTTTGTTGTAATATCAGATATACTTAGTTTTAGAAGACATTTTATGTTAGGGTATGGTTTTGAGAGCTAATATTCTTCTCTTCTTGGGGTGACATCCATTTAGTTTTGTAAGATTGAATTATTCATTATCATCTCCTTTAATATAGTTTTGTTCTTTATTTTCCTTGCCTAGATAATTAGTTTCCATGCTTTATTAATTAGTTTACTTGCTTTATTCCTTGCTTTCCTAGTTCAGTTAGTATAAATTAGTTTAATTCATGTATTACCCTTAGATAAATAGGGTCGGGATTTCGTTCCGCCATTAACGGGCCCCGAGCTCCAAAAATTAGGTTTTGTGAAAAATTGCGTTTAATTGAACCCGTGCGTATTAAAGTCAAATTATTACGCATTTAACTTTCTCTATCATGCAACGTTAGTGTTTATAGCGATAATCCGAATATAATCCGCGTGTGGACATTTTCCGCTAAATGTTTAATCTTGCAACTTTGGATTGAATTCCTCATTGTGTGATGTTTATGCTTAATTGATTGTGTCGGTTAAATAACTTTCGAGCTGAAATCTTGATTAGTAGTTGTTTCGATCCGTATGGTTGGATGATATCCCGATCCTCACTTTTACTTTATTTTAACTTAACTTCTCTCTTTTCTTTTATTTACTAGCACACATCACCCTTTTGCACTTTTATTCCTGAATTGATAAATCGATTACGAGCTATACTAACATTCCCTGTGGATTCGATACCCGACTTACCGCTATACTTGTATTGCAAGTGTAGTCGTAACTTAGGTTTTTTGTATCAACGCAGTGAAACCAAAAACAACGATCGGCGTTTGACACGTGCTACTTTTCACACTTAATCAGTTACCCCTCAAACACTTTTCTCCACATAAAAGACACTTGCTCTAACTTGATCATAACCCGATTTATCCCATAATTTCAAGTTTATTCACATGCATCTAACTCCCTGTGTTATTCAAAATTTTAAATCACACTCATATGTTGCTTCCCTAAGTATACTCAATTTCTAAAGGTTCTTGCACGACCTAAGTTCCCATTGAAATTCATTGTTAAAAAAAACTAGGCTCACTCATAAAAAAATCGCACAACAATCCTCACGACTACGGTGGACACTAATTTTTAACCAATCTTGTCTCTTTGATATGACCACAACTCGTAGCAGTCCACATAAATTATCATATTCCATGTAACTATAAATCCATTCCTAGAAAAAATATCATACTCTGACATAGCTAACAAATATGCCTAAAATAAAGATTAGCCTCCCAGTATACATGTTTATGTATCCCCGCACCTACAAAACAATGTTCTTTCTCACCCACGACAGTCAATGTACAGCACTCTCCCAAATACAAAGTCTATCCTTTCCAAGGTATTAATAAAACTGAAGTGAACACTAAGTCCCAATATCAAACGAAACATATCCCACATACTCCAAAGGAGGAAAAATACCCTATTTACCCCCGATACTATCACCAGTCTCTTTTTCCCAAAAATTTTATCTATAATCTGATGCCCATCTCGCTGTGGGTCATGACCTACATGAAATAACCTCTGTTTTTGCACTAATGCACATTATCATATCCTTAATTTCCTCTAAATATCTTTCTTTCAATTACTAGGAACCAAATTTCCCGAATTTTTCGCAATTCTAGCAATTGACCCACATGAAGGTCACTACGGAACTCTCTCTCCCAAAATTAACCCTTTGCCCGAATGGGTAGTAACGTATGGCAAAGAAGGCAATGATTCCTAATCATAGGGATCTACATCAAACGACGCAACGCAGAACGCGATAAGCTCAAACGCGTATCCTAAATACGATAGAACCATGCTCTGATACCAACTGTAACAACTTCCATTTTCTCACGTAAAGGTTGGCCAGGATCAGTACTCCGAAGATGAGGCTTATCAACAATTTATACAATTCTCAGCACTGAAGAAATAAAAATTCTTTCTTTTATATCAAAATCCATCATAAATTGAATAAAATTGATTTAACACATAAATAATAAAAACTGAATCATCATATCATGTCCATAATGTAAAGTTAAGTACAACTACTATAAATAAACACTTGGGATTATGCTCGTACAAATCCCATTATGAAATAAAATGACCAAATGCTGAAATACAACCTATACTAGAATCAATGAAGCAAAACCCACTACGTCCAATGCGACTGCAAGTCTGATCCATCATCAGTCCTGCTATCCCTGTCATTAAGAATACATGGGGGGAAACATTTATAATTTGGGTCAGAGCCCTAGAGTTCCAAGGATTCTTCACTAATAAATATGAAAACTTTAACTAACTCATACTTCACATCTCTCCATCGACGCTCATATGCAACGAGTACCTAACCTCTTATCTAGAACCAATCCTACTCGTATCCTAAAATAATAATGTTAATTGTAACTTCCATTTTTTAATCTGACATGTAAATAATATGTCATCTATCTATGAGTTAACTAAAAGTGGGAATTTATACTTAGCACTCTAGACCCTGAATGGATTTCATAATTTGGCTACTCATTTCTATATAAACTCAGCGTTTATTTTTATCTGATATAATATTCCATAACCTTAGTCTATCTCTTCCGATTATTTGATATTTAATTCATACTTCTCATAATCTACCCCATTGGATTATAGGTTGCATTCTCTTAGAGTGCCAAATTATTAATATTGTTAATAATTGCCTACTATGTTATTCATTCTCTATAATTATTATTTATATTCTTAGATTTCTCAATTATTATTCTCATTAATAATTGTCTATTATCTTATTCATTAGGACACATCTTCGTCCTTAATTAACCACATCATTATATTAGCCCAAATTTATTATCATTAAGCATTGTCTACATTTTTATACTAAGAGTGTACACTCCCATATAAAGCACATCGCATTGTGCATATACATATATGACACACAAGGGCATCTAGAATTGGTGTCTCATTCGTACTCTATCGGCAAGTCCGGAGGAATCCCTTATCCTAAGCGAACATCAGAAAATACACATAAGTTGGGGGCGGTCCCTACGCATGATACCTGTTCACGGCCCATACCCAGTGGTGACACAGGTTGGTCAGCATCAAAACCTACCTATCGTAGATGGTGCCTCTACGTAGTACCTATGACCTACAGAATCACCAAGCCCACCTGTTCCAGCGTGTGGTACCCGGTCCGAACGCACGAATCTCCAAGTTGATAGGACGGTCCACGAACATTGGTATGCCCACACAAAAATAATATAATACATATTATTATCCAATATGTATAATTAGTAACTCTATAACTAACTTTATCCAAGGAAATCTCAATGCATCTAAAATATAGCCTTCTTGGCTTAACTATAACATTTTAGTCAATGATTCCATAACTCATTTTAAGGCATTATCCTACGACTTCTCCTCGATTAAATATTAAGTCCCGTACATTGCCTTTTAGGTTTAAATCATATTTTCTTCATAATTTATTTATCTTCAATTATATAGGTACACTACACCAAAATGATAAAATTGTCACCTTTTTAGCGGCTAGGCTTGTCACGGTTAATTATTGTGACAAAAAAATACGCATTGTTTATCATAGTCAATAACCGTGAGAAGTCCGTGACAAAAACTTGTCACGATCATTGACCGTGACACGTCCGTGATAATTCTATCAGTAAAAAACCCTCCCCCTTCTTTTTTCCCACCGATTTTGTTCCCTCCATTTCTCTCTCTCTCTCTAGAACTTTGGTATGTTTACTCTCTATTTCTCCTCCATTTCTGTATATGTGTATGTATATCTGCGTGTGTGTATATATGTGTGTGTGTGGTGTATATATGCGTGTGTATGGTGGTGGTGGTGGTGGGGAGGGAGGGAGGCAACAGGGCTGGGGAAGGGGAGGGGAGGGGGGGTATGTGTGTGTGTGTGTGTGTGAGTTTGTATGTGTATATATGCACGTGTGTGTGTGTGTGTATGTGCGTGTGTGTGCGTATATGTGCGTGTGTATATATGTGTGCATGTGTGTGTGGTGGGCAGGGGCAGCGGGGGGTGTATATGTGCGTGTGTGTGTATATGTTCGTGTGTGTGTATTTTTTAATTAAATTTTTATTGGTTTATTAGATATTGCCCCTCATATTGTAGTGCCCCTTGTAAAAGAATTGATTGATTTAATATTGGTTGGTTGTTAATTTTTTTTGTAAATTAATAATTAGTGCCCCTTTCATATGCAAGTAGGATTACCCCTCATTGTAAATTAGTAAATTAATAATAGTATACTTTAATTGTTAGTTTAATTGATGAAAAGAATTAATTGAGTAGATGAATTAGAAGGAGTACGGGATACACATTTGTTATTGCTATTGCGGTTGGATTATAGTGGATCGATGTAGGGTTATTTAATTTTAAAAGTGGCATGACCACTAGATTATTGTCCATATGGGGGTGAGATTTTTCAACTTTTTTTTAAAATTACTTTGTATAGCGAACAATATATATATAGTATGATATTAAATGAAACATACTTGAAATTACATGTAGTGCACATATATACTAGCCTTTTAGTTCCTATGCGTACTCATTCAATAGGCCTTAGACCCGTTCGAGAGTCATTACCCTTGTAATGAGATCTCTCGAATTATCCCGTTTAGACGGTTTGGGACTGCATAATTTCTGTATAATAATATTCTTAGTGGCTTAAAGTTGTTACTTTTGGAGGAAGTTCTGCAGTCGTATCCTAATGTTATCTGGGTACATACCAGATTGACAAATGTGACTGTTATTTCAATTGATCAATTGAAATAATACTCACACTTGCCAATCTACGTCGTGTATTTGGAGAACTACGGGGATATGCTGTCGAATTTTTCTCAAATCGTAACAATGTGCATGAGTTGTTAAGTATATTACAGAAATATGCGGTCTTGAATGGGATAGGACCACTCACCCTTTAGAGGAGATGGAGGAAATAGAAATTATATGAAATTAAATGAAACATACTATAAATTTAAGTTTGAATTTGAATTTGAAATTTAAAAATCGAATATAAATAAGACACAATTAAATGAAGCATACTATAAATCTAAATTGTATTTATATTAATCCATGAATATATGCTTCTTACCTTTAATAGGTGATTAGTTGTGGTAGCTGTAATGGGATATCCTAAATACAAAGAGTGGATGGGTGAGACAAATAGAATGGGGGATGTGTTTCGCAGAAGTGCTAATGAATTTGTGAAATACACAAAAAGATGTCAGAATGATGAAGAGTTTCTATGTACGTGTGCTAGGTGTAAGAATGGTAAGGTGTTTGAGTGGAAAACAGTTGAACTACATTTGTTAAGATCGGGTATGAAAGATAGTTATCGATTTTGGAGTTTTCACGGTGAATTAAAAGTTCCTTTTATCCCCGAACAACCTTCACAACAACCTTCAACAAGTGTGATAGATGTAGAAGGGGATGACGTAGATCATAATATGTTAGAGGATTTATTTGATGATTCGTACAGAGTTTATGAAGTAGAGGAGAATGAGGTTACTGATGATGTACAAGGTTCAAGTGCTCGTGAAGATATCACGATAAACCTTGACGATGACTACCAAAGTTAAAAATTTAAGGCGGCCCAACCGTTATACTCTGGTTGTGAGAAATATTAAACAACTTTACATGCCATGGTTGGTTTACATAGTTGAAGACGCAGTACGATTTGTTTGGCAATAGCATGATAGGAATTCTGAAATGGGTGAAGGGGTTACTACCCAAGGAGAATAAGCTTCCAAATAGCTATCATGTTATGAAAAATAGTTTGAAAAGTTTGGGAATGAAGTATAAATCGATTCATGCTTGTGTGAATGACTGTATACTATACCGAAAGGAGTATGAAAATCTCGATCGTTGTTCGGTTTGCGATGAACCTAGATATGTCCAATCTAGTAGTAAAGAAGGCACAAGCTCAAAAGTGTTAAAATATTTTCCCGTTGGGCCTAGATTAAAGCGATTTTTCATAGTACCATGGATAGCGGAGGCAATGACTTAGCATGCTGGGGCAGAAGTAGGGGTAATAGCATACGTCATCCTATTGATTCTACAGCTTGGAGGAGGATGAATTATGAGTATCCCGATTTTGCTCGAGAATAGCACAACATTCATTTGGCTATATCAACAGATGGTTTCAATCCATTTGGAAATCTAAGCCCCAATCAGAGTGTATGGCCAGTGATCCTAGCCCCCTCAACCTCCCTCCTTCACAATGTATGAGACCTGAATTTTCGATGATGTATTTGTTGATACCTGGGCCAAAGGCACCAAGTGATGACATCGATGTCTACCTGGCTCCTTTGGTAGAAGAATTAAATGAGTTATAAGAAGAGGGTGTGCAATCATTTGACTCTTTTAAAAAAGAAGAGTTTACGCAGAAAGCTATGTTAATGTGGGCAATTCATGATTTTTCAGCTTATGGGATATTATCCGGTTGTGTAGTATATGGTTATTTAGGGTGTCCTATTTGTGAAGAGGAGACTGAATCTCTTCATCAATCCTTTAGCTCAAAAAATATATACCATCATTATAGGAGGTTTTTACCCCCGGCTCATAGTTTCAGATTTGAGAAAGGTTCCAATTTTTTATTGGGCAGGGTTGAACATAGGCTACCGCCGAGATAACTTTCAGGTTCAGAAATTGAAAGTAAATCTTCTAAATGTGGACTTAATATGCCAGGTAAGAATATCAAATTTAAGAATGTCAAGCATAAGAAGACCCCAGCTGGGAATGAAACTGAGATAAGAAAGTCATGGTCTAAGAGGTCAATTTTATTTGACTTGCCTTATTGGAAGAATAACCCGGTGCACCATATATTGGATGTGATGCATGTAGAGAAGAACTTCGCTGAACATATTGTGGGCACTTGCCTTAGGAGGATTCATTCGAAGGATGGAGAAAATGCACGAAAAGACCTTAAATCTTTACAACTTAAGCCACAACTATGGTTGAAAGAAGATAGTAGGGGAAGGACAATAATTCCCCCTGGTGCGTTTACTTTGACGAGTGGGGAAAAGAAGATGCTTTTAGACACAATATATAATTTTAAGGGCCCGTCTAATTTTTCGTCCAACTTGGAAAGGATTGTGAATTATGCTACTCATGATTTACATAAGTGTAAGTCCCACAATTGTCCTGTGATCATGCAATTGGTTCCTCTATTGTTTAAGCACTTTTTCTCCAAGCACAAGGATTTGGGGAGGGCTATTATGCAAATTAGTATTACCTTCTCACTCTTGTGTGAGAAAGTAGTCAATCGAGAACACATAGTGGCCGCAAAATTGGCGGTGACCGAAGCGATTTGTGTGTTGGAGAAGTACTTTCCCCCAACATTCTTTGACATAAGTGTTCACTTGTTGGTACACCTATGCGACGAGGCACTTATTTGTGGTCCGATTAGATATCGGTGGATGTATCCATTTGAAAGATTGATGAAAGTTTTTAATGATTACGTCAAGAATACGCGATATATTGAAGGATCAATTGCAGAGGAATACATCACCGTGGGGTTATCAATATATACTCGGGAATATATGCCTGACTCGACCAGCGTTGATGACACTGATGAGTTTTTCGATGATGGTGGCCATGTGATGGGAAAACGAGTGAAATTAACGAGTTTGCAACATGAACAAGTAGCTCGTTATCTATTTGACACACATAAAGATGTCGAAGAATGGAAAAAGTAAGTTTAAATTATTTAAATGTTTAACATTATTTTAGAATATTTTAGATTATTTCAATGTTTAACATTATTTTATCATATTTTAGTAAGTTTAATTTTGTAAAATGCAAAAAATATGAAGCCTGTGAGAACAATAAAAGACGAAAAATAATGGTACAATCAGACGACAAATTTAGGTTGTGGTTGTCACAAGAGGTAATTATAATGAAAATGGTCGTTATATAACGCTACATTACACTCAAACTTTACAACTAATCTATATTCTCAGCTCTTAAAGATGAGTGATGCGACATCAAGGCTTGCTCGTTTAGCCACTGGACCTTTGTTCGTGGCACAAGAGTACAAAAAGTATCGATTGAACGGTTACGTATTTGGCGCAAAAGTGTACGAGGAAAGTACAAATGTACAGAACTCGGGCATTTCATACAAGGCTCTTACTTTCTTTCGAGCGAGCGCAAAAGATAAAAATCTCATTGAAGCTGAAATGACTTACTATGGTGTAATTCGAAATATATTTGAATTGGATTATATAAGCTTCAAAGAGGTTGTATTTTACTGTGACTGGGTAAGATTTGAGGATAAAAATGCTTGTAAAGTTGATCATGTCACCAATTTGATCATGGTTGACTTGTCTAAGTTGAAGAGTAACGACCACGTGAGCGATGAGCCGTTTGTTTGTGCATTTCAAAAGGTTAACCAAGTATTTTACTAGGAGCATATCAACAATGAGCCGTGGTCAATTGTCCTACACGTGCCAAAGCGTCCAAATAGTAGTGTGGATGACTTGGCTGCTCCTACCGAATATCAATCCATTTTTTATGATAACCCAAATTTGAAATAATTTTTCAATTTGTAATAAATATTCCAATTTGTACTTTATCAATCCATTTTTAATGCTTTTAATTTATTTGCACTTTATCTTTCACTCTTGTGTAGTGTGCGTGTGTGTGGGTAGTAGGGGTGGGGGTGGGGGTGGGGATGTTTCGAATTTTTAGTAATTGTACATATTATGAGCTAGATGCTGTTGTTTTGGAATTCAGAATTGAGGTGTTAAATAGTAACAATTCATTTGGATTTGTAGTAATTGTACATATTTGCATGTCTTCTTCTAATTCATTTTGATTTGTACTAATAACAACATTTTTTTACAGCAAATGTCTCCTTCAGGTATTAAAACGAGGATGATGATGCTGATTGTGATGATGTCGTCTGGGCTCGGTGGTAGCGGAGGCGAGGAGGGCTCCTCGGACCGTAGGCTCCCCAAATATGGCAAATTGGGAATGGCCATCGAGAACAAGACGGGGCTATTAGCGAGATCCCTCGAGCTAGTAGAGACGATCATCGGCCCGGGGTACACTAGTTGGAGGGAGGTGCCAAATGAGATGAAGTTAGATATTTGGGTGGCACTACAGGTAATGAATTTATATTTATATTTAAATGAATATTTAAATTTCAATTTCGATTTCATTTTATATTTATATTTATATTTTTTTGCAACTAACATTGTATTTGTTGGACAGGAACAATTCAACCTGGATCCAAAGCTATACGATTTCGTCTTGGAGCAGCTGAGGAAGCAACACAAGACGTGGAAGAAAAATATGCAGACCCGATACTTTGGGAAGACACGAGAGTCCGTTATCCGAATACGTGAATTCGTCCCGCCGAATGAACCGATCTCATTGGCACAATGGCAAAAGTTCATTAACAATGAGATCGGGTAGGGACAATTGGCATCTCGCCAATCGAGAAAGGAAAACCGAGCAAAAAAGACGGACGTGCACTACTCTGACCAGACGTCTTACGCCTAGGTGGAGCATAGGATGATGGTAAGATTTAATTTTTCTATAACTATAGAAACATATTATTCTGCATTATTTTACTTTGCGGGGTCGATACTAGTTTTACTTTATTTTATTTCAGGGGAGAGGGAGTGGCCCTGGGGGTAGGCCACATAGGCTCGATACTTATGTGGCTATTTGGACGAATAAGCGGAAGGATAAGGAGGTTTCCCTGAGCGTCGCGGCCACGATTGTAAGTAATCCGATAGTTTACTTTTTTTTAATTACGTTATAATTTTTTTATTTACTTATTTAACTAATCATGTGCTTTTTATCGTTTTAGGCAAAGCTTAAGAAAGTGCATGAGTCGCAGTCAGATGCCGACAATGCATCTTTGTCCACAGACGCACTCAGCTAGGTGCTTGGCGCTGATCGCAAGGGGAGGACAAGGGGATGAGCTCACGGGTGGCCAAATCTAGGATCATCGAATTGGAGACGAGCGACACCGGATTAACTCAAACGGTGGACTCGCATGACGCGAAGCTGTCCCATTTGGAGGACGGTCCAAGATATGTTCTCATTCATGAAGCCTTCGTTGGGCGAAAACCATAAGGGGAAAGGGAAGGATAAGGTGGTGGAGGATGAGGTGCAGGAGGACGAGGATGTGGACCTCGTTGCTTCATCGCCGATACGTGCGGACTTTGATAATCCACTCCCCTATTTGGCTCCCTTCAACCGATCGACGTCGACACTTGGTTGGTCAAGCGTGTTTATACTGGATATATTTAATGGCCAGCGAATAGGGCGGGGGTTGAGGGACCCGAATACCGTTCACGGTATGCCAGTTCATGGACGTTTGCTTCAAGACATCGAGTCCAAGGTGCTCGTCATGCATGTGATATCCGGTAATGAGAACTCCCCCTTGTGGTTACGCGAACAATGCGGCATGATGTATATTACTGGGTGTGTCAATTCGTATATCGTGTGTCCTACTCACATCCTCAGAGCTAACCTTACCCCAGACATGTAGTGACATTATTTGAATTGAATTGTTTTAAGTTGTTACATTTGAATTATATTTAGATTATATCTTGATGCATATTATTTTGAATGTATATTTGCATTATCTCTATTTTATTTGGATATATGGTGTTTGAACAGGTACAACGTTGTTATAATAGGTACAAATATACTGCTGGGCAGTGGCAGTGGCCATACTGCCCAGCAGATTTTTTTTTAATTCTGTCCAGAATTATCACGGTCATTGACAGCGACAAGTTTTTAAAGAATATCATGGATTTGTCACGGTCATAGACCGTGACAATTCTAATGAACTTGTCACGGTCAATGACCATGACAAGTCCGTGATAAAAAAGTTGTTACCCCCAGAATTATCACAGTCATTGACCTTGACAAGTCCAACTTATTAAGGTCAATGACCGTGACAATTCGACAGATTTGGTGTAGTGGTACAGTTATTCCGAACTAACATTCCCAAAACATTATAGGTATGGTTATTCCCAAACAAACCATACCAACACAATTGTATATATAGTTATTCCCAAACTAACGTTACCAACACAGTTATGGGTATAATTATCCCTAACTACCCTTACTAATACATTTAATAACCTTAGTATGTTATCCTCTTGACCCCAACTTAAATCATTCCAGATTATTAATAACTATTCGCTTATTGTTACCTTTTCAATAAGGTTTATATGTATATATCTATATATAAGGAGTCAACTAACGTGAATAAGGATTATATGTAGATATAAAAGGAATCCTCTAATATGGATAAGTAGTGTCACCCCAAACTACTATCACAATCGACGTTAACCATTTAGGCTTAGCTCACTAGGCTTAGAATACATTTATTACTTATTATTCTTACACGGTAAAAATTTGAGGGAGCTAACCATTAATTATTCTCAAGCATTTGACTAATCTCAAATAAGTGTTTATTTTTATTTAAACTCTTACTGAATTAATTATAATATTCTCATTGTATCTTTTAGGGTCTTATCCTCTATGTGCCCCTACCAAAATTTTCCAAATCATCTAGGTATATCCCGACCTTTTAATATATTTATTTCATATGGATTTATTCAAGAATCATAAGTAATTCATCTTGTTCATATAGTTAACTTGTACTTTAAGTTATCGCCATATCACGAACCCAAATCGGCTTAATTGCGTATAATAGTTCATAACAATATCATTAATATCTTGGAATAAGTCTCTATCCTTCACTTGAATAAAAATGGTCTCGTACACCGGCTCGTAGAAAAATCATAACTAATTCAAAAAAAATAAAAAAAATACACCGTCTGCGCTCACGCGATCGTAACGAAACTTTTTACAAGAAGGTATTTCGAATCGATTCGGTAGTAGATCGAATCGATTCTTTTTTTCTAGTAAGCCGAGAGCAGGTATTTCCAAGATGGAATTTTTCTAGAAATTTCTAAGTTTATCAAACATTGTTTTCATCATTTGACAACCTCAAATAAGAAATGAAAACATTCTAAACATGACTTGTTCTCTAAATCATCCTTAAATGTCTACAATTAAATCAAGAATTTTCAAGAAACTTAGAGCATACAAGTCTCATCTCATCTTCAACCTCAAGAAATATTTTTCCAGATTTGTTTAAAGGATTTTACCATATATTCCTTGATAATACAAATATATCACCCTGCCGCGGATAGTATTCTACAATACAATGCTAAGATGCCATGGTCCTACAGAAACACAGGCCGCGGCCCTGTAGGATACAGGGAGCGGCCCACCTCACCAAAGCGCGCGACCTCCATCAAGACGCCGCGAAGATTGGTGGCACAGGGTGCGGCCCTATCTATTATAGAGCGCGGCACCTAATAATTATTCCCCAAGAGGCAGCCGCGGCACTACTCAGTACAGGGCACGGCATCTTTGCCTCCAGCGCCACAAGTTCAACATTGCTTGCCTTGCAGGCCGCATCCCCCTCATTCGCAACTACCCCAGACTTGATATACGTCCTGTGCTCATGGCACGTGACACAACTCACATACCTCCTATAAATAAAGGTCCACACCTCGAAATAAGGGGATGGATTCCACACACACCCGGGGCAGTTTCTAAAGTACCGATTCTCTCTACACAACCTCAGCATACAGTTTGAGGATTATCCATCCACATTGCAGCTACCTCTCCGGCACACCGGAATCCTCGGCCATCATGTATTCTCCTTTATTCTCATACTTGTACGCCTCTTTAGGCATGATTATATTGTACAATGCAACGCATATAATGAGAACGGAGCAACACAGTGGACGTATGCCTATTTTAAAGGCTGAACCACTCTATATCTTGTCTTCTCTTTATTTACTCGCTTGATTATTTATTACATATTTCACACATACTTTACACTTGACTTGTTGATACGAGAGCGACCCTTACAATAAATCTCCAATTTAAATCACATGAATACAGATTTAATATAAGGGTTTACGAATCTGAGCATGGATCATACAATTATCACCAAATTCTATACAATTCAAAAGGTCTTTAAATATGCAGTCCCAGCACTTGATTAAACCTTATTCTAAGCATGGTATCAACATCAATATAAGATTAATACAATTTGAATAAGAATTGCAAAAGAATCCTTGCCTGAAATTGGGTAGAGGAGTCTTTCTTCCTCCTTATAGTGTGTCCTTCCTCCTCCTCGTGGGTGGTTATGTCTAGGGTTCTTGGATGTGACTCCCAAATGAGTGGGTTAACTCTAATTAAATAAGATTAGTCTTCGATTTTCGAGTTGGGCTTTAGGCTACAATTTTGGACCCCCAAATGAACTCAAATACATTACCTAATTACCCCCTTAACTACCTAACTCGTATATATATACCTTGAGGCCATCCCTAAGGGTCTAAAATGCCCGAACGAGCCCATAATACCTTTCAAAGTGTGTGTTGAATATTGTTACCCAAAATATACATTTTAAATTGTGACGTGACAGATGTAAATACTTTTTATTTAAAATAAAACCCGTTTTGATTAATTTCAAATCATTAAAGTCCAACTCTACAAATTTATAAATAATACTGAGTTTAATTACTCAAAACCTTGATTAATTAATTTCACCTAATTAAATTAATCCCTATTAAATTTTATTTTATTCCAAAAATACGGAGTATTACTTAAAATAGATATGAGAAGTCTACAAAATGCATCATTACATTGCACTAGTATGTTTATTATTAGGATATGTAGACATGTTATTTTGCCTTTTAAAAGAATTGTACTGAATTTGTACTTCTTATATGTAAGTAAGATATAAAATATTCTCTTGAAATCACTCTCAGTTATTATTTTTGTGTTATTAATTTGACAAGTATAAACATCTACAGTGATTAAAATTTGTATCACTAGTCATATATGGACATGACATGCTATTGAGTTTTATAGAGCAAACATATACTGATACTTCCTTCATCTTAAATTATTAATCTACGTTTGAAAGTCAGATATAAGAAGAAGAAGAAAAAAAAATTGCTTATTAAACTTATCTTCATAAAATAATGAATATATTTAATAGTAAGTTATTCATTTAGATCATTATTATCTCATGAGTAATATTTGAATGGATAATTATGTGATTACATTCAACTGTATACAATATTATTAGAAACAAAAATATTAATTTAGGACGAATTAAAATTTTAAGCAAGATTACTTATTTATGATGGAGGGATAATATATTGAGATTATGCATTTTTAGAACTTAAGAGTTATGTTAATAGGGCATTCACTTTATTTTTAAGAAATAATGTCTATTTTTTAAAAATTGATTTTATATATTTGTAAAAATACTAATTCCACCCTTATATTAGAAAAAGAGAATTAAGTGTAAATGACTATTATAGTTTTAGGTCAGTCAATTATTCTTTTACATAAATACTATTTATTTTTTGTCCTTAATGAAAAATTATACTTTTTAAATGCCATTTTTATCTTCCTTTTTTAACAAATTTAGTTCCTATTTTATTTTTGCTCAAAATAGGGAGTTTTGTTAAAAAAAAAAAATACTAATGCTATAGTATTTTAAAACATTTGATCATGGATGCCGTTGGGGATCTAGTCATTACACTTCAACTACCGGTATTCATTAATCAAAGTATAAAATTGATTTATACTGTCATTTTTAATGTTTTCTTTTCATAAAAAATATATAATTTCTCTGCATACTCAATTTTTTTAATGTTACACTCCAAAATGAGGTTGTCCTATTAACACTCCAAATTTAATTTGCAATGAAAAATTACATATATAATTTTTTAATCTACCAATTGAGCGATGCTAATAAGGAGATAAATAATGGCCCAGTTGTACTAGGTCTAAAATATCAAAAAATCAAGTGGAATATGTAAGATTTTTACAGCATAAAACTAATTTTGCACTCTCACGAAGGGTTAATGGTGGAGGGAGTTTGATGAGACTAGGTTTGGTGAGATCATTGATCCAATATTTGTAAAGAAAACAACATTAGTATGTTATTTTAAAATAAAACATCCCTTACTAAGAAAAATAAAAACTAGGGGCTCGATTTAAAAATAAATATAAAGGATAAAATTAGTTTTAAAAAAGTAAACAATTAAACTTAAAGAAAAATAAAATAGGGCCTGTTTTTATAAAAGAAACTATGATTGTCCTTTTTTAGAGTAGACTGTGTCTAAGAAAATGAAGGAGATACTAAACCAATTATATTTTGAGATAGTAAAAAGGGATTTTTGGCATTGAAAAGTTTAGGGACAAAATTTCTAACAAAATTATTGTTTGTCCTATATCATCATCATCACCATTGCCTTAATCTCATCATATGGGGTCGGCCACATGGATTTTCCTTTTTCATTCTAATCTATTATATGCATTATTATCATTCAAGTTTAATTTCTTAAGGTCTCCCCTATTGATTTCTTCCCACGATATCTTAGGGCGACCTCTTTTTCTTATACTGTTTATTTTTAACAACCACTTGAGTCTATTTTCTCTTAATTTATCGTTAATGGGAGTTACTCCTAACTTTTCTCTCACGTATTGGTTTTTAATTTTGTCCTTTCTAGTAATTCCTATCATCCACCGGAGTATCATCATCTCACTAACATGGAGACTTTATGCATATTTCTACTTTTAATGCCTAACACTCCGCTCCATACAAGGTCACTGTCCTAACAACTGTTTTATAAAAAATTTCTTTTAATTTATTAGCTATCCTCTTATCGCATAACACTCCACTCGTTTGTCTCCATTTCATCCAACCAGTTGATATTCTACTCGTAACATCTTCATCAATATCTCAATTACTTTGTAACATTGAACCTAGATAACGAAATTTATTAGTTTGGTTTATCACTTTTTCTTCAATCTTTAATATTATATTACTCGATGCCTAATTATTAAATTTACATTCCATAAATTTCTTTTTATTTCTACTGATTTTTAGTCATTTAGACTCTAAGGCTTTTCTCCAAATATCTACTTTCATCGCTAAGCTTTCTTTTGAAGTGTCTTTTAAAACTATATCATCGGCAAACAACATACATTATGGGACATCTTCTTGTATGTCCTTCGTAATCTCATCCAAAACTACAGCAAATAAATAAGGACTTAAGGCTGATCCTTGATGTAAATCCACTTTAATCGCAAAGTTATTAGTTTCTTCACATATAGTCCTTAATCTAGTCTTTGTGTTATCATATATATCTTCAATAATATTAATATAACGCATAGGGATATTTTCCTCCTTAAAGCTTACTAAATTATATCGCTATGTACTCTATCATGAACCTTTTCTAAATCTATAAAGACCATATATAATTTTTTATTCTTACTTCTATATTTTTCCATTAACTATCTTAATAAGTAAATATCTTCCATGGTGGATCTCCCTGGCATAAATCAAAATTGATTTTTCGAGATAGTTGACTCATTTCTAAATCTTTGTTTCTAAATTTTTTTCATAATTTCATAGTGTGACTCATCAGCTTAATTCCTCTATAATTACCGCAGTTTTGTATATCCCATTTATTTTTATACAACGATATTATTGTGCTATAGATATCATATAGATGTAATAAAATGTCTTTTTTTTAAATTGCTCATAGTATATTCCCATGCAATTTTGCATGAATTTTAGTATTTCATATAGTTTTTATTTGAAAATCATGTTGGAGATAGGTCAACTTATGATTGTTGTGTTGGTTTGTACCCTGTATCAATTTCAATTAATAGCAAATACCTGTCACATTTATGCCGTGCATTCATCACTTTTACCTATTCATGTCATCCATTTGTAAACTTGTCTAATGGGTCAATCTATTAATAACTCAATCCCAATAAGCTCGTGTTGTGTAAAGAAGCGATGTTATTAGCCTTATGGGGCTTAAGTTTTATGTAAATCCGGTAATAAGTCCTTAGACTCTTTATTGTTTGTGATATAAAATCTTAATGATATCTTAAGGTCATTACATTTATAACTAATTGACACTATCCCCATTTACTCTATTATTATATTTTAGTAAAAGTACTTGTAAGGTATATCACAGCACTAAAAATCCACACACACGTATGTGTAAAACCTAACTTATGTGTGATAAAGATTCCAATAGATGCGCAAATTCTAATTACAAACTTATTTAACTAGAGTCAATTAATGAATCAAATTAATTCAACCCTTAACATCAACTAGCTACGTGCGTGCAGTGTCAAACCAACATAAATAAAATATGCGACACAAATTTCATGAAAAATCCCCTCAGGGCAAAACCTTTTTATTTCATTATAATTGTAAATCGTAACTTACCCGGTTACAATGAAATACAGCTGGTTTTTGACACACGATTACCCGCAGGCGTCGTTCAGCGTCCTTAGCAATGAATTACGTGCAGCAATCCTCAAGAACCGCAGTCCTATCTCAGCAAAGATCAACACGTAGCGAACCTCAATGACATGCAACCATATGATGTAAATATCCTTTTCACAAAAGTATGAACAACTGCAAAGTGTGTTCTCATACTCCAAAACAATTCACATGAATGATTGCGGCTTTTGTGAATTGAAAAACAAAAAGAGATTAAACTCTAAACGAAGAAGCCAAAAGATTCTGCTGATTTCACACTGTTTGCAGAATGTAAAAACGTACAGACTTCTTAAGAAAAATGGAGTTGAAGAGTCCCTTAAATAGAAAACTTAAGGTGGCGGGTCGTTCGAGCGAGACACGTTGTCGTTCGAGTGACATACACTGTCGTTCGAAGTATCGCGCTAGAGAGCATGTCATTGGAACGACATACGGTATCGTTCGAACGAGACCCATAAAATAATATATTTTTTCTCGTTTATCCTTTCAGTAAATGCACCGCCTCAAACACTCCGAAAAATAAATTTTTGACGAAAAATATTTAAAGCTCCGCTCCAACACTTAAAAAATATTTTGTGAAAAATATCTCAATATCCTAAGTGAAATATTAAGGAATTAAAAATACAACTTTACCAAATTCATTTCGCGGAGGCTTGATTGTTGATGAAGCTTGACATTCGGACCGTCTCATTGCGTATTTGATCTTGAACCTCTTCGACGGTTGTAGCGGTATATGACATATTTAATTGTGACAGACTATATCCTTACAGTATGTAATTACTTCAAGACAATAACCTACTAGTAATTAACTTTTTATTTCTGAACTTTTAATCTAGTGAGTGTTATAAAACTATGTAGATACATTTTCATTATAAAAGCATATATATATATATATATATATATATATATATATATAGAGAGAGAGAGAGAGAGGCAAGCTCTCATGAACACCAAATTTGCACACTGATTTATCACCGATTTGTTTAAAATATTTAAAAAACTGGGTTGAATTATTTTTTATATGACATTTAAACATTGCAATGGATCCATATAAAAAAATCTAACTCAAAATAATTTTTTTTGCTATTTTTAATAAATTGGTCAAACTTTCACAGTTTTTAGAGTGGTTTAAAAAGGTGCAAAAAGTTTGGCCAATTTTTCAAAAATAGCAAAAAACGTTATTTGAGCTGATTTTTTTATAGGGTAATTTACATATAGGTCCCTTGATAACAATTTTTAAACATTTAAGGATTATTTACAATTAGGTCCACTTGTTATGCCACTAACGTGGACTTCTACAAGAAGAAAATTAGTGGACCTAAGTGTTTAAAATTGTCAAAATTCCTTTAGTGTTTAAAATTCGTTTGTGAGGGACCTAAGAGTATTTTTCCTTTTTTATATGGACCCTTTGAAATGTTTAAATACCATATAAAAAAATTCAACTCAAAATTATATTTTTTACTATTTTAAAAAATCAAAGTGCAAACTTAATGTGTACGAGAACACACACACACACACACACACACACACACACACACACACACATATATATATATATATATATATATATATATATATATATATATATATATATATATATATATATATTTAGAGAGAGAGAGAGAGAGAGAGAGAGAGAGAGAGAGAGACTGTAATTTGAGTATAATAAGTCCTAGAAAATAACCCTTTTTCACAACACATTATGATTGTTTAGACAAAGACATTTAGAACCGACTTGATAGCATGAGGTGGTAAGATTTTTCATACCAAACTTTTTAAAAGAAATTTTGGCTCCAGTACACTTTAAGGTACACTAGTACTTTATATTTACTAATTGGGGTACATTAGTTTTCGTATTTACTCATTGGAATCCATTTTTACTCTTAAATATGATTTAATTTTAAAAAAAATTATCACTAAAGGTGAAAATGGATCCCAATGAGTAAATATGAAAACTAGTGTACCCCAATTAATAAATATGAAGCGGTAGTGAACCCCAATGAGTAAGAATAATGATAGGCACACCGGTTGGTAGTACCGGGCTAGTGTCAGTATCGTTTTATTTGCTTGTACTATGGTGTGATTCGATTGTTTTATGGTGTTAGTCCCGCCGGGGTACAAGCCATATAAAGCGCATTTGGTACTAATCCGGTACGATCACCCGGTAAGATCATTACTCAGTAAGTAAATGTCCCATATAATTTTGCCATAACAAATAATCAAAAAATACATTAGTGTGTGGTACTTTAGCATAAGTTGACAAATTGAAACTATCAAACATACCAAAAATTGACAAATTCAAGATAAATTGTGCTGTCAAACGTGCCATTATGCGCAAGAGCTCTTCTACACTGACACAAAATCGTGACACAAAGGTGGGACACAATGATGTGTCGCACAACCTTCATTCGCGCGTATTTGGGCTCCACAATGCTACAGCCCTGGCGGGACCCGAACACAAGCGAATGAGAGTGTGGCATGTCAATTGTATTGCACTTTTGTATCCGAATTGTGTGTCAGCCTAGAATTAGTGTATGGGCAAACTAAGACTTATCAAATATGCCAAAAGAAAGGACAAACTCAAAATAAATTGTGCTATCAAGCATGTCCTTAGAATAAAGAATGTATTTACATCATTATTTTTTTTTTTTATATATATGAAGGGTTATCCATCATGTTTCAACTTGTGATCACCTCAGACCATTTCCTCCTTTTCGAACAAGGGTTGCGAAATTAAGATTACTCTCGTACGTGACTTTAAATTTTTGTTAACAAGAGAAATCTAACTAATGATTTTAGCGGTGCAAAGTCCTTAATCACGAGCGATCAACTATTCAACCAACCCCTTGAAACTTATTTACATTATTATTGACTTATCAATTAAAGTGTTAAATCTATTTATAGAGAGTGTAGGGACGTATCAACAAATCTCCCTTAATTTTTTAAACAACAATTATTCTTTTTAAACTAAAAAAATGAGTTTGATAGAATTTCCTACTCTCCACTTCACTAACTGTCAATTTATATGGGCCTAATAGTTTAGGCCTAAGGCTTGACCTTTTGCTTTGTGTGGCAGTGGACGGTAGCTTTGTGTTGATAAGCACATATCAACCCACTAGAACATGTTACAAGTAGGACCAGTTGATGGAGAAAAGTTAACAAAAATTCCTACTTGTGGTTTAATCATCTTTTCAAAAAAGTTCATGACCCATGGTGTTGGTCCTTATCAATAGCTGGAAAAAACAAGTGTTCTTTTTAAGGGCATTTTGGACATTTCATTGTACGTGAACTCCACTCATTGGGCACATGCATCTTAACATGCATAATTTTAGACGTTTAGGTTGATCACTATCAAGGGTTTGTTATTTGTTCGTTATTAGGTAGATGATTTTATTATAATAGTTTATGTATAAAACTACCTCCGACTTATATAAAGTATAAGTGAGTAGATGTATAAAGTACAAATAAATTAATGCAATGGGGGCATATCTAATTTTAAACTTTTGTGGTAGTATAATTGTGTGATTCTCATAAAATGAAGAAAAACAAACTCATTAGTTTATATTTGTGATCTAATATATATATTAAAAAATGGTGTCTCTTTTCGTAACTTTGTCACATGACAATAATTATTAAACTTCATCTCTCTTAATTATATTATTATTCTAATCCTACTCTTTTTAAATTTTTAATCTTTATGATTTCCTTCACAATCTCTTTACAAAATCCAAAAGAGTAATATCCTCTCCAAATAAAATCCAAAGGAAAATGATAGAGAGACTTGGAATTTAGACATAAAAGCATTACTTAATGATGTGGAGGTGCCACATCATTAAGACTCTATTTACTATTTTTAATCACATAATACTCATTTATCCCAAAACAACTCTTTATTTATTTATTTTATCAATGTACAAACTTATGTCTTTTCCAAAATATAACTTTCAAGTTAAAAAAGAAGTCCAATTAAAAAACATAAATGCACACTATATATAAATATATGTAAAAAAATATATGTGTTAAAATACATCATTGTGTTAATTTTTTTACTTAACACAAATCAATTAAAAAATTACACAAAACGATTATGAATCTTTTATTTTTTAACCAACACGATCACGATCCAAAAAAATACAATATGACATGGAGTCATATTTTTTTCATGTTGCTGGCATGGACCATTTTTTACTATTTTAAAAATAACTTTTTTACTATTTAAAAAAAATTGTCCATGCCAGCGGTATGTATAGACCGTCCGGCCATTTATACATACCGCTAACGGACCAACATATTAGAAAAAATGGTCCTCGCCAGCGGTATGTATAGGTGGTCGGACCACTTAAACATGCCACTGGTGTGAACCATTTTTTTTAAATAGTCAAATATTTTTTTACTATTTAAAAAAATGGTCCGCGCTAGCGATATGCAAAAAAATTATTCTCTTATTTTTTTAATTATTTTTAACTCATTTAGTCCCTCAAATATCCTTTTACTCAATATTCTCTTATTTTTAAAGGTCCGCACCAGCGGCACCGCTAATTTTTAAACTTGATTTTTTTTTAATTATCAACATTTAAAACAATTTTTGCATTTCTTAAAACTGTTTAAACGTCCACATTAAAAAAAAATACTATCCTTATAATAAATTATTATTTTTAATTATTTGTAACTCATTTAGTACCTCAAACACTCATTTTCTCAATATTCTCTTATTTTTAAAAGTCCGCACCAGCGGCACCCCTTATTTGTAAACTTATTTAAAGGTCTGGGTAAGCGGCACACATTCCGTATTTTTATGTGATGAAAGATTTTTCGGAACAAAATAAAAACGCTTGGATTAAACGTGTATTTATACTATTTTTAATTAAGTTTTTATGTGTGGTATTTAAATATTTTAGGTGAATAATAAAAAAATCAACTTAAAATATATTTTTTAAACTAATTGACTATTTTTTAATTTAAAAAATATATTTTAAAAATAAATAAATAAATTTATAATGTAGCTTTTAATAATTTGGAGTGTGTTTCTTAATAATGTGGCAACACCACATCATTAAGTCTCCCTTTTAAGTCCACAGCTTCGATCGCTCCGGTCGCTGTAGTGGGACTCAAATCCAAAAGTCTACTTCCTTTTGGATTCTTGATAGTATTATGTAAGTGAGGGTTTGAGCATAAATTGAGTTTTAGTTAAAAAAATATATAGTTTGTTTATTGGGCATGTAATACAATTTTTTTTTTATTTTAAATGCATATATGCGTGTTCTTTTTTGCCAATAACTTTTTTTAAGTTTTCTGTGTTTAGTATTTATTTTAATTTTCAATAATCATTTCTCATATTTGATTTAGATTTAATGATGTCAAAACATTTAAAGATGTCAAATGTTTAGACTTGAAAAAGTTGTCAAAAGTTTTCGTATAATTTTTAGTAATTTTATAATTCTTTTTTATCAAACTATTTTTCCCCACATATTTTCTTTGAAAAAGTTATAATTTAATATTATATGATAGATAGTTAAATAAACAAATATCGCATTCGGTAGCTCTCCTACCCATATTAAAATATTAAATTCGTTACTGATTTCATATTTTGATTATAAAATTTCTCATATTTGATTTAGATTTAATTATGCCAAAATATTTAAAGATGTCAAATGTTTAGACTTGAAAAAATTGTCAAAAAATTTTGTATGATTTTTAGTAATTTTATAATTCTTTTTCATCGAACTATTTTTCCTTACATATTTTCTTTGAAAATGTTATAATTTAATGTTTTAAAATAGGTAGTTGTATACACAAATATCGCATATAATAGCTCTCCTTTCCCACCATGTTAAAATATTAAATTCTTTACAGATTTCATATTTTGATTATAAAATTTCAGTACATGGATCAATACCTTTTTATATTACTTTTTTAGTTATTTTTTAAATGAATCCATATATGTTAGTGAAGTTTTAAAAATAAAAGTGTAATCTTAAGGAATCATAGAAGAATATATAATTTGTTTGCATTATTTCTGTTTTGATGAAGAATATTACGGTAAAGGTAGTTGAAAAATACTGTATACATTTATTTTCAATTTTATAACAGCTCGTGCATCGCGCGGGGCTAAAATCTAATAGTTTAAATAGTTGTGAGAGGAATTAAAAACTTGTGTTGGTGTAATAGTTGTAAAACAAACAATATATATAATAGTATGTCCTATCATATCCTATAATATCTTATAATATAAGTATAATAGGGCCGAGAGAGTTTAACACAAGTGACTATTAATATGCATTCATCGAATATAAGTAATTATTTTCCAGAAAATATATACCTCTCTCATTCCCCTATTTCATACCATTCCCTCTTAACCCCCCCCCCCCTCCCCCCCCCCCCCCCCTCCTCTCTCTCTTTCTCTTTCTCACATACACATGCACGCGCAAACATTATTTTTTAAAATAATATCTATTTTTTCTTCTTTCTGCCCTCACTATGAAATTTATACAATAACCTCTAATATCATAGATACATTTATTTTATATATGATAGTGATTTGTGCACACAATAGTGTTATACAATATTATGATATGTGTACAATGACATGTGGCATCGTAATTAATGTATTTATTCTCCAACTCTATTAATAGTCTCTTCTCTCCCTCTTATGTGATTCTCTCTCCCTCCGTCTACCTTTACCTCTTTTAAATAATTATATTTCTCTATCTTCTTTTTTCACCCACCATTTAATCACCTTTGTATTCTAGTGGTGACTATGAACATAATAGTGTCATACCATATTGTGAAAATAATACAATATTTATTAAAATATAAAATTAATTTTGAACATAATAGTGTCATACCATATTGTGAAAATTATACGATATTTATTAAAATATAAAATTAGGTTAATTATACTTTATCATGTGTGACTCTTCTTTAAAATTTTCAAATGTCATTTCTTTTCACTTAAAATCCTCACAAACCTTATTATTTATGTTGATAATTGATTTTAAATAAATAAAAATAGCAATAGCATAGATGAAAGCAAAAATAAAAGATTACTCATGTTCAATTTTCTTTAAATTTATAACCACAAATTATGATTTTATCACACGGTGATATTTTCTTAATAATTAAGGCTTAAAATCAACTTTATAATTATCAAATAGTTGGAAACTATTGCAATAATATATAAAAACTTTAAATTTTATCGTGTATTTTATTTTAATTTTTTGGGATTTTTTTACTTTATCCCCTGAGATAATGCAGTAATTATAATCCCACTCTTTAAAAAAAATAGACTTATCCCCACATGTGTATCATCTTGTTCCTACCTTATGCATTGACTCACTAGTATCTTATTATGCATACGGGGGAATAAGTCTAATTATTAAACTTTTAAGGGGATATTTCTAGATGCAACATTATCTCATGAGGTAAAGGCATTTTTTACGATCTCGAGGTTTATTATATATGGCTTATCCCCATTGAGGTTGTCGAAGAATTTAGAAGGTGTTCAACTAAATCAATGGCACATTGGTTTTTTAACATTCACTTTGACATAAATTGTGTTTGCAACCAATCCAAGGAGTGAATGAGGTTTAGTTTAATCATTCAAGTAAAGCATTTTTGTCTTAAATTGATTTTTGTACTATTTTCATGGAATCAGTAAGGGGTAATTTGAGGCTTATCTTGAATATTGAATATGTTAAGACCATTTTCCTCTAAAAAAATTCCAAGATTAATATTATCGAGAGATAAATTTGATTTTTTTTAATTTATCTTTACATGTTTAGTTAAATGGCATAATCATAATAATTATTTGATTTGAATGGATGATCGAAAATTTATTTTTTCAGTATTGGAGGGGAAGAATTACAAAAATATGTAACATGCATTATGAAATATTATTCTCTCTTAGTCTTGAATTAAGAGTCTTGTTTTTATTATTCGTTCCAAATTATGATACTTGTTAATAAATATACTATAGAAAACGCTGTGAGATTCCAAAGTTTCTCATCCTGTGAATACCCATTGGAGATTAATAAGTCTAGTGCATGTGTTGTATTCCAAAGACATTCATAATTTTAAGAGGAAAAGCTTGAAAAAGTAAAAACATTTTAAAATGTTTAATTGGGTATCTTAATTTGGGTTAGATGTAATATAAGAAAAAATATTTTCATGAAATCAACATTTATTGATAGATAGATAGATAGATAGATAGATAGATAGATAGATAGATAGATAGATAGATAGATAGATAGATAGATAGGGAGAGAGAGAGAGAGAGAGAGAGTATCAATAACAATGTCATTATTAATAGATATCATCAATTACAAAATGGACCTTGAAATGAGGGATCGGTTTTGATTTTGTATTCACTATTTTTATTATTATGTATTAACCCCAACTTTTTAAACATTTTAATGAACTCTTTATCTCATTTCGTTTAGAAGGCCTTATGGAAGTCCATTGTGGCATCCTGTTACCATATCAAATAGAGTTGGGTTCCAAACCTCTTCCTGACGGAAAGGTCACTCTTGGTATCGATTTGAGAAAATTTTTTCTCCACTAACAAAGGCTATTTGTGTACGGACTCTAATTGTGAGCGTTGCAAGAGCTATCTATTCCATTGGGTAGATGGAAAGCAAAACACACCCAAACTCATATGCAGCGATGTTTTCGAGCTACCATATTCACGTGTGTGGTGGGAGATCATATGCAGTTTCCTGGTCTACCTGTTCAAACGAGCGCTTGCAAGTAGGTATACAAGGTGAAGCGACGAAGTAAAGGATCAGTCGAAGGGGAAAAATTGGTTTCCAGCCTAACAAGGTTTAGTAATTTATCATATAATTAAGTGTTATGTGGCTAAAATCATTAATTATTTTAAAAAACTTCCATATAATAAATTTAATTACTTTAATAATAATTATGTTTCTGTAAAAATTACAAATGTTTTTATTCCATCACCATCGCCACCCCGAAATTAAAAAATTAGTAAAAGAAGAAAAGTGCGGGATATGGTATGTTTATAAGAGATATTGAGATCGGGGTTGTTTCAAGTCCTAAATCGAGGTTAGGAAATAGGAAGTAATAAGAGGAGATTCGTGACGTGAAGGAGGGTGGGCACTTATGATCAAAATAAAGGATTGTGAAGCTATTATCATTGTTAAGGTTAAGGTGGGGAATGGGTGGCTAAATAAGGACATTGAAGAGTCTAAGAATTTGAAAGTTGGACTTAAATAGAGATCCGAATAGTTAAGGAAGATGCTCGTAGGACTATCCAATCCTCGAAAAAATAATATTGAACTTGTCTATGACCTTTTTTAAGTGGAAAATCTAAATGTCAAGACCGACTTTGTCAATAGGTTAAACATGAGTCCTATGCGTACTCAAATTAGGAATATTACTAACCCAAAAAAGTGAACACCCAATAACTCTACGTTTTCACTTATTGTCACCTCGAGGATAATTATTTCCATCTTAGGATGAATATATATAAATCTCTTAATCATCTCTTTGGAATGGTAGGGTACTTGCATGAGCGTGTGGAGAACCTAGTCAATATCCCACCAGGTCTTATAAGTGAGATTAGAAAAATGATTACTTCATATCAAATTGGTCAAAGTAGGAGGAGGATTGTGCGAAATAGGAGAATGAGGAACAAGACTCCTATGAGTATTATTGTAGATGTGAAAGGGGAAGGTCTTATGACTCAAATTGATGTCGCATGATCCTTTTGTGTCTTTCTAGGTTAATATTTTGATTTCATTCATTACATAATAATTTCATCCTACTGAGATATGTACTTTGTGTAGTAATTTTTTTTTAGGGGGGGGGAGGGGGCATGCGTGAGTTATTTTTGTTTTAGTTTTAAAAATAAGAAAATACAAAGATATTTTGTTTTCTTTGAGTCATTTTTAGGGAAATCAATAAGATTTTTGTTTTAAATTTTTCTAAGAAAATACAAAAAGATTGTTGTAATTTTGTGAGTTATGTGGATAGCTAAGGTTGAGAAGATTGAAAATTTGTATAACACATATTGATATCTACTTACCTAATCTTAGATTATAAACTTATGTAGCTAGTAAGAACCTATGAATGTTTTGATTAATCATTCATATGGAGTTCTCCGAGGACAACTCATGTTGATTATTTGTTCTTTACGATATCACATACACAACATGAGTTGAACTAGGTTTTATTTTTTATTTCGATTCGAATTTTTTTTCCTGCTTTATTTTTACTCAATCAGGTCATCTTTTTCTTCTATACATTTTTTTAGATGTCCATGTAAGTTCTATTGATTGTGCGGATTAAATGTATAAAATGAAGAGAAAAGCGAATGTAAGAGATACTGAAAGGGGTGATATCACCATTGTCAATAAATTTATGTTTATATGTGCTAATTAGAGGAATGAAATAATTAATTAATTATGTATTGGCGTACTATACGATAAAAAAATGGTCATTATCTAAAAAATCATATTTTTGAGGGACTTATGAGTTGAAGACCAATATATTTGCACATTTTCGTTTAATAT